>CM076580.1:856812323-857159386 GCA_034641835.2 Pinus albicaulis | reverse complement strand
TTTTGGGGGCATAGGTCCAGCGGTCGGCGTCCAATCGCGTCCCAGGAACCTCGTCCTTGATCCTGGCAACTTCCCTACCATCTCCGGTTAATCCCATCCGTCTATCGATCCATGATCCAATGGCTATCACTTGTCCCCTTCTTCATGATCAGAAGATTCAATATATGACACCTCGCCCCCTCCCGTTGTGATTCTTAGATTTCATCTGACAGTAGTCACTCCCCTCAATCAGTGAGAATCGCTCCTCAATTTCTGTCAATCGGAAGTTTGGTCGTTTATACCCACGGCCTCCCTGGGTGTGATTTCCTTCCACTCCGTTGGGTGCAGTCTGTCCCGGTCCCACCTCATACAATCTTTCCCTTCATTTCATTACATTTCATTAAGCCCTTTGTATTTCCCCCTAAAAAGTTTAACCTTCGGGTTTTAAACTAATAACCGTTCCTTCGCCCTTCTTCATTATTTCCCTTTATTCTCCTTGGCCTCAGCCACCACTCCTCCGGGCCTCCAAAGCATTTCCTCCGCCTCCGCCGTCTGGTTTATAACAGGTGTATTTTACCCTGCAGATATCACAGAAAGGCCATCCAGCAGCCAAACGAGACATCAGTGACGGATTTGTGGGATTTGAGCCTGTAATTGGAAATTTGAGGTGCCAATCTCGTGTTCAAAGGATGAAGGCTCAGCTTGAAGACTAATGAGCGCACCAGCAAGTCATAATTGTGCTACCTAGCAGCAGAGCGCGTTTTCTCCAGAGGTACACCTTCCTAGAGCATTTTCCATGCTGCCCCAATGCCAGAAGCAGTTAATTGCCCTGACAGAAGCCCCTTAAAGACTGTCAGGACCACCATTATGAAGCATGGATGACCCTGCGACCTTTCCACCAGTGCATTTATTCTAGCAGGCTAGTGCAGAGGGCCTTGCGGCCAGAAAGGACTCCATGCTCGAGGTCAATCTTGTGGCTGACGGGCTTCCCAAACGAGTCTCACAGTACATCTGGTAGTAGAGCCATTAAACGGTATGGGCAAGGACACTCACACCACTTTGTCTTAATGAGACCACAGTTACTTTCCATCTACCTCTTGTTATTTTCATTCCCCTATAAGAATTCCCAAGAACGAATTGGAAGGGTGGTTGTTGTTGGGCTGTTGTTGTCCAGTTGCTGCTGTTAGAGGGATTCATGTTTGACTGTTAGAATAGTCTTGGGAGGGAGTAGCAGAGTAGTTATTATGTAGTGGGCTGGGAGGAGAAATTTGGATTGTATTTCAGCCATTGAGCTCTGATGTATATGACTGGTTTTGCATCATTAATCAAGCACATTTCACAGGATCCTGGTCTATTACTATTGGTGATGTTTTTCTAACTCTATTTATTTCATTTACATGCTGTTTCATGTTCTACTGGCTTGCATCAGAAGTTTGGCATAGGATATACCCTTGTTAGGTACCCTATGCTCCTGCTCTCCTTACCATTTATGTTTCTCTTCTGGAATGTGTTATCTAAGGATTGATTTTAGTCAATTTAACCAGTGTAGTGGATGTTATTGCCTGCTCTCTGATGTATGAATTGAATGGATCAGTTCTTAGATGTTCTTGTTGGGTTTAAGCTGGAAGATTTGGGAACACTGGGGATTAGAGTTAGCCCTGTCCACTAGGATCCTTGTGCAACCAGCTGGCCTTTCTAAGATCCCTTTGTTAAACTTATCTCTGTTTTTCCCTTGGAGCATGCTAAAGCTGACCTGGAGTTAAATGACCTCTGGTCCGATCTATAAGCTGCTCCTTTTTCCTTCCCTTGAGAGCTGCCTTTGAGTACGTCCAAGCAGGTCTGGAGTTAAATGACCTATGACCTGATCTATAGACAGAAAGTAGGTTTCTTTCCTTCTCTCACTTTCTTTCCTTAATGTTCCATTTCATCATCTATCTAAAAGATCCTTTAGTGTAGATGACTTTCCCTTTGAAAGCCTTGGCTAGTTGTTGCATGTAATTCTCCTTTCATGACTCCATAGCCCAATGGATGGCACTTTCTTGACCTATCCTCTTTGCTGAAACATATTGCTGCTTTGTTCCTTTTCTCCCATTTCTTTCTCAGTCCATGATCTCATGACCGACTCAATAACCAACCAACCAAATCATTTTAAAACCCCCTTTGTGCTTCATAACTAGCCTAACATCTCATTTTGAGCCTCAAAGATATATCATTCTTTGTTTTATTGGAGAGATCCCTCTCCGGGTCCAGGAGGGCTAGATCCTAGGGCCCTAAAGTGGTTTGATGTTGTCTTTCCAATGCCACCTCGGCTGTGGGAACCCCAACACAGCCTCTCTCAGGCCTACTCAAAGAAAGAGGAGGGATTCCCGACCAGGAACACCTTGTGCTAAACAACGCTTGCAATCTTTGCTAAACAGCCCAAGAAAGCAATGGAATGTCACATGAAAATTCCAGATCTAAACAGACCTCAAAATCAATAATCAATAGCCTGCCTTCATTTTTGTCTTCATCTTATTTACATAGTTTATGAGCCTTCCCATGCCTTCGCCCTCATCTAAACTGCGCTGTGCATGTGGACAAGATCCTCCATGTTTGACTGCATTGTTTCTCCAGGTCATCCATCATGTCTAGGTGCAATATACACCATCTCCATCATGTGTGAATTAATTGCACAACATCCTCCATCACTTCATCATGAATGCTCCATGATATTATGTTTGATCTCTTCCAATATCTTAGTTGACTATATCAACTTCCATGATCTATCTCATTAATGATACATGATCTCCAACATGATCTCCAATTCATTCACATTAGTAGTTTCTCTACCACTCCATTATGTAGATCTAGATCTGAAATATCCACATACACACATCAAAAGTGGATTTTATTTATCTTTTAGGATTATGGGTCCCTCCACCCTTTTATTTACTTAATTAAGTAGGTTTATTAAGAACTCTAATATTCCAAATATCATGTGAAAATTTAGGAATATTACAGTCCTCCCCAGCAAAATGTTACTTGTCCTCAAGCAACTGCAAAAGTGGATGCTACAGCAAACATCCTCCCTCCAAATGGCGTCCTCATGTGGAAGGCCTTCCCATCTGTCACAATGTGTCATGTATGTCTAGCTCCAAAGTTGCCTCTCTAGAATATATATAATGGCCTCCAACTGAAAAGTTAGATACCCTTCTTCATCAATGAATCTCCAAGTGGAAACCAAATGATGACCAAAGTTCTTCTCTACACATGAGATACATAAGATGAAGTGGTTCATTCCCAAAGTGGAAAGTTCCAACTCATGAACTATCTCCCCAACCCATGATACATAGAGTATATTACATACATCAATGCCCTCATCATTATCCATGTTGGCCATGTAGGATTCAAACATCACATCATCATAGTGAAAAACAAGAAGTAGAGACATATGGGAAAACATAAAAAATGTCAAACCATATTCTCCTAATAACAACCAACATAACAAAGCCTCCTGCTGCCATGCTAGATCATCATGAAAACAAGTAAGAGAGCCATACTCTCTCAAAAGAAGCCACCGCAACAATGCTTCTTGTTGCCATGCCAAATCATCAATGAGAATATGAGGGCCATACTCTCTCAAAATAAGCCAACGCAACAATTCCTCTTGCTGCCATACCACATCATCATTGTACCAAATGTAGTGGCCATATTTTATCAAGAGAAGCCACCTTAATAAGCCATCTTGCTGCCCCATCACATCATCATCATACCATGTACAATGACCATAATCCCCCAATAGAAGCCAACATTGTAAGGCCTCATGTTGCCATCCTCCAGCAAGGTCATGCAATGTATGGGAAAAATTCAGCCCATACTCTCCCAATAGTAACCATAGCAACAAGGATTCTTGTTGCCTCCTTGCATTATCATGATGCAAGTAATGGAGCAACAATATAGTAATTGAGATGTGATATGTCTCATCAACATAATAAAAACAAGCTCTCTTATGTCACATCATGTGAGATTTATTATTTCTCCCAAACCCAAGTACATACATGAACATGAGATACATCCCAAATAGAAATACATATAAAGACATGAGATATACCCCAAACAAGAGTAAATATAAGGACATAAGATTTAATATGTGATGTCCAAACTCTCTTCTCAACAACCAAAGTAACCATGCCTTTTTCTTCTGCATTCTTCCAGTGATGTGTAATGCATGAATTAGAAAATTATGACTCTTTGAGTGGTAGCCATACTCACCCAAGAGAAACCAGTGCAGCCATGCTTCTTGCTAGCCTGTATCATAGATCTGCAAGTGGCTTGGAAACCCCTTGCTCCATACTATCAATCATTCATCCCAATGTGGATGATGGATCTCATTCTGCAAGTACTTGGTATCCTCCCATTGTAGGACACCAACCTCCTCAAACTATTGAAGAACTTTTCACTCCATGAAATTTTTAAGTGCACCTCCAATGAGATATCTTGATGATACCTTCTTCTCATCCATGGCCTTCCAAAACCAATGAGGTTATGGATCTGCTGCAGGTATAAGTCTCTCTTTGAGCTGTGAGATGCTCATTGAGAAAGTGTCATCATGAAAGGAAAAAATATTTATCATCTCAAGATGTCTACCATTCATCATCTTAACCTCCATTGCTTCATGAGTGAATCTACCTTCAAAATGCTCCAAGAATAATGGGGCCACTTCATTATCACTGCTACTAAGTGATAGCATTGTAGATCTGCAGGGTAATACATATACTGTCTCAAAGCAAGGTACAATACTCATCTCATAACCAGTCATTGTACATAGGATCATGCTCATCCCATTTTCTAAAATTCCACACTTCAACTCAAGGGGTTGAATGTAGTCCATCCATGAAAAATTGGGATAGCTTTTCATCTCCTCCTTGATTAGATCAAGTGTCCTCTGCATTGTGATATGTTGCTGCTTCAAATCAACATTTTGTTCCAACCCTTGGTTATGCATTGGCCCTGATGGCATTTTCCCATAAGTGTCAATAAGATCTACTAAAACAATATGTGATGAATGTGTATGCATACCTTGGATCAAATGATGTGTGGGAACCTCTTGACAGAACACAAGAGTTCCTCCAACCAGGACAATGGTGTCTCCAACTGCTAGTAAGAGAGATGGTTGCTCTTCTATCAATGTACCAGTGCTAGAATCTTCCTCCTCTTTCTCATGCATCTCCTGAATCATGCATGGGACTCTATGGGTCAAGAGCTCAAGACTATCTTGCAAGGTTGCAAGTGTCTCTTCTCTAGATGTAAGTACTTCTGAAACTGGTGGTGAATGTAGTGACTCCTTGTCCAAAGTGATAAGATTGACATCTTCCTTTGTTTCCTTAGGAAATGTCTCTTTGTGGCACATCTTTGTATTCTTCACATCAAACTTCCTCCTCAACTTGTGAAAGAAATCTGAATATTTAGTCACCTTTGCATGCTCCATGTGACTAAACCACCAATCATTGGCTTCACCTAAGAGATGAAGTGCTGCAATTTGGACAGCCTCTTTTTCAGCCACAGGATGTAACATGAAAAATGTATCTAACTCTTTCCTCCAAGCCTTAACAGTGCTTGAGGAAGATCCATCAAATGTAGGAAAATAGAATCTATTGTGCCTCTTCCTTCTATTCCTGCTATAGGATCTTCTTTCTTCTTTGAGTTCAAAGAATTCTTGGAGAGTTAGACTCTCTCTGAATGATCTAGACTGTGCTTTGTACTCTTCTAGATATAGACTGAGAGTCTCATGAGTCTCAGGTTCTCTTCTTTCTTCATTTATATACCTCTAACCTTCTTCAAAGAAATTGGGCATAGTATATCTATGAGGAGATATATGATTCTCCGGTCTTCTTTTCTGTTGATAGGAAGTGTTGGGACCTTCCTCTTCAAATATACTTCTTGGATCCTTCCTTTGCCTTTCTCCCTTAATTTGATAGACCTCCTTGGAGAGATCTTTCTTGGATCTAAAGAGAGGGATGGAAAATCCTCTTTCATGAGAGATATCATCTATTTGATTCTTCTTTTGATGCAAAAGATGAAGTGTCCACAAGTTGAACCAAAGATCATGCTCTGATACCACTTTAATATCCCAAAAGGGAGAATGCAGTAATACTTAAACACAATATAAGAACTGCAACTAAGTAAAAAATAAATCTCAAGATAACATCAGAATTTACAAAGAAGCTGAGCCATTTTATTATATGGAGATGAATCGGTTACAAAATGTACAAAATATAAGTAGATCTAGCCCAAGAGAATGCCTAGAACCACCCTACAATGGTGTTGCAACAAGCATTGCGTAATTGGTGAACTTACAGGAAGAAATACTACGTTTTCCCTTCTGCTGAAGATGTACATGAACTGTTGCAAAGGAAATGCAGATCTAGGGATCTCAAGAGCTCTAATGATGCCAATATTCAAGATCTGGCCAATGTGATGTAAACCCAAGATAACACAAAAAGGATTTTCCGGATCTACAACTTTGGAAAATCACCCTCCTCGGGCTTGATCCTTTATCTGCTGGGATTATAGATCTAAAGCTAGATATGACAAATAGATGGCTGAAATATGTCACAAGATTGGATCTAAGCTTGAAGGGTTGATCCCTTCTCCAGTTTTACAAGCTAGAAGCTCTAGATATAGCTTCTCAATCCTCCAGTGATGATTACAATTGCTGCTACACAACCGCTCATAAAAACTACACTGTAAGGGAAAGAGAGGCTCTATGCCTACTGAAATATGCTACAATAGACTTTAGGCTGATGGAAATACTGATGGAAAGGTGAGGGGATGATCCCTCACAAGATTACTAGCTAAAATACTAGCAACTTCCTTCCTCCTTTGGATCTGCAATAATGGATAGCGTAATTCTGGAGGGGATTACTGCTGCTAGGAGGTCAATAAATTTTGGCTTGATGCCAAATCTGAAATGAAGCTCTAGGAATGTTGATCTTCAAGCCCAAGGTGATAGGAATAAACCTTCGTCGGTTCTCTATTTGTAATATTGAAGACAACCTCCACCTTCCAAACTGATCTTCAGAAATGTACAATTTCTGAATATGGATGTTATGCAGAAATTAAGAAAAGATATATGGCACCAATGCCTGATGTAGAATGAAGTACAACCCTCTCTCCAGAGTTACTCAAAGAAAGAGGAGGGATTCTCGACCAGGAACACCCTGTGCTAAACAACACTTGCAATCTTTGCTAAACAACCCAAGAAAGCGATGGAATGTCACATGACAATTCTAGATCTAAAAAAACCTCAAAATCAATAATCAATAGCCTTCCTTCATTGTTTTCTTCATCTTCTTTATATAGTTTATGAGCCTTCCCATGCCTTGGCCCTCATCTAAACTGCATTGTGCATGTGGAAAAGATCCTCATGTTTGACTGCGTTGTTTCTCCAAGTCATCCATCATGTCTAGTACACCCTCTCCATCATGTGTGCATTAATTGCACAACATCCTCCATCACTTCATCATGAATGCTCCATGATATTATGTTTGATCTCTTCCAAGATCTTAGTTGACTATATCAACCTCCATGATCTATCTCATTAATGAGACATGATCTCCAATTCATTCACACTAGTAGTTGCTCTACTACTCCATTATGTAGATCTAGATCTGAAATATCCACATACACACATCAAAAGTGGATATTATTTATCTTTGAGGATTATTGGTCCTTCCACCCTTTTATTTACTTAATTAAGTAGGTTTATTAAGAACTCTAATATTCCAAATATCATGTGAAAATTTAAGAATATTACAGACTAATGCCTCTAGATTTTGGTTTAACGGCAATCGTGATTCCAATAGAAATAAAACCTAGGTGTCTACTAGGCATGATTCTCATGATAACATGTCACTATCGTACAAGCCACCTTAGCAAGTGGTGAACACGGTTTGACACCCCTGCAGTTTGTCTCTTGTATGCACAGGGAACATCATCGAATCACGCATAGTCTAGGATCCCACGAGAGATTACCTCCAAGTTGTGTATGAATTCCTCCTCCTCGCCTCCCTCACCATGAGGGGCCACATCAAAGTCGCGAGGAATCCACTGCACTATCGAGGATATACCTACAGGTCTCTCTAGGCCAACATCTACAATTACATGGATTAATTTCAGAACATGCATAAAAAAAAAATCATAATACTCATCAAAATAAAAAAATGCGTCTTACCCAGTACTTCATCCCAATCCTCTCCTTATGGGAGCGGGAGATCTGCATCACTAGTGAAATCTGTGCTAGAGTAGGCCCTATCCTCCATGACAATCAAATTTTGGCGAAGCCACTCAAAGAACTCTGGTCTCCAAGACATCTATTGACCACCCCTTGACCTTGGCGTCAGAGCTGCCCAACAGGCCATCCGTGGATCTTGGGCTGGTGGTGTGAGAACTATTACCCCCTGATGCCGGAATATTGGTAGTCATTCCAAGATGAATGATACCAATATGGACCCGTAGCTGAACTACTTCAGCTTGGTTTTCTTGCATTTTTTTAGTTGATGCTTCATGTTTATTGTTATTGCGTCTGCCCAGTTGTAGAGGGTTGGTTCCATGCAATCTACAACAAGAAGTAGCTGTGTTTTTGTGGCCTCGTGCAACGCCTGCGATCTAACATCTCATGTGATGGTGTGCAACAATACCTTTAGTGCCAAATCTGGAATAGTTTGGATGTCCAATTTTCTGCTTTTCGATCCTTTCCTTTCCCCTAGGCACACCTTGTCACTAACCAACTCATGTTCTCCATTGAGGGCCAGTTGCCAGTCAGGATTGGTACTGGCCCCCTCTGTGACAGTTCAGTTATGAAATAAACATCTGAGACTTCAATCTCAAGTTCTTGGTCGTGAATAATGATTTTTTCCTTATCAATGTCCCAGACACTGATCAAGTACTACAACAGCTCTGGTTGAGCTTTGAGACATGGTGCCATAAATAATTTCTAGAGCCTACAATCTCTAAGAGCTTCCATGCATCTTCTATTTCCCATGGCTTCCTCATCTTCTTCACTATGTTCTCGTTCTTTCCATTCGATCACCATTTTTCCTTTTCACACATGCAAAAATGTCCATATGGTTGTCATTAGCCAAGTACAAAGCTTTTGAATCGTTAATTTGGGCCTACTTGTTTGTATTTACATGCTAAACATGTCTTTCACAGTTGGCGTGACAGTTTTAGAAATATTCGCGCCAATGGGCACGCCCCAGTTCAAATTGTAGGCTGGTTGGCCTGAGTCCGTGCCCGATACCCACGCCAAACACTGCACCCTAATTTTTGCAAAATCCCCCACAGACCTACAAAATTGGGGTTGAAGATAATGAAAGTATAATCAAAATGCAGGGAAGGATGTTAAATCTTACCTGGAACTGCTGGATTCAAAATTGGTCTTCCGAATTTCCCGCTGTCAATGCCGCAAAATCGCAGTGAAAAAGGGTAACAAATTTCTCACAAGAGGTAAAAGTGAAAAGTAATTTATCTTTTACCATATTTTTCATTTTATAACTTTTCAGAACCCTAATTAGGTTTTAAAGCGTATTTTTTTACTATTTCGCTATGTTATTTCGAGAAATGGGTTTTACGTGGGTCTCTTGTGCAGCGACAGGTCCTCAACGTAACTGCGATGAAGTAATGAGTTGTATTTTATACTTTTTTGGACTCAGTAAAAACACGAAAAAGTCACTGTTGGAGTCATCTTTCAGCTCTTTTCTAACTCTCTAAAATTGATAATATTGTCGAGACTCTTGTCATTTTGAACTCGTTAAATGGTTGCGAAACGATATCTACCCAGTGTCCGTTTACCCCTTTTTTGGGCTGGGATAGATTATTTATGAAAAAGGAATACCTTAGCCTATCGCGACTAAGATGTTCTCTCAGACATAGTTTTCTACCTTTTCGGATCTGTGAGACTACCTACTAAAAGGGACTGTTGGATTTTTTTTCCACTTCTTTTCAAACTCTCTAAACATGAAAATATGTTGAGTCTTTCCTTTGTCAAACTCATTAAAATCTCAATGACATCGGAGACCGTCACCATGACGTCACCGAGTTCCTCCTTCCTAGGGCTCATAAAATGTACTAAGATGGATTTTTCCGAAGGACAAACTTACATGACAAGCACATGCTATCCCCTTCAAGCTTGTTTTCCAAAAATAATTTGGATACTCGCCATCAATGGTAGGGGAAATGGAACCAATTCTCAGTCGTGTTGGCAGTATGTCGCTCTTGAACATGACACTCATCTGCATTCATGTCAGGTTGGGGACATCTCATTTCGTCATTTTTGCCTCCATCGGTTTGGGTAATCTCTTTTGACCTCTCATATGCTCTTTGACACTTCATCGTGACCTCAGATCCCTTGATGTCAGATACTTCCAAATCCAAAGTCATGTCACTGATATGTTCAAGAGAAGTTTCCATTTGCAGTTTTCAACCTCCCTCTGATCCTCTTTTTGGTCCTGATTCACTATCATCATATTCCTCTATCTCATGTCGATGATGTGGGAAACATTATGGCCCTCCTTCGACTGGGTCACTTCCTGTTGACTTCAGCTCATTATCCAAGAAGTTGATCTAGAGACTCCCTTCCGGTACCTTGGAGCTTGCATGCCTCAATGGAAATTTCTTCGCATTTGACGACAGGTCCACATCATTGGCCTTTGATCGAGTGATTCTATAGGTGTTTGATGCTAGATAACTGTTCACATTCCGTGGATTGTACTAATTGTTCCTTGAGAGCCATTGTCATTATTAGTGGTTTCTCTCGTGCCTGTTAACATCTTTCATCATTGGATGGTAATCAGGTGAATTTCTTGCATGTTTGACTTCAGCTCACATATTCGCATGCTTGAATTTGTACTTGTTCGGGTCGAGATGGAGCGCACAACCCTACGTTTTTTCTGATGAGATCCAGGCTGCGTGATATTTTGGTTTATTATGACTATATGCATGACTCTTTTGATTGGATGGCTACGACCATACCTGAGTCTATTTCTTGATCCTTATTGCTGGATGGTTACGTACATACCTCGAATCTTAGTTTTTATGTACTCTATTATGGACGACTACGCCCATGCCACATGTTCGTGTATCAGAGATATCAGTTGTATTTATACATGCAGGGCTTTCGACAACGGTGTTTGGTTCGAACGCATTCTTGTAAAGCATTTCACTCCTCCCTTTCTCTCAAACCTCATGCTTTAGGGGGCATCTGTTACACAACATTTTGTCAGCATCCCTGCAATCCCCATCCCGCACATTGGAGGACCATTTCTGTGACTTATATGAAGTTTCATGCCTTGCAAAAAGTGTCATTGCATCCTTTTCCATGGGAAGAACATTTCCTCTGTTGACTTTTCCCGGAACAGACCATAAAAAATACATGATTTTGGGTTGGTGCTGGCAGGAAGTTATGGCCTTGCACCAATAAAGGAAATTAACACTAGACCCCGCGCCCATTGGCGCTCTGTCTCAGTGAGTTGCCCGTGCCGAGCTATTTTTGGAAAGTTTTTTAAATATAGAAGTGAAATTTCCATGCTAACTACTTTGTGAGTGAGTTAGCTTCGGTTGTTCGACTGAATAATGTCGAGCACCTTCCTTTGGCTTCTTGTTTCCTGCTTTTGGGGAAACCTCCCAAATGATAATTCCTCCCTTCCACCATTTGAGGGATCCCAATCTCCTCCTCTCCTTCTATATATACATATATCTCACATTGTAATATCCCCAAATGGGAAAGGCAGCAATATAATGCAGAATGATGGAAAAATAATGCAGATCATCATTTCAACAGTAAGAGGCCAATATGGAGACCTTTCATATGTTATTACAGTAGAAAAATATGTGTAAGAAATTTCCCATAAGATGTATAACTAGAAAAGCAAGTCTCCAATGAAGAAAATCCTTCAATATGAGGTGTTGCAACCATGTATTAAAGCTGGAAAACCCGTACAGTGTTATTTTATTTCCTCTGCAATGGCAGTAGATTATACATCAGATCTAGAGCTGCTATGTGCATAAAAAGTTAGATCTATATTAGATCCATGCACTATAAAAGCTCCTCTAAAGAAACCCCTTGGGGTTTTCAGCAAAACACCAAGTACAAGATGTAGATCTGAGATCTAAGACTACAGATCTATTGAAATTACAGATATGGAAAGTGTGGTTGAACTGATATGATAAATAGAATAGCCTCCTCCAATAGATCTTCAAAGTGAAGGGCAGATCCCCAACATTAGAAAAACTTCTCTCCAAATGGTGTGTTGAACCACCCTGCAACTCCTCCTACAAAAATAACGTAGATATGGAAGTATACTGCATTGTAGGGATTAAAATATGGTTGTCCTAATTCCAAGATCTGAAAATAAGCTCCAAAGACTTCAATATTTTCCTCCCAATGAAGTGGAAACCTCCTCCACTGAAAAGGAGCACTGAAATGGCCTAGATCTGAGAGATCTAGTCTCCACTTGCTGCAGCTTGCAAAAACAACCAAACCCTCAACAAGATCTGCACTGTAGTTGAAAGAAGAAGCTTGGCCCTAAGCCAGATAGTGGACAATGCAATAAAAACTCTCCCAAGAGCTACTCAATGGGAAGAGGTGGGATTCCCGATCAGGAACACCCAATGCTAAACATCATTCAATCTCAACTAAACAACAAGAGAAAGATATATGTCTAAATAGACCATATATTCAGAAATATGATAAACATCAACAAACTTCTAATGCTTCCATCCTCTTACTTCTATCATTTAAGAGCTTGCAAACCCTAAACCACTTCCAATGAGATCAATTCTTCACACAAGGCATCTCCATCTAAAACTACGATGTACCTCATTGATGGCCACTTCTCCATAACAGCATTGTAGATATGGTCAAAGTTGACCCAGTCAAAATGTTCCAGCCCCTTTCACACCTAAGGGTGCTTGAGTTAACAGCCAAGATTTAGCCTTTTCATATTTGGCATTGATTTATTCATTATTAAGGAGTATTATGGACCTATTTTGCTCTTTTATTCTTTAAAAAAATTAATAAAACAAAAATGAATATTCCAATTAGCTCATGACTAATTGGGAATATTACACACATAGATGCAGCTAGCTGAATAGGAATTGTTGAACATTTTGTTGGAACAGTCTGATATAGCATTCTCTTTCTTGATTTTTATTATCCTCCTATTGTTTTATTTCCGGAGTGCTCACTAGAAAAAGCCACCAAACAAAATCTAGGCCCTATTTACCATGGGGTTGTTGAATAAATTAAAATTCCACTGCTCCAATGATTCCACCAAGGTGTTAAGAGTGCAGTCCTGGTAACCATAAAGAGAATAATTTGAGACCAAATATTTCCAACAAAAGGACAAGAGTTCAATATATGTTCCATGGTTTCTTCTTAGTTCCCATAGAGATGGAAAAAAGAAGGTCCCAAAATTTCCTTTTTCTAGATTTGATCTAATTTAAGTAGTTGTCTCCTCTCTATTAACCACAGAAAATTAGCAACTTTGGGTCAAAATATATTTGTCCAAATTTTCTTCCAAAGAGGCTCCTTAGGAAGATATTGATGTCCACTTAGTAGAGAGTAAACTTCTTTGAGCATAAACATTCCTTTCGATTGATATGCCCGACACAGGTGATCCTGGTCCTGTGTAATAGGCATTTTTCGCTCTTGTAATTCTTGGGAAAAGATGGTCCAGGAAAACAAGGCTTAACGATTTGACCAATCTTCCTTAGATTTTCACTCACACCAAATGGTGGAAATTTGAGCCAGTTTCCAAAGGTCTGCTACATTTACACCCTGGTGAACCCTAGTGAATTCTTTCAAGTTTTGAAAATTAACTCGATCTCCAAGGTGGGGAACTTGTTGCCATGCATCATTCCAGAAGAAAATTTTTTGTCCATTCCTAATTTCCTAAAAGGAATGATATTGCAATAGACTTGTTTGATGGTGTCAAACTCCATATTGAGGAACCCAGAGGAAAGAGTATAGCACACATTTTTTCCTCTTGAGTGAACGAGTTAATATATTTTTGTCCCAAATCTATTTCCAAAGTTCCTCCCCTCCTTGGATCCATCGCCATCAGAAGACATTCCTTCCCTTTAATTCCTTTGAATTTTACGAATTTGTTGATTGTTCCATACATTTTTTCTCATTCATGATTTTATGTTTGGTTGTGTAGTAAGTATTGACTACTTTCATATGGAACAAATAATCTATTTTTCTTATTTATTGTGGAACAAAGAGTGCCTTTCACTAAAAAATTGATGAGTTTCCATTGGTATTTTTTATTTCCATTGTTATCTATATTGGATGGATTTCTCTTAGTATAGGGTTACTTTATGTAATATTCCAAATTGGTAAATTAGAGTAATAACAGGCTAAAAGAAATTAAGAGAACAACAAAACAAAAACTAATATCAATACTGCTGAGCCATAAAATATTGTTGAGCCATTTTATTAATATCAATAAATTGTGTACAATGGAGGTGATGGAATGAAGGCATCTAGGCTTCCTCAAGGCAAGATAAAGTAAATATATTCTCAGAACAAGCTTGAAATCTCCTCCAGAAATGTACATTGCGTAGTTGCAGCTCTGTGCTGCTCTACCCAATCACTCGACATAAATATTGTTGTTGCTCCGGCTTTGCGTTGTTACTCTTGTTCTATGCTGCTACTCTTGCTATGTGTTGTTACTCCCGCTCTGCGTTGTTACTCCTAATCGGTGCTGCTACCCCTGCTCTGCGCTGTCAATAGCCATAAATGTTGTTGCTGCTCCAAATGAAATGTTTCTAGGGCCTGCTACACTGCTTAGAAAATTCTAGGATTTTAACCACGTACTCTGCTCAAGAAACCCACAATAACTCACGAAGGAGTTGTCCAAATATTGACCTCGAAATTTTAGCCCAATTTTCCCCTAGCTCCTCTAGTTGTTGGCTAAGTTGGATCCTTGTTTGGCCTCTTAATTCTACCCAGAAAATTCTGCCAAATTAATCTTGGCCTCTCCTCAATAAACCCAGAAAAACCCAAAAAGAGTTTGTCCTAGTTTTGACCTCAGAAATTGGCCCTCTTGGGCTTGTCTCACCCAGTTGTTGGGAATTTGGTCCTCCTTAAAATTCTTCTGCTGGAGGCCACCAAAATTCTAAAAAACCCTTGTTAGGAAGCTCTAATCATCCCCACCAATTTTCCTCCCAAAATTTCCACTCACTCCCCTAGCCCCTAGAGTGATCCCTTCACTTACTGTGCAGGCTCTGCACTGTTGTAGATGTCACATTGTTGAAGAGATGACTGCATTGTGGATTTCATATTTCTTTTTCCTTCAAAAATTTGGCATTTGTGACAGGTAGCTACCATTTTTTGGATATCTAAGAAAATATTGGGCCAATAGAAACCAGCTCTGAGGACCTTGTTAGCAGTGGTTTTCTAGTAAATATGACCTCCACAATCCCCTTCATGGAATTCCTGCATAACCATATTTGCATCCTCCGCTTAAGAAAATATTTAAGCAATATGCCCCCAAAAGCTTTCCAATACAAGACATTTTCTAGGATGCATAATTTGACAGCTTTCAACTTCAAGAACTTAGATTTTGTTTTTGACAAACTAGAAGGAGAATTTAAATTAAATATAACCTACAATATGTCTGCGTACCATGGAGAATTCAGGAATTCTTCCTCAATAGGTGGACTCGCCAGCTCCTCTTGTTCATCCAGTGAATGGATCATGTTGATATCTAATGCTTGAAAATTGGTTTCAGCCATCAATTTGGCTAATCTATGTCCTTTGATCAGTTTATTGGGTTTGATCTCCAAATCATACTCCACGATAACAACGATCCATGTTCCTCTCTTTCAATTAGGATTATGCATTAGGATGTCCTTGACAACTGTGTTGGGCACAAAAGAAATTACAAGTGAATGTAAGATGTAAACTCTGAAATCCTTCAGTGCTTTAACCAAAGCAAAAACCTGCTTTTCCATGATATTATACTTTAAAGGTGCATCTCTCAAAGCTTGGCTGAAAAAATATATGGGTTTCTCTTTTCCTTCCCGGTTTTTTAGCAAAAATATAGCAGAAATAGTGTGTTCTGATGCAAAGGAAAAAATCATGAAATCCTTGGTGAAATCAGGGCTGATCAGAACTAGTGCTTTAGTGAGCGCCTGCTTTACTAAGTCAAAGGAATGTTTAGCCTCCATGCTCCATTTAACTCCTAAATATCTCTTGAGCATGTTTGTGATGTTTCTCAGCAACTCTGCAAGGTTTGGTATAAACCTTCTCAGAAAAATTATCTTACCAATGAAATAATTAAGCTCTTTGATGTTCCTGGGATGATTGATTTGAAGTATGCCCTCAATCCTGTTGGGATCAATTTTTATTCCCTCTTTAGATATAATGTGGCTCAGAAGCTTCCCTTCTTCAAGACCAAATAGTGATTTCTAGGGGCTCAAAGATAGTCAAAACCTTTTTCACTTCTCAAAAACCCTTCTTAAATGGGTTAGGTGTTCTTCATCATTTTTCAAATATATTTTAATATCATCAAGGTAGATCACAATGAAAAGGCCAATCTCTTCTGAAAAATAAATTCCCACTACTCTCTAGAAAGTGGCGCCAGCATTGATTAATCTAAAAGGAATTTTCACATACATTAAGGTCCCCCAAAGGGTAGTAAAATTTTTTTTGTGTTGATCCTCAGGATGCACCAACACTTGATTATACCCTGAAAAACCATCTAATAAAGAGATCCTTCTCGAGCCCACTACCCTTTGTAATATGTGGTCCATATTTGGTAAAGGGTATTTATATTTAAGTGATACTTTGTTCAGATTCCTAAAGTCAATGCAAAGTCTGATTTACTTGTTTTATTTCTTAAAGGCACAATATTGGATACCCATTCAGAGTATCTAATTAGGAAAATTATTTTGGCATCATACATCTTCTTGATCTCCTTCTCAACCAAGGGCATTAGGACAAGAATTATCCTGCACATCTTCTGTTTAAAAGGTTTATGGTCCTCCTTGATTGGAATCTTGTGTTACATAATACTAATATCATAATATTTCTGGTCCTCATAGCTCCAAGAAAACACATCAATGAACTCCTTCAACAAAGAAATGTATTTCTATTTTATGGACATTGGCAGTTTATTTGATAACTTTATCATCTTGGGATCTTGTTCACTACCTAAATTGCATTCCTTAGTGTTTGCCTCTGTAGGTTCCATCTTCGGTTTTCTTACCACATCATTGAATTCAAATAGTTCCTCTAGAGGGAAAAGTCCTCTAGGGTGGATGTTATCTTTGAATTGGAGTACTTAAAATTTCTCTTTTTTTGGGTCTTTATGTATCTCTATTCTATGTAAATATTTATTTACTGAAATATTAATATCAAAATCATGTGGTGGTTCAGCCCTTCTCATTTGTTCTTCAATGATACAATCTTCTTCATAATCTAAGTCCAAGCTGGAATCTTCAAACCCACCTTTCGACTACAGGAAATTCTCAATATGTTTGTCATTACCAAAGACTTGCCAATATCTCATGTTATCAAGGACTGTTGGGCGGTGTTTAATATGCACTATGTATTTCATTCTAGGATGAGGTAATTGACAAGTACTTGCTGAAAATGCTAAACCATCGGAAAGGATATTTTGATTCCTTGGAATTGCAGCAAGATCATATTCTTCAAATGTTTTTAGGAGGTCAAGGGCAACATTCTTGTATGCTCTCAATCGAGGATGTTTGGTTGATTATTCTCCCTTGATTTGTCTAATAACCAGCTCAGAGTCCCCGTGGAAAGAAACTCTTTTGGCTCCTAAACTTTTCATCAAATGTAAACCCAAAAGGAGTGCTTCATATTCTGCTACGTTGTTGGTGCATTGAAAATTTAGATTGTAAGAATGATCCTCTGCATGGTTATTTCCAGTATTGCAGACCCACACACCTGCTCCTGAACCTACTTTGCCAAAAGAGCCATCAAAACTCATGTTCCAAAGAGGCTCAGCTTCAGCCTTGTGTTGTACAACCTCCACCCGCCCTTCTTGCTCTTTTTCCTATTCTTTTTCTTCTCTAGCTACTTGTTGATTTATTTCTCCATCATTTTAAAGAATAAATGAGTCAAGGTTAGAATGGATAGAGTAAAGTGGGTAGTTACGAGGTTTCTCTTGACTGCTCACTGTGTGTTTCATTAAAGTTTCCCTATACAGTATTTGTTTTTGGCCAAACACTGGTATGGTAGCATAAGTCATATCCATTTTGAGGGTCCCTTGTAGCTTGGCTCCCCATGAGCGTGATAGAAGTATGCCATACATAGGAGGGATGTCTGCCACTACTATATCCATCACTAGACTCTTTGTTGGTATCTGAGCTAAAGTAACACCGAGATCTTTGATGAGACCTAGGAATTTGACCTTGTTGGAGTCAAATGAGTACAAATATTTGTAGGTGCTAGTTATCTCAAGGCCAAGTTTCTCCATAACATCCTTTGGCATAAAATTATGTGATGCACCTGAATCTAACATGGAATTATGAAGGATTTTATCATGAACATTCAGACCGATATAAAATGGGGGAAAACCTCCCTCCTGGGATTTACCATCCACTTCTGGCCAAAACAAAATTTCAGGTTTGTCATCATTTATATTAATAGTGTCAGTAATTTCTCCTATGTTCAGTGCCTTTAGGACCTGAGACCTGTATACATCCTTGGTTACCAATTTAGTGAGGGGGATTGAGATTTTTAATTTAGTAATTTCATTCTCAATGCTGAATGGTGTCTTTATTTTTAGCAGATTTGAGCCATCAGTCTTCTTAGGCACTATTTTTGCAGTAATCTCAGCTTGTTGACTTGTAGTGGGGATATCAGCTTGAGCAGTTTTAACAGGGTTGATAGTTGATTTACTAGTGTTTTTTCTATATTATTCTGTCCTGAGATGTTTATAGACTTCTTTGAACTTTATGTTGTTTTCTTGGGATTAGTTTCAAATACCTTTTTAACAGGGTCTTCAGTATTCTTTTTCTTAGATTTATCAAAGTTCTTCTTTCTTCTAAGGATATATTGTTTATGTACCTCCATGATGGCATTCTCAAACCCTTGTTTATAATACTCAATCTCTTCAGATTCTACTTCAGTTTGAGTCAGAGAAAATAAACCTTTCTCTTCTTCAGTAAGGAAAACATAATCCTCTTCATTAATTCCCATTAGATTAATATGATTTTCTTCTAATTATTCAACTACCCCATCATATTCATCAGCACAATTCTCTTGGAATGGAGGCCTAATCTCCTAATCAGGGCCCCTTTTTTCTCTCTGCCTTATTTGAGGGGGGTTTCTTCTAATATTTTCATTTTTGTTTTGAGGAGCTAGTTGATTTTCCCTGGGAATAGCTCTCTCATTTAGGCTGATCCTTTCCATTGTTCTCTCCACAGTTCTAACTAGGTTATCAATCTTATCATCAGATGTGGAAGTTGTTGGTTCTTCCTTTATAGTAACTCTCTTCTCAGTTATCACTCTAGCCCTCTTTGCAAGAAGGTTGGCTTCTACACTTACTGCACCCCTCTACATCTCTTCCAATGTAGCAGGATCTAGGCTCTCTAAGCTGATAAGCCATTTCTGGATCAAAACCATTTGGTAACTTAACCAGGGCCAAGCCTTGTGGGGTTTCATGTGAGCAGGAAGTGTGTTATAAACACTGTTGAACCTAGTGCAGTAGTCTTGGACACTTTCTCCAGTATTTATCTTGATTCTTTCATATTATAACAATATTTTAAGATGGTTTTTCTTGAATTCCCATGTATTCGTGAATAGCTGGTGAAAATCAGGGAGGTCATGGATACTATTTGGAGTCAAACCCTTAAACCATTTTCTCACTTATCCTCCCAAAATTTGAGCAAACATCCTCAAATTGACACTTTCATCATCTATCTCTTGAAGGCTAAAACAATCATTCATTTTGTCAACATGATGTTGAGCTGTTGCAGGACTAGTCCCATCAAATTGTGGAATTTTGGATTGATAATCTTGTGGCATGGGTATGACAGGTGGTGACAGCACTAATGGAGCATATTTGGCTACCATGATTGGTGGTGGGGGAACCCAAGGGGGATTTACAAGAGAAGAATTGAAAAGGGGAGGTGGAGGATTAAATGGAGGAAGGTGGATAGTGGGTGTGTGTGTGGTGGTTTGGGCACTCTAGTGGGGGATGTTCAAGTAAGTGGTAGGGGTTGTAGACACACCTGTATAGGTTGAATGAGGATGAGAAAACTCAAAAATAACAGAGGGAGCTACAGTAGTAAGAGCAGATAGTTCTACAGATTGTTGAAGGTAAGCATCATCGACAGCGGATGTGAGTCGTGCTACCAGAACTTGAAGGGAGTCAAAGTGTTGGAGAAGTTGAAGGTCAGCTTGGGTGGATGTGGACGTTTCCCCAAATGGACTCTGTTGTAGGATATATGGGTAAAAAAATGTCTAGGTGTCCAATTCTGAGATTTGGTCCTAAATAAGCTTTGTTAAAAATGTAAATCGAACTGGATGTCCTGCAAAGTTACAAGGCTTCTAGGGAGGGAACTTGATCTGTGAAGGGATTTACTAACAGTTTGACTCTGATTTCTAGGGGGTTTTCTCTGGATTTTCTCTAGATTTTCAACTATTGCAGGAGGGTTTGGTTTAGGATGAGATCTGGTAAATATTCTTCTGGGAGCCATAATTTAGACCTGAAGCACAGTCAGGCTGAGTATTTTGCAAAACGTTGAAAACCCAATCTTGGGATTTACTTTATCATATGATGTTTTAACTAGGGTTTCTGAGTTTGAATGAAATTTTAAGCTTTTCAATAAATCCCCAGTATGGTCGCCATTATGTTGTAGCTCTATAATTTATAAGATTGACAAGAATACACTATAAAGGACAACATCAAACCACTTTGGAATCCAGGACATAGCCTTCCTAGACTCAGAGAGGGCTCTCTCTATTTATGATTTAATTTTACCTTAATATTATGAATGTTGATGTTAGGCTAGTTACAATGATAGTGAGAATTGGTTGTTTTGATTGATTTTTTTGGTTAGATGAGCAAGTATGCATAAAATAATCCATTGGGCTATGGAGTCAAAAGGGCTGGTTTGTGGCATCAACCTTTCAAGAGAATCACAGGGCAAGCTAACTATGCTAATTGGATCTTTAAGACAATGTGAATTATGATGTGGATGAAATATTAATGTTCAGTAATAATTAAAGAGAAGTTCACAATTCTTTAACTAGACTTCAGAAGAAAACATTCAAAAGGTAAACACAGACAGAATTAAGGTTCTTCAATAACAAATCTTAATCTAAATTTTTTGTCTTACAATCAGATAAATAGATGCAGAGCAAGGAAAACAATGGAAAAATTTGACACATAGAAGTAGCACATCACCATTTAACACATCTCAAGTATCTTGTAAAATGATAGTTTATTATTGATGCCCAACTCCAAAAATTACAGCACTCCAATACAATAGGTTCTTACAATGCAGTGTCCAACCCCTGATACTGCCAATGCATGCAGTATTTAACTAAAAACTACATCAATTTCCCTATCTACTTTGGAAACTTTTCATTAATTACAACTAAGAAAAAACTAGATAAGTATGGCCATGCAAGGCCAAGACAAAATATATCTAACAGAACATTGCTTATGGAATTAAATCTGGAACCTCTTCATGAATCCAAAATTAAGTTGAATGTGGTTGAGGTCGTCATAAAGAGGCAATGATGGGTGGCTCTGACATCTAGCTCTACTTTTAGACCTCCTTTGCTAGATCATTAAATATGATGCAGTGCTGGCACTTTTTTATCGATTGGTGGTTGTGCTGATGTGTTCACTATGCCCTTTCAATATTGGTACATAACTTGGCCCACTCCTTCTTTCCTAGAATTCTCATCCCCATGACCTGTCAATACACTTCATCCACCTCTGTGTATTTGATGAAAGTGGGCCTAGCGAGGAAAACATGTTTCAACTCATGTTGGATGAAGATGTCATTGCTCAAGAGATCTATGAAAACTTTCTCGGTCACGTTTCCTTTGATGTTGGATAATTTGGTAGTATATTTAGTTGTCTCCTTGATCTTAGTCATATAATCTCCCTTTTGGACCAACTTGTTATTAATTACATATAGTGAGGGCAACCCTTTTTCCCTCAAGGGCTCAATTCTGTTGAAAAATATGTTGATGGCTATGTTCAATTCGTGACACTTCTCCTCCAGTTGTCTCACCAAATTCCTCTTAGTGAGGACCCTTTTCACCTCTAATATGGTCTTTGTTCTCTCCTGCACATCCAGTTCTTCAAGCTCATAACTGGTTTTGAAGTTCAGGAATTTTATGATTTTGAGGGTTGTGGTTGGCATATTTCCCAATTCCTGATTTTCTTTTTCAACAACCACCTTGCAGTTGTCAATCAATTATTTCTGCTCAAAGATGATGTGGATGGAGTGCCAGATTTCATCCACTGACTCTATGATACTACCCCCAAATTAACGGCTTCATTTGGCCAAGAATTCTACTGGCTGAAAAATCCTTCTCTGCCTTCTCCAACCTGTCAATCTACTTTTTGGCTATCTCATGGGAAGCTTTAGATCTTGCCTTTTGGTCCCTCAGGATGCCTATCTGTGCCTCCAATTTCTTGTGAATGGAGGGTCATGCTTTCCATGCCCTTGGACAGCTGATCTGTCGCACTAGATGCCCCAGCAGTTGCTGTAACATCTGATGGAATCGATGAAATGGGCACAACTTCCAATGGGATGAGTGCCACTCGAGGCGCTTCTTATTTCTCCTTCAGCAGCTTCTCCATCTCTATCTCCATTTGCTTGATTTGGGCATAATGTTCCATGATCAACTTCATTAATTCCACATTTTGTGACTTGTTTTCTTGAACTCCCTTTGCCAAGGGGTCTTTTGTTGTTGACATTTTAAATTTTTTCCTGAGGGCCGCTATGTGAGCATTATTTTTCTTCAAAATATACTCCACAACTTGGAAATTGTTTGCATCATACCCCATATTCACTATCAAATCCTCCAACTTTTTTATTCTTGAGACCTTATCCATGGTAGAAATCTTCTCCATCTTGAGCTATGATTGGGTATTGGCTAAGGATACCTGAAGTTTTTACAAGATCATGGCAGTGCTTGTCAAAGTGGAGGCCACCATCTCTCTGGTCTACTTGTGCAACTCCATTTGGTTAATAGGGTGGATGTATTTGGTACTAAATTAAAATGAGGCCTTCTTGTAGTCTTCTTCTCCTTGAAGCTGTGGGACTAGGGCTTCTAGAAATTCCATCTGCATCCTCCCTTTTTGAGTATCAAAGGCAGACAATAGCCTGCTTTGTGAACTTGAGGCCTGCTTCCACAATTGGTTGTAGGTGTTAGTCTTCAGCACATCATTCCTCAACTTTATCTCCCTGAATGTGTCATAAACTAATTTTTCTTAGCCTTCTATGGAAATCCTGGAAGTAAATGTCTGCAGAACCTGTTGTTGCAAAGACATTGTGGTTGAAGATGTAGGGGAGACTATTTTTTGGCCACCTGCTAGCACTAGTATATTTGGCCCAATTTCTGACGACCACTTCATCGCTATTCTGACACAGGCGTCGCAAGAGCGACAATTTGAGGCTAGGAAAAACGTGGTTAGACATTACGTCGCAATTCCGACACTTCAATAAAGTGTCAGAAGAGCGACACTTTTTCTGACGTTTCCAAACAACTGTCGCTCTTCCGACGTTTTCCATAGCATCGCTCTTCCAATTTTTTGCAATCTGTTTCTCTTTTGACGTTCTTCAAAGCGTCGATCTTCCGACGATCCATATCCATCGCAATTCCAACGTTACCTCTTCCGATTTTTAAAGCATCAGTCTTTCGACGTTTATCAATTTTTCACACAACTGTTAGAATTCTGACATGTCTTCTTCCGAATTTTAAGGTGTCGCACTTCCGACGTTTATGAGATGTCACTTTTCCAATGAAACAGTAAAAATATTTGAAAAAAGAGACGTCACTCTTTCGACGTTGAAAGTGTCGGTCTTCCGATGCTTAGGAAACATCGCTCTTCCGACGAAACAGTAAAAAATATTTAAAAAATAAACATCGGTCTTCCGAAGCAAGGCTAAAAATATTTTTAAAAAAAATGAAATGTGACAGTACTCATATACAACAATTTTGGCCTATGGCATTGCATACAATGCCTGGTTATCTGATATTTTTTGTAACTTGCACTGTAAGTTTGTCTTTGAAGGAGTTTAAGTACTGTTGCTACCATTCAAAATCTAGCATTAGATAAGGAAAATGATGAGGTTAAACATAAGGATTTTATTGAGGTTGTAATAACCCTAGAATTATAGCTTATGGGACTACATGAATAATGTCAGAAAACTGTCATTCCTCACTTTTTGGCACATCAATATATAGTGGCTGACCTATTATTGGTTTTAGTGTTTAGCATATCTGAGGGAAAAGAAAGGAAAATGAACTTGGAAAAAGAAACTATTATGAAAACTCCTAATAAAATATCAGGTAAATAAAAGGAATCATGCTTTCTAAATAAGCTTGAATCTAACTGAATGCACAATATACATAAATAAATCTACAAGAAATAAATAGAGCAAGCAGATCAAATTCACGTTCCTCATACTAAGACAAGAAGAAGAGGACTATTTATAATATGACTGAAATGTGTATCACCTGTGACAACTGAGAAGATGTTCGATCATGCTTGAATGCTCCTTTTAAAATGCTTTCCCAGTTCCCTTCACCACACTTCTGGACAACAGCAATCAGTTTTTTTTCCTCCTCTTCAGTCCATTTTTTTCTCGTCTTTCTCACTGGCTAAGTAGAATTTGCTGACACATTTCCATCAATACCTTCTGAGGAAGATACTATTGGCAACTGTTGCTTTTGGATGGAAACTGGTACAGTAATGTTCATTCCTTGTGTTGAAATTATTGACTGCTGATTGTTCACCTCAACATCTGACATTTTAGTGTTGCTGGGGATATTAATTGTCAGAGGAGCTTCTAAAGTAGAATGGCTTGGGAGGCCAACATTATTTGGTGTGCCATATGTTGCTAATACCTTTACACAAGTTGCAGCCCCTTTAAACAATTTCGTGTAATAGTGCAATCCCTCCACATCACATGAAGTGCTCCCATTGATACATGAAAACAATTCTGGAGCAACCAGAAGCTAATATGTATGAATATATTACAGCATTTGTGTCTCTCTTCTACATTGACTACAACTTCTGCTAATTGTGACAACAACAACCTCAAATTGTCTACATTGTTTGTGTCATACTTTCATCACATGACATTTGCAAACTGAAGAATTCTTGTTTATGTACAATATTTCATTTTGTTACTGCCAAACAATTTTCCTAGTGATTTGCGAACATCATTGTTGTATTTCTTCAAATCTAGATGCTGGACTGATTGTTTGATAATCCCAAATGAATAAGGACAATTGTCCTATTGCCTTTATTCTACCATTAAACTAATTTACTTTCCCCTGTGGGTTACTTTTCTATACAAATTTGTACTTCTCATAGACTTATTTCCATTAAACAAAGTTGAAGCTTTTATTTCCAAGTGTGAAAGCTAATTCCATGGAATTTTTCAATAGATGAGTTTGTTGCTTGCATTTAAAAAAGAAAATCAGGATAGAAATATACCTTCAAATTTGTGCTTCTCAAAGTTCTGTTGGACGTCTTAGAGCTTATGTTGAACAAAATAATATTTTCATGCCTTTTTCAAAAAACTAATCTTCCAAAAAATATGTGCATGTTGTCTAAGCAGACTGTATAGCAGCCTATGCCTATATTATTTGCAAATTTATGCTCTTGGTTTCTGTATCTGTTTTTGAAAATTATAAATGGCTATATGCTAGGACCCACATGGCTCTAAATGAATTGTGTCTCGGTTGCATCACCTTCTATGATGTATCAGATTTGTATGTCACATGTAAATGAAAACATGTGATTGCATTTTGGCGGGTTTCCTCCTCCCTTGCAAGTAATAATTGGTCTGTCGGTTTGTATTGCAATTGTCAGCTCTATGTTTAATACCATGGCTAATGCTGCAATGTCATATTGATGTCAGACTTCTAGTTTCTCCCCTGTGACTCCATTATTACACCTTACACCAAATATACTAGTGATCCCATTACTTTTTCCATATCATTTTTATTGTCATATCAAAACTTATTATATAGCTTGTATGATCAATTCCGAGAGAAAAAAAATAAAAGTTGCAGTTTCATAAGCATCTCAGCCACCAGTTCCAGCGATTGATTTCTGAATGTAGAATCTCCCTCCTAAACCTGTTACTATTGAGTTGGAACTATAAGGTGATAGGAAGCAACTCACCTTCTTATGCCCAACAACCAGCCATACCATACAACCCGTACAGACCCTCCATCCAGCAAGCAACCGAGCCCTTCCACCATAGCAAGGAGTTCACGCATTAGCACTGGGATACTTTAATCGTACGGCTATTCCACTGGTTACCTCTTAATAGAACAGAGTTGTACTAATAATTCTCTAATAAACTCCGTGATTGTTTTTTAAGGTATTTGAGTTAATCCAAACAATCGTAGGGTGTTACATTGATTGATAAGATATCCTATCAACCGTGCCTAATTTCATTGTCAAAAGGAAGTATTTGATGTTTAAATGATTAATCATAATGGTTGCATCACAAATCAAATAGATCAAATAGTATATGTCTATTGAAATTGTGATTTACATCCATCTACTCAACCTCTGCACAGTGATTCTTTATGCACCGGCTATAAAAATGGAAATGGCAGTATCAGGCCCAGTGAAAAAGAAGGTTCCTATTACATGTTTAGAATAGTTCATACATCTACATAACAAAAACCAGATGCATATAATCAACTTTTGCATGGCAAAATAATGACAAACATTAAATTCTCTTGAGCATGGTAATAGAACTAAATTTGTTTACAACATTCCACAAGATATCCATCCATTTCTAGAAATTTTGCAAGAAGAAAATGAAAGTCATGTGTAACAAAGTATTATGAAAATATTTCAAATTACTGTCATATTGGAGCAACTAGCCTTTAACAAAAAATATAAAAAGAAAAATCAAGACACTAAGCGTGCCCAAAGGATTGTCCTTGGAGTGGAAATTTCTATCTGGATCCCTAATTTTGCATAAATATTTCTTATATATACAGAATTATTTACTCACTAGCAAAAAGAAAAATGAAAATGGAAGGGCATACACAATGAAATTTATATCCTTTTCCTTAAGGAAAATAAAATCAGAATAAGATGCATGGTCTAACAATTTGGCATCCTCAATCAACAATGATCATTTTTCTAGCATTTCCATATGTACCTCGTCAACAAAAAGCAACCAAAGAACTGACCTCATTTTTTAACACATTTGCAGTGGAGTCCCCAGAGAACACACGATGCAGAAACTCACAAACAGTGCAAAATACCAATCAGCAAATCCCAAATCACACATCATGAATCTTCCAACAAGAATGCACTCCAATGCAAATGCCCCTGAAGAATGTTTGCCAACTGAGATTGCCCAGCAATACCCTGAAAAGGAAAGTCCTAAAAAATATGCTTTGTTATTTCTGCCTTTGGAAAGGAGAGGCAAAGACCCACGGAAAGGTCACTCTTGGTCAAACAAGCTTTGCAAGGGAGAGCCTGCAATTATTTAGAAGTCAAGAAGACTAGTTTCCTTTTTCCATTCTTATTGAAGTCCCTAAAAGATCCATCTTCATCATTCTTTTGTAGTGAAACATGCACAAAAGCAAATATTTTTTTATAACATAGATGCATACAAGTTTTTAGATAACAAGCAATAAGCCCAAGATACACCTTGTCACTTTCCACCTATCATAAAATCATGTTGAATATGTCACCTTTGAAAAAGGATACCATTTTGAGACAATGCCACATACATTTTTGCTTTCGTTGGGCTTTCCTAAAGATTAAACTCCTAATAGATTATAACTGAAACAGATTAATATTACAGAAATAGATTAATAAATCATTAGGGTCATTGTCTGTGTATTTTATTGCAGACTGTAAAATAACCTTTGGGAAAGTTATAAAATTCATATGAAAAGATATTAATTTACATATCAATAATTACATCATATATATTTTAACTTGTATAGGTCCCGTGAGGCAATTTTTGCCTTAGTGAGCCTTACATAATCATGTCAATTCATGAAATAGGCCAAACTAATAGCAAGGCAGATATAGACTTGCATATGAAACCTATGTAAACATAATACAATGAGCCATTATGTCATAGTGATATCTCTATAATTAGTTTATTATAGATCAAAGCTATGACTGTTGAAATGAAACACAACTCTATTTCTCGAGTTTCTTAAGTTGTATGACCTGCATTCCTTTGCTACGCTTGTCTCTAAAATTTCAGGACCACATAAAAAAACACCAATGTCAACATTCTCCCACTCATTTGAAACTTTCCCAAATATATCTGCATTCAAAAACATGTAAAAGATTTTCAAATCTTGAGACCATCTTGATCAATGTAGCAATTATGAGTTTCCATGGGGATAGTCACAAGCAATTGGTTTAAACGTTACAAACCATATATGAAATAATCTCAAATTAATCAAGTCAATCCCAATGCAATTAAAAAAATTATTATTTCGAAATAATCTTAACTATTTAGTTTAACATTACTAGTGTGCCAAGATTAGCCGATTTTTCCCTATTATTTCCTGATTATTGCAGATTGAATCTTTTCAAGGCCCTCACTGATTAATTGTTGATTACAAATTATTTCATCTATGTTCCTAACAGTTGTTTCCCAATGTTATTTATATTATTTATAGATATATAGATATATATAAATATTCCTTCAAAGCTGATCTATTCAAATTTCTTATATGTTCATTTTGCCTTCTCAAGGATGGCATTTGACAACAGTATGCCTCTTTGGTAGTGCATAATCATGATTTTCTGGTTACTCAAAGCAAACAAAGTAGGGGTTCTCAGATATGACATATCTTTAGTCAATAAAAATATAACTTATTTTCACTAACAAATAAACCCACATATGATACATTGAAAGATGGAAAGGTTGAAACACCATTTTGAAATGTGATTAGAACTCAAGAACTGGGATGCAATAAGACATTTTAAATGCACAAGACAAGAAGGTCCAGAAAGGCTCACGTTATGCAGATAAAAAATGGATGGCTGCGAGATGAATTGACTTGATAGCCCATTCCAATTTAAAATTCATATCAGAAGGCAGGCTTGGAATTTGACAATCAACCCTAGATATCTAGCTAAAATTTGAATATAGTTGCAGTTATCACATTGCCATTCATAATATTCTGACGTTTTAAAAAGTCATTCTACAAATTCAGTCTGCAAAGAGGCCCATTTTTTCAAGACAACACTTAACCTATCTTCAAATATAGGGTAAAAAGTATGGTCGAGGCCACAATTTAGTAAAGATGACCAGATATGAAAAATATCCCCTAACTATGCTTTATGGAACCTAACCTGTCAAAACAAACACATTGTAAATGACCACTTCTTTTGGGAAATTCATGGTGGGGCCTCAACATCCTTTTGGGAAGACTCGTGGTAGTAGTCACCCAAACTGAAAATGAACCCTCAACTAGACACGTTTAGAGCTTAATTAGGATCTCAAAGAGCCAGAAAGGTAGCAGACTATTGGAATGATATGATCCCTCAAGCTGAATGGAGAATATGGAAAATGAAAGTTAATTGGAAACATTCAGAGACCATTCAAAACTGGGCACCCTTCACAAGTACATTAAAGGAATATCACATCCCTATATTGCAGTGGCTAGATATGATTTGGCAGGGCTATAATATGCAGGGTATGTTCTCAATAAAAGAATCCTACTCAATCATAGTAGATCATGTGAATATCCCTAGTGACCCAATCTGGATAAAGATACATCCCTGAAACTTATTGCCAAAGGTGTTTAATATTCTTTCGCTGGTAGGAAGGAGATTCCTTTTAAAATGGGATTAGGTGCTCAGAAAGGGATATATTGGCCTTTCGATATGCCTTGTATGTCAAAAACAAAAGGAAAACATGGAGAATATTTTGAAAACTTCCCTAGTTTTTGATACCCAGTGGGGATTGGTAAAAATCACTTTCATCCATCTAGATCACTTGAGAAAAAATATTATAGAAACCTGATGCAGGAGCATCCGAGAAAACTTTCATTAAAATTAGAATCCGAATCTGTGAAAAGGAAAATGTGGACAGTCATGTAAATTGGGGAAAAATTGGTTAAAATAGAGCTAAATTGTTGGAACTAATTAAATCTAATTGTCTGCCATGTATGCATAACAAGATATTTAGGGGTTGTTTGAGAGATTAAAGGAGTGAAATCATGGATCTTAGATGATTCACGCTCTTGAAATTTTTTTATAAGCGAGGGTGTTGTGTGATAGAGAAGGAGGAGATGAGATGACACAATGTAATCGTAGGAGAAATTGTGGCTAAGGCTGAGATGCCTTAGACTGTAATTGTTTTTGTAAATAATTGAAATATTTGGTGTGTGTATTTGCATGTATGAATATCATTTATTTACAGTTTGGTTTTATGAATTAAATTCAGTGTTACGAGTTGTTGATCGACCATCGATCACTATAAGGATTGATGGTGATCCAATGTTAGTATCAGATTAGAGAAGGAGCTTTTGTTTTATGCAAATAACTATTGTGTTCCAATTCACATGTTTGAGTTGGAACCGTGAGTCAAAGACATGGAAAAAATGTGCGTTGGAACCATACGATTTGGAACCTGTAGTCATGTTGAACCTCGTGTTGAATGCGCAGCAGAAGCGTGATGGAACTATGTGTTTGGAAACATAAAGTGGTTTTAGAAAACTGCTGAAGGGCCATTCACACCGCTTTTGGAGGACAAGCGGTAATTATCAGAATGAACGCGATAATAGTTAGCATGTGATGTGTGGTGTCCCAAAACCACTTTTATCACGTAGATTTAAATCATTAAGAATCGTGCATATTTTGATGCGATATCCGTCAAGATCAGGCAATGGATGCGATGACCTTTGGATCATTCTCGGTCAACAACGTAGACTCAACATTATTTCACATAACGTAATTGTGAATTAAAAGGTGTGACAACCATTTGATCGTAGATCGACAGTTATTGCGAATAAAAATGGCTCGGGGTTTAAACTTTTAATGGATGCGATATGATTATAAGTTGAAATTGAATCTTTTTGAGTTCCGGGGTTTAAGCAACAAAGTGGGCCATCGTTTGTTGGTCAAAGGTTATGGAAATTACTGTTTTTGTTTTATTTATTCCAATATATATATATATATATATATACGTGGGCCCATAACCCACAGTTCCTAGGATCAAAGTATCGGATTTATGAATCATGCAGCTTTGATACAGATTTTGAAGGTTGCAGGTTCATTTTGACTAGATGAGCATTAAATGACCCTATAGTAGTTTATCTCTCCATCAAAACCATAGAACAATGGAGAATGTCATTATTTAAAAATACAGTTATCAATTGAGCATGGGTTCTAGTTATATCATTCCTTCTATGGAAAATATGGAAGGGCCATAATAGAGCCATTTCTAAAGATTAAGGACATAAAGCCCAACTGATTTTGAAATCCATGAAGGCAGACATCCAAGAGACTATTTTGTATTAAATGCTGGTCGAAGAGGAATATAAAGTTGATAGGTAAGAAGCCCCGATTATTGCACTCTTGTACCTTTCCCCATACATGGTGGCATCGATGCTCCATACATATCCCAAGGGAAGGTGGAATTGACATTGATGTTCATACCTCCACCCGAGAGTTTTTTAAAACTCAATTTTGAGGGAGCTTCTGAGGGAAACCTAGGTCCAAGTGGATATGAAGGTATCCTATGGGACTCACTAGGCTTCCCAGTTGGCCACTTTGCAAGCTCGTGTGGAACCACAACCAACAATTCTTCTAATACCACAACTCTTGTGAAAGTCCTCCAAATAGATAGAAGGATAGTGTTACCTAAGATAAAACTCACTGGACACTTGGTGTTGGTGATTAACGCTGCTCAAAGGATACTTAATGGAATTTTCGCTTTTAAGATGGTCAAGAGTTGGCACTTAGAGATGTAGATAATTATAATCTGGTAGTTAATACTCCCCTTTCCATATGTGATAGTTACTCACACCATGAGGACGGGTGCCAAAGTGGCAGATTGGTTAGAAAATTGGGGAATATCAGAGCATAATCAAGATTTTTCTTCAGGATGCCCTCTAGATATAATCCCCTATGACATGGTCCCCCTAGAAGAGTTGATCAAGAATGAAACTTCATCGCTACTGGGGGTGAGAAATGAGGAGGGTACAAGAGAGGATAGACACAATAACTCCCCACGTGGCAAGGGTAATGATAAAACATGGTAGCGGGAGGGTGTCACAAAACTTCCTGATGAATTTTATCGAGGAAAACTTTGGTATAACAAAAATGAAACGAAACATGGTGCAATTTTGGGTGATAACGGCTCCATGTCTTCCCATGGACCTATCGAAGCTTTGAGTTGTTCCTCTAGTGTATGGGAGGAGCCCTTAGCATGGAAAAGGATTAGGGAAACTAGTGGGCCAATTCTTGTTGTTGTCAGGGGTATAGTCTGGGATCCTGGTTTGTGTAGCTCTTGAATCCATTGAAAATAGGAATCCCAAGTGCAAGTGAAATACATTATCTTACTAGGCCTCCACTGGGTGAAATAATTTTTACCCCAGATTTGTAGATTTGCAGACTGACACTTAAGATAGTGTAGAAGAAAAAATAACAAATTTGAATGAGGTAAAACAAGGGAAATACCAATCTGATTCTTCCAGAAGAAGAGAGCATTCTTCCACGATCGATTTCTCTTTAGATCTCCCACATATTTCTGAACATCGGCAAAACTCAAAATATCTCCACCAGCTACTATGGCTTTCAAGCTGTTAATGGACTGTGGCCGCTTTAGGGTTTCAGAGTGTCCATGCTTCCGCAAGAATCTAGAAAAAAACAAGCATCATAGGGAAGAATTGAATTATGAGAAAGAAGGCATAAAGGTCGAACAAGCGGAGCGGGAAAAAAAGATTGAATAGGTCGATTAAGAAAATTTGAATAGGTGGAACAAGCGGAGCGGGAAAGAAAATTTGAATAGGTATAAAATCTAAAATTTGGTTTCACATAGTCTTAATTCTAAAATCAATCTACTTTTTAAATTAGACCTTTAAGAAAAAAAATCATATCCTAGTTTTTTATTAGGAACAATGTTAAAATCAAACACCCTTGTGAAGAAGAATGTTAAGGGGTTTTAATTTTCTCCATTGTATTTTATTTATAAGATTATATCTAATCAATTCTAAATTGTACACAAAAATGAAAAGTTAAGGAAGTAGAAATTTATTTTCTCAAGTATGTAGGTTATTTGTATGTTTCCATACATAAAATGGGAACTTTCACTGGGGAGAACATCCACTCATTTCCTATGGTCATTCAATCATGTCAACGATTTTGGCTCTAGGAGGGTTGTATTGTATGATTGATAATAATAATATACATAATGATATGTCACACAAATTTTTTAGTGCATATTCTAATCCTATGCAAACTTTTGAAAATACATATATTCATATTTAAAGTTCTAATGTTCCATATATTGAACCATTATATGTTATTCCTAATGAATAAGTAAATAATTTATGTCAACATACCTAGACATATGCCCAGGAAATAAATAAGTTGTGCATTAATCCATTACTTTTATTTTGTTAGGTAATGTGAGTTTTGAGATGAGTTGCATGCCTAACATGTGATTTGAGTAGCCATGAACCAAGGGCTTTTAGGCCGTCAAAATCACCTAGGGATCACATCCAACCTAGGCCACACCATCCCTTAGCTTGACTGGAATTTTTCCCACATAGTTTCAAACTAATGATTTTCTCATTAGTGATTGTATCTTACCCATTATTTCACATTCCCCAAGGCAAAAATGAAATATTTGGATGTATCTTGGATGACTTGTCACATTCCATGACTAGCTTCATGCATATTGAATAGGAATTCCCATCATTTAAGAATTTTTTGGAGGGTTTTCATGGCATAGTTTTTAGGGGCTTAGGGGTTTTTAGGGGGTTAGGGGTTAGGGGATTTAGGTGCCAGGTCAGAAGGATTATCTGCTAGGAAGGCTTTCCAAAGAATTTGGCTGACATCACTATGACACTATTACGGAATTAGAAGGGAAGAGAAACTCAAAGGCTCAGGTATCATATGAGAGAAGGAAGCAATTGGAAAAATTGAGATCAAAAGCAGTGGAGTTAGCCAAAAAGCAGCTTACCCCAGAGACGGATAAGATAAAACTTGACAATATATTGGTCAATTTCCTTGACCCTTTATTGGTTATTCAGAAGGAGTATGAATACACCACCGTTAAGGGGTTATAGGTTTAGGGTTTAGGGGGTTGAATGGGTTAGGGGGTTAGGGGGTTAGGGGATTTAGCAGTTAAATATTTTAGGGGCTAATGGGGTTAGGTTTTAGGGGGTTAGTTGGGTTAGGGGTCTGGAATTAGGGTTTAAGGGGTTAGGGTTAAGGGTTTAATGGTTTAGGGATTAAGGGGTTAGGGGTTAAGGGTTTATAGGTTTAGGGTTTAGGGGGTTAAATGGGTTAGGGGTTTAGGGGGTTAAATGGGTTAGAGGTTAAGGGTTTAGGGGTTAGGGGTTAAGGGTTTAGAAGTTTATGGTTTAGGGGTTAAATGGGTTAGGGGTTTAGAGGTTTAGGGGGTTAAATGGGTTAGGGGTTGGGAATTATTGTTTAAGGGGTTAGGGGTTAAGATGATAGTTTCATTAGTCTCTGTTTGTGCACAATAGTTGCTTATTCTTTGTGTCTCAATGTAACAATTTTGTAAGTATTTTTTCTTGTTTCCATGTATTCTTTATTTATTAATTTATAGTATTTGTTAGCCATTGATTTACATTTATTGATGAAATTTTTTATTGCAATCAAACCAAATGTATGTTCAATCTCCAATTTCAAACTCAACCACAGTGTTTTCACATAATTTAAGTCCAGAGAATGGCCATCTAATGAAGTTTTAATAACTAGACTACACCTCATTGCTACTCCAGAAAATCTTAAGTTCGAGTGTCCCACATTCATGAGAAATTTGGCTCTTATACTCTTGCTCCACCTGACTGTGTCTTGGAAATACCCTTGTTTATTGCAAAAACATCCTAATGTTGTCGACCTTGTCCCTTAACAGACCAAGGAAACATATGTGACTGAGAGGAATGGAAAGCACTACAAAGTTGAAGAGAGTACAAAAGGCTAAGATGGTTTAAAGGATAAGCTTGAGGAATGTAGCAATGTTGAAACAACTAAAGTTGTCCCAAACAAATAGTTGATAATGTGAAACCTTCTTCTGTACCAGTCAAGCAAGACTACATTCACGTGAGAGCAAGAAGAGGCCAAGCGACTGATAGGCATAGCCTGGAAGATAGGGTATGGTTCCCTCTTTTTGATGAAATATTTGATCTACATTTTGTCTATCGAAGATTAACCATTTTAACCTTGCCAACAAGGCAGAATTAACCCAATCGTAGTTCCCAATATGTCATGATATATATTAACTCTAGATATATATGAGAAGGAATAATAAATACATAGATTGATAGAGGTGGCAAGACAAGGGGAGTCACATTAAGGGAGAGATGGAGATAAACTGAAGGAGAGGGGAGAGAAGGAATGGAGAGAGAGAGAGAGAGAGGGATAAGAGTGAGAGAGGTAGAGAAGGGTAAGAGAGGGATATAGTGACACAAAGATGGAACGGAGGCAAAAATAAGGATAGAGGGAGGGATATAGTGAGAGGAGTGGAGGGTAGAGAGAGAGAGAGAGGGAGATTGGGGAAGAGAGAGGGAGGTATAAGGAGAGAAAGGGAGAGAGAAGAAGGACAAGAGATAGGACTTAAGAGAGAGGAACCAGTATCATAGAAGAAAGAATATGTGACCAAATTACTCTATATGGAGATGGGATATAGGGGAACCCTACCAACTACCTACTAAATGTCTAAACCAAATGTGGTGTAAATGTATGTAATGGTGGTCGATTATATGAGGAGAGGATTTTATGAGGAGGCATTGGATTTTAAGGCGGTCACAATTTAGCATTTTTTATACGACCACCCTCACACGACCCAACCCAACCTGACCCGACCTACCCGAACGTGTTTCCTTAGACGGCCTCATGACACGACACGACTTGACCAGACCCGACCCGACCCGACCTGCCCGAACGTGTTTCCTTGGGTGCCCTCACAATATGGCACGACCCGACCTGACCCGACTCGAACGCGTTTCCCTAAGCGGCATCACACGACTTGACCCGACCCACCCGAACACGTAATTTCCCTGGGCGCCCTCATGACACAACCCGATCTGGTCGGACATGTTCCAGCTTGGGTGCCCTCACATGACCCAACCTGATCCGAACCTCTCGAACATGTTTCCTTGGGTGCCCTCACGGTACAACATGACCCGACCCGACCCGACCCGAACCCATTTCCTTGGGTGAAATCACATGACCCAACCCGACCGGACCCGCCTGAATGTTGAAGGCATGAGGGAGAAAACGAAAAATGGGTCGCATGAACGTGCACAAGGTACATGGGCGATCACAACTTAGCATTTTTTATACGACCTCCCTCACACGATTTGACCTGAACGACCCGACCCAACCTGACCCATCCAAACCGTGTGTTTCCTTGGGCGCCCTTACAATATGGCACGAACTAACCTCATGACCTAACCCGAACTCATTTCCAACTAATTGGGTGCCATCACACTACTCGACCCGACCCGTACAAATGTGTTTCCTTCGGAGGCCTCACACGACATGACTCAACCAAACCCAACTCCACCCGACCCATACAAACATGTTTCCTTGGGCGGCCTCACATGACATGACCCGACCAAACCCAACTTGACCCACCCAAACGTGTTTCCTTGGGCGGCCTCACATGACACAACCTGACCCGACCCGACCCAACCTGACCCGCCCGAACGTGTTTCCTTAGGCGCCCTTACAATACGACAGGAACCGACCTGACCTAACTCGAACTCGTTTCCAGCTAATTGGGCGCCATCACATGACTCGACCCGACCCATACTACGAATGTGTTTCCTTGGGTGGCCTCACATGATAAGATCCAACCAGACCCAACCCGACCCACCCAAATGTGTTTCCTTGAGCGCCATCGCATGACTCGACCCGACCCATATGAATGTGTTTCCTTGGGCAGCCTCACATGACAAGACCCGACCAGACCCATCCCGACCCACTCGAACGCGTTTCCTTGAGCACCATCAGTACATGACTCGACCCGACCCATACGAACGTGTTTCCTTGGGCGGCCTCACACGTCGACAAGACCCAAACAGACCCAACCCGACTTGCTCGAATGCGTTTCCTTGAGTGCCATCACACGACTCGGCCCGACCCGTACAAACATGTTTCCTTGGGCGACCTCACACGACACGACTCAACCAGACCCAACTCGACCCGACCCGTATGAACGCATGTCCTTGGGTGGCCTCACACGACACGACCCGACCAAACCCAACTCGACACGCCCGAACGTGTTTCCTTGGGTGGCCTCACATAGCACGACTTGACTCGACCAGATCACCCGACCTAACCCGACCCGAACCACGTGTTTCCTTGGGTGCTCTTACAATACGGCACAAACCGACCTAACCTTATAACCTAAACTCGTTTCTAGCTAATTGGGCGCCATCACACGACTCGACCCGACCAGTACGAATGTGTTTCCTTAGGTAGCCTCACACGACAAGACTCGAATAGACCCAACCCGACCCGTCCGAACACGCTTCCTTGAGTGCCATCAGTACACGAATCGACCCGACCCGTACGAACATGTTTCCTTGGGTGGCCTCACATGGCATGACCTAACCCGACCTGAAAGGGATAGCTGAATGACTGAACGATGCCACAAGGGAGAAAATGGAAAACGAGTCGCCCGAACGTGCACAAGGCACCTGGGTGGTCACAACTTAGCAAAACTGATATGGGCACCCTCGAATGAAATAGCGTGACCCGAACGCGCTTGGTTGGGCACCCTCACACGGCGCGCTCAACCGAACGATGCCACAAGGAATCAAATGGAAAATGGGCCACCTGAATGTGAACAAGGCACCCCGGCAGTCACAACTTAGCAAAACTGATACATGCACCCTCGAATGAAATGGCTCGACCTGACCCGAACGTGCTCGGTCAGGTGACCTCACATGGCGCGACACAACGCGCCCGACCGAACGATGCCACAAGGGAGAAAACGGAAAACAAGCCACCCGAACGTGCATAAGGCACCCGGGCGGTCACAACTTAGCAAAATTGATAAGGGCACCCTTGAATGAAATGGCCCGACCCGACCTGAACGCACCCAGTCGGGCGACCTCACATGGCACGACATGGTGCACTCGACCGAACAATCCCACAAGGGAGAAAATGGGAAACGGGCCGCCCAAACGTGAACAAGGCACCCGGGTGGTCACAACTTAGCAAAACTGATACGGGCACCCTCGAATGAAACGGCCGGACCCGAATGCGCTTGGTCGGGCGCCCTCACACGGCGCGCCCAACCAAATGATGCCACAAGGCTAGAGCAAACGGAAAACGGGCCGCCTAAATGTGCACAAGGAACTCGGGTGGTCACAGCTTAACAAAACTTATACGAGCGCCCTCGAATGAAACGACCCGACCCGAACGCGCCCGATCTGGCGACCTCACACGACGTGACACACCGCGCCTGACTAAATGATGCCACAAGGTAACAAATATAAAATGGGCCACCCGAACGTGCACAAGGCACCTGGGTGGTCACAACTTAGCAAAACTAATATAGGCACCCTCGAATGAAACGACCCGACGCGAATGCGCCCGATCGGGTGAGCTCACATGGCGCAACACGGTGCGCCCAACCAAATGATGCCACAAGGGAGAAAATGGAAACAGGCCACCAAAACATGCACAAGGCACTCATGTGATCACAACTTCGCAAAATTGATACGAGCGCCCTCGAACGAAACGACCCAGCCTGAATGCGCCCGGTTGGGCAGCAACCTCACACAGTGCGACACGGCGAATGATGCCACAGGGGAGAAAACGAAAAATGGGCTGCCTGAATGTGCACAAGGCATCCGGGAGGTCATAACTTAGCAAAAATGATATGGACAGGATTTGAAAAATTGATAAAATTTGGGGAAATTTCCGACATTTGGTCAAAAGTGTCGGATCTAAAGTGTCATAATTTCCGCCAAATGTACTAGTGAGAGCAACCGGAAAATGGGCCGCATGAACGTGCATAGGGAACCCGTCTAGTCACAAGTACTTAGAAAATTTGATACAACTGCCCTCAACCGAACCGACCCGAATCAAACATGTTTGGAAGGGCTCCCTCAACCGAAATGACTCGACCCGAACGTGTTTGGGCGGGTGCCCTCAACCAAAATGACCCTACCCAAACGAGTTTTGGTGGGCACCCTCAAATGAAATGACCCTACCCAAACAGGTTTGGGCAAGCACCCTCAAACAAAATGACACAGCGGGCTACCGAACGAAGGCACAAGGGAGAAAATGGAAAACGGGCCGCACAAATGTGCACAAGGCACCCGTGTGGTCACAGCTTAGAAAATTTGATACGACCACCCTCTAACAAAACGACCCTACTCGAACGAGTTTGGGCGGGCGTCCTCAAACGAAACGACACAGGGGGCTAACGAACAAATACACAAGGAAGAAAATGGCAAGCAGGCCACATGAACGTGCACAAGGCACTCGTGCGGTCACAACTTAGCAAATTTGATACGACCGCCCTCAAACGAAATGACCCAACTCGAACACGTTTGGGCGGGCGCCCTCACATGGCGCGGCATGGCGTGCATGACTGAACGAAGGAACAAGGGAGCAACTGGAAAACGGGCTGCACGAACGTGCACAGGGCACCTGTGCAGTCACAAGTACTTAGCAAATTTGATACATCTGCCCTCAACCGAAATGACCAGACCCAAATGCGTTTGGGCGGGTACCCGAACGGGTTTCGGTGGGCACCCTCAAATGAAACGACCCTACCCGAACGGGTTTGGGCAGGCGCCCTCAAACGAAATGACATGGCGGGCTACCGAACGAAGGCATAAGGGAGAAAACAGCAAATGGGCCGCACGAACATGCACAAGGCACCCGTGCGGTCACAACTTAGCAAATTTGATACGACTGCCCTCAAATGAAACGACCTGACGCGAACACGTTTGGGCGGGCACCCTCACACAGCGCGACACAGTGTGCATGACCGAACAAAGGCATAAAGGAGCAACGGAAAACGAGCCACACGAATGTGCACAGGGCGCCCGTGCAGTCACAACTTAGCAAATTTTGATGGTTAACATTTCTTAAAAATTTTGAAAAAAAAGAGGATCTAAGGTTTTTTTTATCTAAGGTTTTTTTTTGTCTTTAATGCAACTTATTTGTCAACAAAAGGGATATTTCTTTTGATTAATTCTTATGCAATGTGATTCATTATCTACAAATATTGAATATATTTTGTGAGGGATATATTTTCTACAAAACTATGGATTTTTGTGTGCTGAAAATTGTAAGGGATGGAATGAATCTCACTCCTTATAAACCATTTTTCTTAGAAACTTTCCTTCCTAGATCTTGTTACTCCCTCAAGTTTCACTAATGCACGGAAGGCTAAAATCAATTAATGGGTCGTTTGCCCCGTACCTAACAACTTGTTCATTGACATTGCATTATGGAAACAATTTACAAATCTATATCACTCTAATAGCTTTTTCATTGACATTATATTATCGAAATACTTTACAAATCTCTATCACTCAAATAAAAAAATTTGAGCGCTTATTTCTACAAATCTAGGAAGCTACCAATTCTTACATATTTGGATCTCTATTTCAACTGCTTAGACATTGACAAGAAAATTTCCATCCGATTCGATTTAGGTGATCTATTAATTTACTACTAAAAATGAAAGATGACACTTCAATTTTTGTTTGATGTACAACCAACATATAGAGTTCATCCTGATTTTTGGAGTTGAAAAAACCAGTTGCCCTGTTTGTTTTTCATCGGGTTTTCTGGAGATCCACTGTGCAAATTTTATTCGATTTGGCCGATGCTTTATGCTTTCAGGAGTAATTAAACTATAGAATCTCCATAACAATGAAGAATCCTATGAGATACATAAAGACCGACACTATGATGGCGAAAGCTGTGTGATCTTGCTAGGTTTTTGACCCCTATCTACTCACTCATATTTTATAAATGACCGTTCATTTTATAAAGAACCTTTGACCAAAAGTTGTTCACCGAAGCGATTAACCCACGATATAAAATGAGAAACTAACTTTGCCTTTACTAGATCAATCACAGAGCTGGTTGCTTAGATTTTTGTATGGAACATGGTAACTAGAGCTAAGTGTCGCTATTGCAATGTTTGGAGCAAAGCATCGAAATTGCGATGGATTATAGGAAAGAGTCGCAAGACCGACACTTTCCTCCAATCCGTCGCAATTCCGATGCTTGGCTCCAAACGTCGCAATAGCGACACTTAGAGCTAAGTGTCGCTATTGCGACGTTGGGAGCAAAGCATCGGAATTGCGATGGATTGGAGGAAACCGTTGCAAGACCGACACTTTCCTCCAATCCATCGCATTTTCGATGCTTTGCTCCAAGCGTCGCAATAGTGACACGTAGCTCTAAGTGTCGCAAGACCGACACTTTCCTCCAATCCGTCGCAATGCCGATGCTTTTCTCCAAACATCGCAATACCGAAATTTACCTCTAAGTGTCGCAATACCGACACTTGTCTCCAAACATCGGTATAGCGACAGTTGTGGGCGGGATTTGAAAAACTGATAAAATTTGGGGAAATTTCCGACATTTGGTCAAAAGTTTTAGAACTAAAGTGTCAGAATTTCCGCCAAATGTACTAGTGTAGAGACGACCTAGGGGTTTCTATAATGTGAATCACTTTCTGCTTCTCTAATTCATCTCCTTCATCGATATCCATGTGAATCATGGCCCTCTTCCCATATTTTAGTTTGAACTCTTTGCTAGAGGTATAAAGCACCAAAGGTGACTAATCCTCTCTTGGCCTCTTGCTCCCTATCTCTTTCTCTTGCTCTTTCCCCTTGTCTTGTTTTTCTTCTGCACTCTTCCTTTCTTATGGGGTTGGGGTTTGGATGCCTGAGGTGGAAATCACCTGCTCTTCATCTTCTTGAAGAGTGTTGGTCACCCATTCTGCTTTATTTTCATATTTCTCAATTGTAGGCCTGTGTGTGTGGACATAGGGTGTGGACCTATTTTCCACCCTTTTCTTGGAGATAATCCCTGCAGGGTCATAAGACCAAGTGAAACTGTTGTTGAAACCCATATCCTTTAGCATCTTATCGGCTTCCTACCATGTTGCTCTGTTGTTACATATGAAAGGCCCAATTTGTGCCTTTATTTTGAACTAGGACTTCTTCTTTGTAGAAACAAAGTGAATCTCATTTGCATGTATCATTTTCCTTATATACTCCAGTGCAAAGACCCTCATGGAGAGGAACTTTGGCAATTTTTAGGGGGCTAGCCCACACCCATAGAATCAGATATCAATTTAATTTTGGTACAAGTGCTAATATGTTGTCTTTACTTGATCTGTCAGCTACATGGTTTTCCTTATTTCTTCATTTGTCCTTGGCTCTGCTGCACTACTGAGTGTGCTGATGGCTCAATGCAAAAATAAATCCACAAAATATTTGTATGTATAATTCTTCTGATCTTTCAACAACAGAGTGGTCTTGTGGAATTTAAAGTCTCAGTCTGCTAGAGATAAGTGATCCAGATCCACCTGTGGGTAGACCATAGGATTAAATGGTTGTTGATCTGGCTTTGGAGGCATTTTTGTCTTTTGTGATTTAAAATTCAAGGTACATTGAAGAATGGGATTTAAATAAGAGGGAACAGAGAGTGGGGATAGTGGCAGATCGAAATGGGGAAAAGAGAAAATATATGGGGATCGTGATTAAACTCAATGAGCATTGTGTGTTGTATTTGGGTAATCTAGTGCTTTTCTCCTCTATTCTTTCACTGTTAATTTCGGAAATTTGATCACCTATGACAGTGTACAAAAAATGGGCATGGCAAACTTTAAGATTGGTAATGAAATATTGTTTTAACAGGGGGTTGAACGAGTGTTTAGTTGGCACGGGCCTGTTGGAAAACGACTCAACCAATTGAATGCACAATGGGTATTTGGTGGGAGTGAATGTGATTGGATGGAGGGGACAGGTAGGCGGAGGCATGGCACAAAGGAATAGGGCAATGGCTACTCCAAAATTTGGCGAGCGCAGTGGTTTGTCTTGCAGCGGAAAAAAAATTCAAAGGGGGTTGATGGTGGTGAACGGTATCAGGGGGGTGTGAATAACTGTGCGAGTGCCACATTGCAGTTTCGGCGGTATTGGATACTGCCCATTCCGAACCCCCCCCTGTTGTTAAAGTTCGGAGGTTGAGGGGGGGGGCCGAAAAGCATCAAGGACCGTCGAATGTGGAGCGATGTGCGAGGATGATGGAGAGGTGAGGGATAGTTAGCGTGGATGGGATGTATGGTGTGATGGTGGGGTCGAGGAATAAACGAATGTCGGGGGTAGAGTAGGACTTAGGATAAAATGAAAATATGAGTGTTTATGGGTTAGGAATAAGGGAATAATGCAATTGTCGGGAGTTTAAAGAAAAATCATAACAATATGATGATTTTATACGAAAAACCATCTCGGACTTAGGGATATATTTCATTATCCAAACCTTATAAAGAAAACACCTTATGTCCTTTTGGTCTTCTTCTTCCACCATAGGAAATATGAGAGTTTTGTACTGCACCTTGTGGGATAAATTTCCTATTTTATTTCATTTTTTTTCTCCTCAGCACCTCTACTTACCCAAACTACAAATCTAAAAAAAAAATCTTTTGTAGGGTGCATTTAGACTTGCAAATGCTTAAAATTATTTTATTTTGAACTTCTAACCTAACCTCTATCCCTTATTTCTCCCAATGGTCCAGATTAATCTGTTGAAACAATTTCATTTCTACATAATCTACTGATATTCCAAAATTAAACAGTTTGAAAAATCCTCATTTTCTAACCTATCAACAGAAAATTCAAACTTGTACAATCATGCTTAAATTGTATGATTGAACAAACCATTCTAAAGAGTAGTGGAATTTTTATTTGCAACATGTAGGAATTTACAGGGTAAGTTCCGTAGATCAAGAACCAAAGGTCACCGCTCACAAACAGATCACAAATCAGTACACCAATATAATCACATGGTTAAAACCCTCAAAGAGGGAAACAATCCACGCCCTGAGCCAACGCGGCCACTTCAGGGAATTTATTAATATAAAATAAAGGTTACATATGTTTCTCTCAAAAATGGTTACCGGAAAAATGACCCTCCATGCTCTTTAAATAGAGATCATGGACCAATCGAGTGTTAAGCCACGGATCAAGTGTTGTTAATACCGAGGTGAGAGATAACCATTGGATCACTACAAATCGTGACAGTCAGATTATAAGTTACAAATGTACATGGTAAAGAAACACACTTTACCTAACTCTACACTAGACTAATTTATTCTTAACTATTTCCTATGTGTTGGAATATCCTAACACAACACTTTCAGAGCTATTCATTTTTTGTGGGGCTTTCTTTTCCTTTTTTACACCCTCTTTTCCTTCTTCTTTTCATTTATTTTTCTATTCTTTGGAAATGATTTGAATATTGAAATTGATATACAATATGAAAATTTGCAAGTAAGAAATATTCATTCACCTTGTGATACTGTAAATTACAGGACCCTAACAAGTGGTACATTTTCATCAAATATTTTGCTGTGAATGAACCAATATTCTCCACTTTTGAATTCTTAAATGTCATATCTACTATGTGTAGGTGGTTAATTACCCACTTCACCATCTCATTATAGGGGAGAATATTCGGCCTCGTTGCTACTTTGTGAAGAAATGAGCATGCAACGTTGAAATAATATGGGTCTGAAGAAAATGACACGTCTACTGTAGCAATTTTGGTTATTACCCTTGGTTGTTCATTCTCGAAGAGTTGGTACATTATCTCCCACGAGGAACTGTCGTAATCCTTTTTGCAGGTGGTATTTGAGAATAAGGTGGACATGTCTGAGTCTTCAACAGTTGGTGTTTGGGAAATTTCATTGACTTTATTGGTCATTCCGGTTATCCTTACTCCATTAAGCAGTTTCCTAAATTCAAGTGAACAGAGAAAACTTAGATCTGAAATGAATGGAGAGAATGATAGAATTAAAACAATATAATCGAAAATATGGCACTCAATAATTCAAAACACGCTTGAAGTGGATATCAATCTTTCAAACCTTACTCCCATTAAATGTCATTAATCACCCATAATTCTTCCTATCAAATCTTTTACACACCTTTATGTAAAATGTCTATTCTATCAATTTAAAATGTTATATCTCTTATCTGGTTGATTAGATATGAATCATTTTGCAAACTTGAGCAATAACTATCAATATCTCATATCGCAACTCTAAACCATTGCTATTAGTTATGTTTTTTGTCACCGATGAATTTCGCGAAATGCGATGTACGCAAATCGCAGATCGCAATTTCCATGTGGTAATAAAACTTGCATTTGGTTATTTTTTGTGAAATGTGAAGTGTGCTAAGGAATCATGCTGATGCGCTTTATCATATTTTCATAGTTCTATGATTGTTGCTTTATTAATTTTTTGGGTCCAACTCATCACTTGAGCAATAACTATCAATATCTCATATCGCAACTCTAAACCATTGCTATTAATTATGTTTTTTGTCACCGATGAATTTCGTGAAATGCGATCTACACAAATCGCAGATCGCAATTTCCATACGGTAATAAAACTTGCATTTGGTTATTTTCTGTGAAATGTGAAGTGCGCTAAGGAATCATGCTGATGCGCTTTATCATATTTTCAGAGTTTTATGATTGTTGCTTTATTAATTTGTTGGGTCCAACTCATCACAACATTTACCGAATTGTCATAATTTGATTGTTTTTTTAAAAGGCGCGATGCGATTTATTTTTAAAGCAGTGTTTAAATCATTTGTAATGGGAGTTTTATAGGACTCAAAAAAGGTTATAGCGCATATCACAGCTCACAACACTTATTATCTTTTAACTTGTTCACTTGTAAGTTATGTGATTTGCGATTAGCGCTAAGAGATCAAAGAGAAAAGGGAAAGAAAATTTTATTTCTTGAAGTTTTAGACTTAGGCTAAGATAAAATCAGGCTTATAGATTTCTATTTATTTTAAAGGGTCCCCATTTATTGAAATTAAATGGGGGGTGTTGTATAGTACAACAATTAGTGATTCACTTGGGAGAACCAACTATCTCTGACTAATTTTTTAAAATTACTAAAAACTTTTTTGAAATAAAAATAGTTGCAAGAATGAATTTCAATAAATAACATTTCACTAAGCAATAAAGTCTCTTAATTATAATTCATAAGAATTCCTCTTTAAAAATAAAAGTATGAATATCTATATCAGTCTTTACTAAGTTCAAAAAGATGAAACAATTGGCTCTTTCAGATTAGCTTTATAAATATATACTCTTTTATCCCAGGTAGAGCCTCTAATCCAATAGGAAATTTAAGCTTTTGGCAGGGTTACCTTTTACCCAACAATGATTCATTGTCCCATCCAGTCTTTCTTACAATCTTCAAAAAATAAATTTCAACTGTATATACTTGATCTCTTTTGGAACTTGTTTTCTTTTTTTGTAGATATTTTCTATTGTATTTTTATTTACTTAAAATCCATTGTCTTGGCTTGGTAACCAAATATTGACAATTCCATTCACTGATTGTAATTGAACTGATCAAGTTGGCTCTTGATGACACCCCTTGTCCTTTTGATATAATCTCAATTCATTACCCTATTTTGGTAGACAATATTGGTAATGTCAGTTCAACTATTTCCCTATGAACATGGTAAACAAGCTCTTGATGAGACTTATTATCTTCTAAGTTTTTTAGCATAATTTTTTGAATTTATTTCTAAAAATTGATAATTTTTTCTGGATGGGGTGAATCATTGGTCCTTTTGAGGGTTTTCGATGATAATTTTTATATTTTTAAGATTTCTTATCTGTAAAGGAGTCTTTACTACGTTTAAGACTCTTTTATTGACTGATAATATAGTAACCATGCTTTATAAAGATGAGATTTCATCAGAGAATAAATAACTTTAGTGAAATTACATCTTTAAGTAAAATAGAATCTATTTGATATTTGAATCTTTCTATTGTTTCCTTAAAAATTCTTATTTCTATAAGCGATAAATAAATAAATTAAAAATCTGAATCGTTCACTTGAAAAGCAAAAAATCAATACTATGCAACTTTTATTTTCCTAAGGAAAATAAAAGACAATAATATACAAGGAATAGAAGGGGTTTCCTCCTATGAAAAATATTTCTTTAAAATTTGTACATTGATAGACAAAGAATCTCTTTTTGTTGATAGATCTTGTAATAAAAAGGTTGATGGGCCTATTTCCTCAATGATTTGAAATGGACCTAGCCACAGTCTTTGAAATTTGGTGTGTTTACCTTTTTCCTCATGTGATTTGTCCCATTTCAATACCAGATCACCAATTTGAAATTTTTTTGGGGTGACAGAAGTTGAATCAAATGAAGCTTTTACTATCTACTGATGATGTGCATGAGTAATTTTAGATTTTTCTCTTTCTTCTTCAAGATTAAGAATTTGAAATTGTCTTACTTTCAGGGAAGAAGAAGGAGATTCATCAATAAATTGAACTAAGGAAAGAGAAGGAATAACTACATTGGTAGGAAGAACAACTTCTTTTCCATAAACAAGATTGAATGGAGAACTGCCAATGGAGGCCTTCTGAGTTATTCGATCTGCCCAAAGAGAAAATGTTAATGACTTATGCCAATTTCGTTGATTTTGGTCAATAGTTCATTTGATGATTCTAGTAAGGTTTTTATTTTTGGATTCTGCTAAACCATTTCCTTGTGGATAATAATTAGCATAATACTTTAGTTTAAAACCTCTTTTGATTGCAAATTCTATCATAGTAGCTCCTGAGAAATAAGATGCATTATCAAACATTAAAGCAATAGGTAAACCAAACCTAGTTATGATAAATTGATCAATGAACTCAATAATACTCTCAGAATTGGCTACCTTTAATGGAATTTCTTCCACCCATTTAGTAAAATAATCTATAGTAGTGAGAATATATTTATGATGTTTGGAAGAGTTAGGAACGATCTCACTGATTATATCTAATCCCCATTGCTCCAATGGTTGTTCGATATTAACTGGTTGTAATGGGAAGGTTGGTTTCCTTTGTCTTCCAGATGAACTTTGAAAAAAATTACATTTTCTTGCATATTCATGAGCATATTTGAAAATTGTAGGCCAATAGTAACCTGCATGTAGGATTTTATGTGTTGTTATATTTTCTCCAAAATGTCCTCCAGTTGATCCATCATGGAGTTCCTGCAAAAATTTCACTACTTCAGTTTTCTCTAAGCATCTTAAAAACACAGAATCAAAGTTTCTTCTAAATAATACGTCATTTATTATTTCATATTGCTTGGCCTTTAATATCAACTCACGTTTTGTTTTATAACTGATTTGAGTTGGGGCATATCCATTTTCCAAATAAAACTTGAGATCAGCGTATTGAGATTGCACATAATTGAGGCTTACCTCTTTTATTTGCACATTATTACCTCAATCTACCTCTGATGGTAAATGGGATTCCCCTGTTAGCATTCTGCAAAAACCTTGACCTCTAACAATTTTAGAAGGTATAATGTCCACATCATATTCTTGTAAAGTAGTAACCTAGTTAGCCCTTTTCTCTCTTAATTATTTTTGCGTCAATAGTTGTCTCACTGCAAAGAATGGAACTATTATTTTGGTGTGAGTTTTGAGGACAAATGGCCTAAAATTATTTATATCTTTAAAGACAAAAAATTCTTGTTTCTCAACAAATGAATAATTTAGTTCTGCGCCTTGCGAATTGGAATTGAAAAATGATATTGGTGCTTCAATTTGTTGGTCATTAAGTTGTGTCAGTACAATAGTATAAGATGTATCTGATGAGAATGTATATAAAGAAAAGGATTAAGAAAATTGGGGGTAGTAAAAAATGGATAATTGATAATGGATTGTTTGATTAAATCAAATGCTTCTCTTTCGTTATATCCCCACTTAAAGACTGAATTTTTCTTAATCATGGTTTGTGTTATTACAAAATTGCACCTAATAGGTTGTTAATCAAACAATATCATGTAACTGTTTCAAACCAATATTTTCACTAAATCTTAGCCTCTTCAGTCTGAGAGGGCTCTCTCAAAGGGTTAATGATATTAAATAAATATGTATTTAGATGGCTAACTCTACTTGGAAAACAATTTGTTTATGATGAATGTAGGTTGAAAATAGTTTCAGTATGCAAACATTGGGCTTATGGAGTCAACACTTTCAGTGATTCAGTAGCAAGTTCACTTGACATGGAAGTTGAGGCAAGTAAGAGTTTTTAGCAGAAGTACACACACACATGAAACATGAAATCACACAGTCAATTCATCTATAAAGGAAGTCAAAGAATTACATGAATGAATTATGAGTATTAAAGATGAAAACCACTGCAAATGGGACACATAAAAGATAATAGATAAGATAAGCACTAAAAACTCAGTCAGAATCTCAGGTTGGTCAAGAAACAAGTCTTTGTAGCACTGAAACAGTCAAATTACATCAAGCTGCAATTTTGCCAAAAAATCTCCAACCCTTGACAAATTCGACTCTATGCCCTTTAATAGACATATTACATCATGAGATGATCTTCCTCCTAGCTAGATTCATCGAATTTTTTCCTAATGACACCTTGCATAACCATAAAACATCTAATTAATGACAAAATGACATCTATCCTACTTGACAGTCCTTTTCCTAATAGGACTCAAACTATTCATTATTACATTTAACAACCTTATCTTCTAAAGAAATTACATCTTTGACAAATATGCTTTCACATGTTCGAATTTGGGTGATGGGACTCATCACTACATGACCACTTAATTGACCTCCTCTAAAACTGGAAACAAAACCCTGTTTTTTAGGAAAGTTGGTCTTCATCTTCAACGAATGCTTTGGCTGGTAGTTTGTCTTCATTTCGTGGTCTTTAAGTGTTGAATAATTGTTTTCATGGTCCTCTAACACTTGGATAGTACCCAACTATCCATAGATGCCCAAACATCTACTTAAAAATCTCCCACACAGTACGCTATGAAAGTAAGACAATTTCATAGCGTACTTTCGCAGTGCTGCAAAAATGCCATTTACCATCAATGTTTTTTATTCTTTCCTTTGGTATGGCCTTCATCATCCTTACACACATATCCCATACAAAATTCACCTCTTGAAAACTCCCAAAATAGGTTCAAAAATCAAGAAGAAAAGCTACAGTAGTTTCATGGCGTTTTGTTGTCCTTCAAGCCCAGGCATGCTACGAAACTGCTGAAAAGTGCTAAAATTCCAGATTTTTGTGTAACTTGAAAAATAAACCTCATGAGTGCCAAAAATTTGTTTCTAACATGCCATTAGCCTTAAAAACCATAAACCAGCTCAATTTATGATCTTTGAGGCATTTCTTCCTCATTTATGATGGGTTGAGCTATTGGCTCTTCAAGCACTGTCATTTTAAAGCCTTTTTTCTCTAACTCCTCATGAATTAGTTCAAGTGGCTCCTAAAGGTCCTCGACCTGATCTTTCAAATTTCTATTGGTGGCTTTAAAATTTGCGTTCATCCTCCTAACATGTTTGGCCTCTTTCCTCACTGGAATGGTCCATTTGATAAGCTGTTGTGTATTATCCAAAGTCTTGGAAACAGTGTCAACCTGCTCTTCCCAAGTTGCCTTCATATTTTTAAACTAAATCTTCTCCATATTGTGTTTCCTTGATTCTCTTTTCATAACAGAAATTTCATGATTGGCCAATTTCAATTGTTCTTCAAGGAGTTGTAACTCTGTTTTTTCCATCACCTTCTCTTTTCCTTTCTTTGATTTGCTAATTGTATCTTTCTCTGCAGGTGATGAAAGGTCAATGATATCTTATAGTGGTTGAACTGTGTTAGTAGGTGGTTGAACATCTTTACTGCTCTCTAATAATTTCCTAGCATGCCTTATCATAGGCTTTCTTGCTTGGAACATAAAACCTGCATCTTCTCCCTCAAATTCTAATTTCTTTGCAGATTTAGCCTTTTTTAACTTCTGTCCACCTTCCTCTATGTCCTCAGCCTGGACTGTAGGAGTTTATTCTATGTCAATGGCATGTAAAATATCCTCTAAATTTCCTTTAGCTACTTCTCTATCTTCTACAGCCACTGTTTTCTCTTCTAAGGCCACTGTCTGGCTCTTTGTCATCCTTTTTGTTCCTGGTTTACTCATAGCTTGTTTTAGTTTTGTAGGTTTGACCACCTTTGACTTTTGTTTTGCAGGTGGTACATTTGGTGTATCAAAACTCTGCAATTTCTCTATTTCCATTATGACTGGTTCAATTGGTTCTACTCTTGCAGGTTCACTTGGTTCTGCTACCAATGGTTCACTCTGTTCTGCTGCTAATGGTGATGGAATTCTCCTAGGTTTAGGAGTTCTTGAAGGAGTAAGAGCATCTAACTCAAAACCACTAACAAACAAATATTATGACCAGTCTCTACCTAACCTTTGGGGTTCATCTAAAACTAGTAGTTTCATTAAACCATGATGAAACAATGAAGTCTCACTCCCTTCAGATTTTTCTTGGACCTTATCTGCCATTTTTGACAAACTTCTATGTAAATAGAAAGGCAGATCAAGGGAAATCTAACCATTAAAGTGTAGAAGCAGCTTGAAATGATATGAGTAGACTTTGTGGTATCTCCCTTCACAAGTAAAGTTCTTTTGGATGATGAGCAACAATTTTGAGTAGTTTTCCTTTATGCAGCTCCTTGGAATGGCATTGGTGAGATCCAATTCATTGTTTTCAGGCTTCATAAATTATTTTCATTGTTCCATGTTAAAATTGAGACCTTTGAACCACTTCTCCTATCCTCTTGGAATTCCTATAGCAACTACAATAACCTCTGGTGTGATAGACAGATTGAGCATTCCCACTTTGGTGGCTATTCCACTGAAATTAAAAGCAAACTCTTTGGAAACCTGTGTATGGCAGCCTTGTAATTTCTCACAAAAGTGTAAGCAACCTGTCCTTCTGAAAACTTCCACTGTTGTTGGGTCTTCATTGATCAAATTCATATCTGTTGGTTCATATCTTAGGCATTGGCCACCCTTGTTTGTGCTTATTTTTTTTCAATGGTTACTTTAATGTCTTCACAGCCTCGCTTGATATTTTGCAACCTCGCTTGATAGTTTGCAGCCTTACTTGATTGTGCTCAATGTAAACCTTTGTAAACACCAACCACAGCTTTGGCTTAATGCAATAGCTCTCTAGAGCTCAATATCACACAAGAAGGAATAAGAAATGAGAAATGACTGAGTTAGGAAATATTTTGAAGTTTTGATGTCTTCTCATGACCCAATGATGACTCCTACATACCAAAACTGATGATGATGACTTCAGACCTGACCATGTACTTTGATTTTATACCTCCATGACTCTAAAGGCATCTAGATTACCCTTTCCCAATGATATTCTAACACCTAATAGCTAATTTGATAAGACAGACAGGAAATCGTGCTTTCGTAGCGTATCTAGTGTAAATTTGGTTGTTTTTGCTACAAAACTATCGGCAGTTTTGTATCAAAAAGTGACTTTTCTCAGTGTATTTCACTACAAAAATGTGGTTTCTTGGCTAATGTGACATTTTCGTTAAAGAAACCTTGGGAATTGAAATCTGTCAGAATATAATAAGTGATGTGACATGAGGGGTTTTAAAAATGAGTGGGTTTAGACCTTAGGGTAAACTTAAACAAGAAAAATTTAATATTTCCCTCGACCAAGAATATAAAAAATGAATCCTACAACCCTACTTTTGACATATGAACCTATTTAACCTTGTCAAATGATGCTTCATTTTTTTGGGTGATAACAGTTTCAAAAGGTAAAACTATTTGCGAAAATTCAAGGACAAATCTTTTTACAAAATTTATCTATCCAAGAAACGACTACATAGTTTTCTTGTTAAGAGGGAAAGGAATTCGTTTAATCTCTTCGATTTTTTCAGGATCAATATAGATACCTCTCTTAGACACAATGAATCCTAAAATTTTCCCTTCATCTAGAGAAAAATATGACTTCTTTGTGTTTAATGAAATTCCAAACTTTTTACATCGCTCAAAGACTTTCTTTAGGTCATTCGCATGATTGGTTGCTTGTCTATAAAAGATTGTAATGTCATCTAGATAAATAACCACTGATTTATTGATGAGTCCTCTAGAAGTTGTGTCCATGGCCCTTTGAAAAGTGTCACCTGCATTGATTAACCCAAATGGAATCTTTTGATAGGCATAAGTTCCCACTTAGTCCTGAATGTGGTCTTTAATCTGTCATCTGGATGTATGAGGATTTGATTATATCCTGAAAATCCATCTAGAAAAGACATAAGCTCAGAACCAGTTACTCTTTGCAGTACTTATTCCATGGTTGGTAATGGAAAATTTTCCTTCTGACATGCTTTGTTCAAATTCCTAAAATCAATACAAATCCTAATATCACCATTTTTCTTCCTGACAGGAAACAAATTTTAAACCCATTTATAATGTCTAACTGGAAAGATGATCTTTTCTTTGAGGAGTTTATTAATTCTGTTTTGATTTGATTTTCCAGATTCGGGTGAATTTTCCTGAACTTTTGTTGTATAGGTTTCTCATCTCAAATCATAGGAATAGTGTGTTGAATAACAGAAGTGTCATGTGTTTTAAGATCAATGTAATCCCAAGAAAAAACACTTTTGTAAGTTCTTAATAAATTGAAAAATGATAGTATTTCATCAGAAGATAGACCAAGACCTAAATTGACATTTTGAGGTTTATCATCAGTTCTAAGATTCACTAACTCAAATCTTAAGGTCGAAATTTGATTTTTAGAGTTCGTAACTCTTTTAAACCTATATTTTAGATCATAAAGGTATTCTAATTTGAAAACTGACTTAGGAATTGGATTTTCATCTTGTGCATACTTTATCTAAGTGTCATGTTCATTTTCATCTAGAATTTGATCATCATAAGATCCTTCAGATGTAAGGAAATCTATGATATCAGAATCATTATTAAATACTCTCTAATTGGTAATATTGTCAGGAACATATGGTCTAAAAATCAATTCAATGGAAAATCTATCGGGACTAAATTCTTGAGATGGAATTAATTTCGATGCTACATTACCAATAAATCTGCACTAGCATTTTGTATTCTAGGTATGGAAGAAATATTGAAAGCTAAGAAATGAGTGGTCAATTCCTAGACTAATGATTGGTAATGATTTATATGTCCAGAATGACAATGGATGGTATTTCTTACTTGTTTGACAATGATTTCTAGATCTCCTAGGACTTTTAGATATTTGATGTCGAGATCAATTGCTTTGTACAAACCTTGGATTAATGCTTCGTATTATGCTACATTGTTTCTAGCAATCGAATTCAAGTCTGTAGGCTAACATGGTTTTTTATCCTTCTAGGATTATTAAAATACAACCAGCTCCTACACCATCTTCTGATTTAGAACCATCAAAATAAAGAATCCAAAATAAATAATTAACTACTAGTTTATCTAAAAAAAATTTACATTTAGAAGTGTCTATTTGGGAAAAATTCTCGATTTGAGAGATAATTGCATTATCGAAAAAAGGTGATGGTTGAGCGTTAAAATTTCCCAGAAATGATTCTGCCGATTAATTTCCAACAATATTATTATTAAATGTTACTGGCCCATTTATCCATTCAAGATCAATTACTGTATGCTTCATGAATTTCTCTCGGTCTACACAGATTTGATTTGGCTTTCCATTGTGTGGTAGCCACATATGTGACCAGTCTGTTGCAAAATATCCATGAAGCTTTTCATACCAGTCTTTTCTTAACACTAAACTGTAAAACTCAGGAATATAAACCACCAATATATCAATTATCGGAGTAACCTTAGGGTTTGATGAAAATATGATAGAGACAAAATTTATTTCTCCTATAACCTCTACTTTAGTTCTATCAAGTTGTACTCTATGAACAAGAGAACTCTAAGGAGTTATGTTCAACTTAGCACATACTGATTTTGGCATGATATTAGAGGAAGCCCCTGATTCTCTTAAGAAATTATGGACATTTTTATTATATATCTCATAGGTTAAAATAAATGGAGGAGTATGAGAGATGGATCGGTCACCTATCATAATCAAATCTGTAGCATCTATTTTAGTTGAAGGAGAAGCAAGTTTACCCATTTTACTAACAGCTTGGACTATTACTGGAACAGGTAACACTGAAGCAGGAACTGCATTTAAATCTCTAAGTAATATTTTATGTTGTTGTTTTAATTCAGTAAGTTCATGAATTGAAATATTGGCCCTAGTATTTTTCATATCCTCAACTACATTATACTCAATAGTGTCAGAGAGTACCATTGTCTTTGATATAGGTGGAACATTTGAAGTAGCAGGGTTTGTTTGTGTAGCCTTAGATGTATAATTTTTACTTATTGTTTTATCTTTAGCAAGCGTTGAATTCTTTTGTTCCTAATTTTGTTGTGTTTCTTCAGTGGTATTCTTTCTCCTTGTACTCACAAGTAAAGCTTCTTGTTGTTTCTCATTTGGTCGGATAAAATCCCACATTCCATTTAATTCAACTTCTTCTTTTACTTCAGTTTCTTCTTCTTTTGTTTTCTCTTCATCTATATCTTGATCAGACTCGACATTAGATTTGATATTAGGCGGTTGAGAATTAGAAGATTGATTTTTCTTGAAGGGTCTAAAAGTCTTTTTTGAGCTAGAGCTTTCAACAGCTTGTTTCTTAATATCCACCATCTCATTTTTCATGGTCTTTAAAACTTTCTGAAGACCTTCTACATCAAAAGGGTCTTTGGATGCCTTCTTTTTTGAATCATCTTTGAAGGATACTTTCTTTCATTTCCTATCTTCTTGGGAATTCTTCTTTACAAAATCGATTATGCGTTTCTCTACAGATAAAGATTCCTTCATATTTTCTGCCAATGTAGGCAATTTTTCTCTATCAACAAAAATGGCTATATTAGATGGGAGAGATGAAATATACCACTATATTTGAACTTCTGCACCAGGAACTATTGTAGTAGGAATTTTATTGAGCAATTTATTAAATCTTGAATTAAAATCTTGTATTTTATCCCTTGTTTTAGCCTTTAGATTTGATAAATCATTGATGAGTGATGCAGTGGTTCTGTCATCTCCAAACTTAGCTAAGAATTGTTCTTCGAACATATTCCAGCTAGTTATAGAGCGGGAAGGTAATGAAAAATACTAGGATCCTGCAGATCCTGTGAGAGTATATGGAAATAATCTTACAACACAATCTTCTTCAACTACCTCCTTTGAATTAATGGCTAACATGTAATTATGAATGTGTTCTTCAGCTGGAAGACCATCATCGGGATTAAATTTAGATAACCATATTTCAGGGTATTTTGGGAGAGGATGAAGAGGAGCAGGCATTTGTACAGCCCCTGGATTGTTACATGGTTGTACATTTGGTGGAGGTACTTGACCTACCATTGGACCTTGGGTGGATGTTGTTATCACTCCAATAATTCTCAAAAGTTGTGAGATTTTTTATTTTAGTTTAAAGAATATTAGATGTAACCACAAACCTACTTTTAAGCCTTAGGATCTAGCTTTCCTAATGCTCAGAGAGGGCTCTCTCTATATGGTTTAACTTTGTTGATTATATTTAATTTTAGGCTAGTTATATAGGGAAAATTAGTTTTGGGTTTTGATTTGATTTGGTGGTGAAATCACTTACTTAGATGGATAGCTATAGATATGTATCCCATTGGGAAAATGGAGTCAATGTGTCAAGTCGTCATATCAGGATCAAGGTCTAAAGGTAAATGTTTATAGGGCAAGATAGCAGAGTCACTTCAGATCTTCAAGGCTAATGGTGAAAATGGTTTTTATCGAGATAAAAGAGTAATTAAGGGTTCTTAAATCCGGATTATGAGTGAAAAGGTAGAGGTCAATCGAAATCAGGGAGAAATTAAGGGTTCCCTAATCTGGATATCAGTTGAAAACATATAAATGATAATCAGTCAAAACAAAGTGCTTTTAAATTTTCTGAATACAATTCCTGATTTATCATTTAGATTTAGAACACGTTTAAGAATAGATGGAAAACATAATAAAATTGACAAGATAACAAGTGAAATACTTCACTACAGTGGCCCAACACATGAATCCTATAATATAATGCTTTATTTCCTGTGATCCAGTCTGATGACTTGAAATTGATACAAAAACCCTTAGGTTCAGAAAAGTATAACTACAAAAATGTTCAGCAATTAATCCACACTCAATACTTCCTATTGAGAAGTATTTATAAAAAACTTGTACAAAATATCCTAGAATAAACTTAGGATTTTTTTTATGGAAAAAGAAATATCTTCATGCAAGAAGATAGTGATAGCTCCCTAACTAATGCTACCTATCCTTTTTATTGAAATAAAATAGCTCGTTGTTTTGATTTTATCACTTCTTTCTGTCTTTGTTGTTTGATGAAAGCTACAGCTGGACATTAAGGTGTCCTTTACGCTGGCAGATTCATCTTTACTTTGATTTTATCTTCAACCTTTCATCTGATACACTTTCATCCTGATACTCTTTACTGCAAAAAAAAATTGTTACTGCTAATGTAAAAACAACAAACTCTGTTTTTTCTCTTTCACTACTTTGTTTTCACTTAATCTGATCTTACAGTAGATCAGTCAACTTCTCCCAGAAATCAGCTACTGGAAATTTTATCTTCATAAGCCTTCTGAAGTTTTCATCAGCTTCAGTGTATTTTGAAAATGTTGGTTTGTTCACAAATAGGTGTTTTACTTCATGTTGCAAGTAAAACAAATTTTCAAAATTCTTATATAATACCTTCCCTGTAGGGATTCCCTGCAAAGCTTATTTATTCACCTGTTCTTTTGAAATGTCTCTTATCTTTTTGTCATAATCCTCCTGCTTCATTAATTTTTCATTGATCACTAGAGGATTAGGAAGGCTCTTTTGCCTCAGAACATCAAATTTGATCATAAATCTTGTAATTTCAATTTCCATGTTTTGGCACTTTTCCTCTAATTGTGTCATCAAATACTTCTTGGATATTACCTTACTAACTTTTAGGATGGTTTCAGTTCTATCTCTAATTCCAATTTCCTCCAGTTGTTGTTTATTTTTGGAATTGAGGAATTTGATAATTTCTAAGGCCTCTTCAGGTTTTTTACCTATCTCTTATTTTGTCTTCTGTATTGCTTCTTTTGTTGATTTCAATAAATATTCCTTCTCATAGATTACCTGTATGGATGGCCATATATCATTGACTGCTTCAATGATATTGGACCATAATTGTTGCTTAACATGTGCCATAAGTTCCTTCCAAATTAATTCTTTTTCCAACTTCTTCAGTTGTTCATTCAACCTATTGGATTTTTGTTCTTCATTTTTGGCATTTATTTGTGTAAGTTTCTTGGCATCTTCAAGATTTTTAATCTATTCTTTTAACCTATTTATCTCATTTGTCTAGATAGACATGTCTTGCATTGCCTTTACTAATTTAATTGCCTCATCTGATTGTTGGATTGTTGTTTTTGAGGATCGAGTGGCTGACGTTGTTGATTAAGTAACTGGAACTATTGTAGCCATTGGAACCGTTAGGAGCTAGTGTTTCTGCCAAAGTAGATGGCACTGTTGTTGTAACTACAAGAATCACAGTGGCAGGAACTTCCTGTGCTTTGTTGGCTTCTTTACCTTAGACCATTTTTTCCATCTCAATTTCCATTTCTTTAATTTGGGTTGCTAGATGTAAAATGAGACTCATCATATCATATTTTTTATTGAAATCCTGTAAAACCTCCTTAGCTTGAGGATTCTCTGTAGGGGGCAGCTTCAATTGTTTCTTAAGTGCAACAATATCAAAATTCTTCTTTTTTATCAATTCCTCTACAACTTTCATATTCTGATGATCATATCCTACCTCAATCACTAGCTCTTATAAGGATTTGATTCTGGTAATATTTGCATATGAAGAGGCCTTCTCCAATTTTAGTTGATCTCTTACATTTATCAAAGTGTTTTGAAGCTTCTGTGCACTCATGGCCTTGGTGGTCATGGTGGAGTAAATCATCTCTCCTGCCTGTTTGTGAAATTCTATTTGATCAGAGGATGAATATCCTGGATTGGAACTTCAAAATCCATCTTTTTATAATCAGAGTATGATTTAGGAACTCGAACTGTGGGCTGAATAATTGTCTTCAACATCTTTTTGTTCTTGTAGTCAAAGGCTGAAAGCAACCTTTTTTGAATGCTTGGAGTTTTCTTTAAGTACTGAGAATATATTTCATTTTTTATTTCTTCATTTTTAGCCTTAATTTCCTTGTATCTTTCTTTTATGTCCATGTATTTTTGAGTTGTTTTATTGGATTAAGACACTTCTACATTGTGTTGTTTCTGAATTAAATATGTATTAGAAGTGGTTGGTTGTTGTTCCTCTTTAATTACTGTAGGAGACACAGTGTCTTTTTCTGCAATTTCTGTGTCAATGACTTCTACTGTCTCCTTTTCTTTGCTGGCAAGATTAATCTTTGGCTTTTTGTTGTACCTTTGTTTGAATTTTGTCTCTGTAGTAGTCTCAGCTATGTAAGATCCTTCTTCCCTATTTCTTTTCATACTTCTGTCTTCTTGGGTTGGAGTTTGCAAAGTTTGACTAGTATCACTTTGCTTCTCAGCCTCTACCAGTGTATTCTCTAACCATTCAGATTGGTTTAAGAATTTCTCAATATCAGGTTTCTTCTCATGTATGTATGGAGTTAATTTTCACTTGACTCTAATTTTGCTAATTATACTAAGGGGATCATAATACCAAAGAAAACGAGGACTGAATTTGAACTCTTGTAGTTGTTTTTCTGCCTCTGGACCTGCTTCTCTATTTTTACAGATGAATGGACCAACTTGGTTCTTCAATTTGAATTGGGTTTTCTTCTTTGCAATTAAGAAATTCACAGCATCTGAATTTAAAAATCTTCCTTATATACTCCAGAGAAAATAACCTCATAGGGAGGTATTTTGGCAATTTATAAGGAATAAGGTTTGACCCATAGACTCTAATTTCAGTGTGATTTTGGTACAAGTACCAATCACCTGTCCTGTTATGTTCAGATAGTTGCAAAAATTTCTTGATTTCATTGCTAATTCTAGGCTGCACACTGTTGTTTAGAAAATTGACCAATGGATGGATAAAAGAATCTGTGAACTCTGAATAAGTAAATTCAATTGAATCCTTCCTTATCAAGGAAGTCTAGAATATGATATATTGTGGATTTCCTTCCACATCAAGCTTCTGAAGAATTATAGGAAAATTTTCTGACTGAAAATAAAGGAACATGTGGAATAGAAATGAAGAATATCTAAAACACCTTCAGAAGGAAGTTTGACTAATTTCTCATGGATGTTGTCAGCAATATATTGGGAAAATTTAAAGATAACTGTTGGAGGTTGGCAAGGTGTAAATGTGGACAAGAAACCAAGAACTACTACATTAGCATGTTCATTTGTGAAATATCCAAGGATAAAAGATAACATGAAAATAATATGTCTAGTTCTTTCTAAGAATTTTGCAGAGGAGTATGGAGGATTGAGCTTGGGAATTTCCACATAGGATGGCATGAAGGTTTGAAAATTTTGAAATCTCTTGGGAAAATCCAATCCTAAGTAGAACTTTGTGAGGGCTTCAATAGATAAAGGAACTTCATTTGGCCCAGGTTGTAACTGAAGCATCTAGTTAATAGACTCAGTTGTAATGGTAAAAAAAACTTCCTTTTCAGGGTTCACAATGGTTCTTTGATCAGGAGAGTAGCATGATTGGCATAGTTTGATTGCTTCTGGGCATTGGTGAGTATGGGGAACAATATACTTAGGGAATTTTGATTCCCAAATAAACACTTCATCAGCCTGATCTAAGGATTTATCTTGGCTCCAACAGTGGAGCTCAAGAAGTTTGAACTTTGTAGCAGTATCAGTGATTTTGAAGTCTACATATGCTAGGGGAATATGCTCTACATCTACAATAGGGGGTTGTAGAGGGTTTTTCACAAGAGTTATCTTGGAAGCCATAGATTTAATTGATTTATCAATTTTCAATACTTTTGACCTTTAAAATAATGATTTAGGCCTGTAAAATACTTATGTAATTTTAAACAATTTACAGAAGTTTTTTAGATATGACAAGGGTCCTATATTTTGTCTGCAAAAGGGTAATTATGATCAATTTAACTCAAACTGTAATTTCTTTATCAAAAGATCAACTTCATGACCTTGTAGCCTCATCAAATGATATCTACATTTTACAGTGGACTCTCTGTAATAAAAACAATATTAAGACATCAATTTTATGAAAAAATGATGTTTAAGTATTTTGGAAAATGGTTTGAAGGTCTCAGAGGCTTTCTTAGGTCTGCAGATGGCTAAAATTAATCAAATTTTGTGTTAAAACAATGCAAGGCTTTAGAATCTGTAAGTAATGCTCAGGGTTTACAGAAACAATGAATTTATGAGGAAATAGGGGTTTCTTTTAAGTATACAGGCTCCTAACTGATTCAATTAACTGTAAAAATATTTTATATTTGATGAAGGAGTCTTTTTCCTCTGAAGAATACCTGGGAAACTTGGAATTTTGTTGTGAAGAAGGGTTTCTAGGGTTGGAAATATTTCATGAGCTTTTGCTGGTATTTATATGAAATATTATGGCTTCTATAGTGTTTGTAGCAGTTGAATTTGGTGAATTATGTTTGTTATTGGGCTAAAAATAGTGGCGGCATTGGTCTTCTTGGTTTGGAATGATCTTCTGCGTAGAAATCGATAACAAAAAGGTTCAAATGAATGCATTCGGACGTTTTTATAAACAATTTGGTTGAACAGTGAACGCATTAAATGCAAGCCATTTCAAATAGGAGGGTGGTTTAGGCACGGGGGAGGGAATAACCGCCAAGCAGTTTTCGCACGGTTGAATGGTGGTAAGCAAGATTGGATCAATCGGTGCAATCGAATGAAATTAAGACGCGTGGAGGTGAGGGAAACCCTGAAAACTAATTTTATCGCAAGGTTTGGGTTTTTTTATCATTTGCACTGAGAAATATGCAATAAGGGTTTCTCACGGTTAGATCTGGGAGATGACAGTTGAATGATCAAGATCATGTGATAAAGCTGCGAGGTGAAATGGCATGGGGCCCAGGATTTCTATGTGGCGGGAAGTCAAATATGTATTAAAACATAGGTTTAATACATATTTTAGTAATGAAATATGATAGGCGGATGTATTTTTTTATTAGCAAATGAATTGCGGGTGTATGTAACTTTAACATTGGCGGGGTTATTATATAGTGGGACTAGTTTTAACCTATGGGATGGAGCAGGAATGTATAACACATGGATGAAATGAACCATAGGTTAAAAACTAAAATATGGGTGGGAAATAATAATAAAAGGAATTAATATAATACAGGCTTAAATATGAATAAAGGATTTAATATATAAATTAATGTGTTAATAATGAATGAGATGAGGGAAAATATACTAATCCTAGTGTAAAACATATATATGGATAAATTCCTTTGTTGTGGGTCCCTACATAATGCTTTTACACTTAGTGTTATCACAAAATCTAACCCTGATAGGCTGTTGATCAAGTAGACTCTGAGTAACTCTTTCAAACCAATCTTTTGGCTGAGGCTTAGCCTCCTCAGCCTGAGAGGTCTCTCTCAAGGGTTAATGATATAAGTTATAGATAGATGGATAAATATGTGGTTTGTGATTTTGTATGTTTATAGGTTGAAAGATGAAGGCTTGCTACCATTAGGCTATGGAGTCAACAAGTCAGTAGATTCAGTGACAAGGTTTCTAGACATGGAAGCTGAGGAAAATGGGGTTTTCAAACAAAGATAATTCACTCAAGAAAATAGGTCAACATAGTAATTCCATTACTAAAGGAATTCAGAGCATAGGGTTATGAATTCTGAGTAATAGCAATGAAACTTACTGTTAGTGGTTCAAGGATAGTTTACTCACAAAATGCAGAAAAAACATAGTCATCTCATTTCTAAAGGAAGTTAGAGCACATAGTTGTGAATTCTGAGTAATAGCAAAGAGATGTACTACTAAACAAAACAATTCCATTACTAAAGGAAGTCAGAGTATAATATTATAAATTCTGAGTAATAGTAATAAGATCTACTGCAAATGATTCAAAGTAACATATAAATCAAGAAAACATTATCCCCATGAGAACTCAGATCTGTTTAGGAAAACCTCTCTGCATTACTGATTATAGTTCATAGCATAAAGCAGCAGCTGGGCCAAAAAGTCTTCAAACCCTTGCTAATTCAACCTCTTGCTTCGTATATAGCTTTTAAAATATTGGATTCTATGATCCATCATCAAGAGAATTCGAATTTCTATTATTGACACCTATTCTACTCCTAAAACAGACTCTTAATTACAACTGACAACTAATTGTCTCTTTAGGAGTCCTAATAAAAATAGGAGTGAAACTCCTTATCATGTCTAAAACAACATTATCTAAACCTTTAATGCTTCCTTTGACAGCTACAACCTCATGAGGTCGAATCTGGTGATGCCTCCAGCCTTGTTATGAACCCTGTTGTTCCATGACCTAACTACCCTAGAAACCCAGGAAACAGAGTTTGCTGAAATTTAGCCCTTACCTCCATGCTTGTCTTCAAACATCTTTGCTAGCCTTGATGAATATCTTGTATATGTAACATGTGTTAACATCCCATAAAATCTTCAATCCTTCCACCTGTGCAAAAAGAAGCCTTCGAAAAAATGAAAAGGAGAGGGAATATGATTGCGCTACGAAAACAACCTATTTTCATAGCACAACTTTTATACCACTGTAAAAGCCTTTCTTTGACCATTATTTTCCTTTATTTTCAACCTGGAAATTCATTTATGACCTTGCTCATTCCATTCACAATGCTAAACTATGAAGACTAGCAGTCCTTACCTCCAAATTTCATGCAAGAATGCCAAAACATCACCTTCAGCAGTTTTGTAGCACGCTACGAAACTGCTGTGTGTACTCTTTTAACACAGGTTTTTCAAAAATATACAGTTTTGGATATTTAGGATATTTTTAAGGATTTATTTCAACAACAAAAAGCTTTAATGGAGATGTTCTTCTTCAAAAATATCTTGATCTTCATGACAAAACTGATTCAAAGATTTATCATTTTTTGCACTTTTTCATCTGAAAAATAGATGTTGAGACAAAGCTTTTATCTTCTCACCCATAATGTATTGTGAAAAAATGAAGGAGGCTTTTGGAGACCAATTTTTCTTGAACAAAAATATCTCTTGTTTTTTTGAAATACCTCTCCTACTGCCCAGAAACTATCTTTGAACAACCTGTGTAATACTGGAAAATTCTGATTTCTGAAAATATGGCTTCAAAGAAATCATTTTATCTCACAACTAGTAACACTTGTGATAAAAGTGAGATAGGTTATTGTAGCTAGATATTTTATGAAGAGAAACCGCCTTCATAATTTCAAAATACATTTTCTTGTGGCCTGAAACGGATCATGAAGTTTACTACTAAAACCAGAAAACAGAGTTTTTCTCTCAATGACTTTCAGCAATTTCATAGCGCAAGTTTAGTGATCAATATCTCCCACCTCATAATTAATTTGAAGAAACTAAGAGAGGTTTTTGTAAATAACTATGTTAGGAAGAAAAAAATATTTCAATTTTAAGAAATGAGTTTTTATTTGCTCAGGAACCCCTTTGGAAGTTGACTACTAAAACCAGAAAACAAAGTTTTTTGATGAAAAAGGTTGTTTCAGCAGTTTCGTAGTGCAAATCGCCTTTTTTGAACTAGCTGCGCTACGAAAACGTGGATTCCTGTATGATTGCAAAATTTTTACCCTAAACCTAATGGAATGACTTCTTAATGGATGATGGGACCTTTAAACCATGGAATAAGGTTGTTAAACTTTGTTTGGAAATGAAAATGAGACTTTTGAGACTCTAACCCTATCAGCTACCTTTTAAAGCATGAAATGACCTAATAACCTATCTAAGACCATGACTAAAACAAGGTAAACTTTCAGATTTTATTGATCATGGAGTGGACCTAGAAGACTTTATTTGAACTAGCAATATAACCTATCCTTTACCCAGACTTAAAATGACTTTTAGACCTCCTTGAAATCATGACCAAAAGCAAAGTTAACAAAATGATGTTTTGAGAATTTTTGGGTGATAACAGTGGCTTCACTTGGGATAGTGTGCCCCTGTAGTACACTAAGAACTGGTAGCTCTAGTGCTTCTATCCATCCTTTAAAATAAAACTCTAAAATTCTGCCCAATCTGCTTCAAACTTTTATGGCCTTTACCTCGGGCTCAAGTTTGATGGTCTATGCAAGAAGCACTCAAACTGTACCTACTAAAAATGCTCAGTCAAACTACCTTGAGCTTATTTTCACATTCCTACCTACCCTAGCAGCTGCAATCTCCATTTGTAGCTCAAGGAACATGAAACTTCCAATGAAGCCAGTCATTGATCTGATCTGACACTTGAATCTCTTGACTGTGATTGAAGCAAAAATAAACATAATACTGAAATAACCGAGGAAACATGAGATGTAACTGATCTTCAAGATGAAAATATAACTGGATGTTTGAACAGTAAATCTTTCCATGCAGTCAATTATAGAACCATAGAAGACATAATCTGTTTGGAGTTTCTCATGACATTCTGCAACTGTGGACCACATATACATGCTTTGATCAACCAAATAAGACATCAGCTGTGTGCTCTCAAACTGCATTTCAAACTGATTTTCAAAAATAGTGCATTCTTCATCAATCTCAAAGGAGAAAGGTAGAAACACTCACTCTTTGTGTTCTACCATAAAAAGCTTTTGAAAAGAATGATCATGATCATGAAGACTATATGATTGAATTTGACCTTGTAAATCTTCAATGTCTATCTCAATGTTCTTAGCAACTTCATCCAAAAATTTAATTTTATCTTTTGTTTTGCACTCAAATGATTTTAGATAAGAAGACAAGAACAAAGAAAAATTTTCATCTATTTCTTCATTAATATGATCATCATTTCATTGTTTGAAACCTTGAATTGAAGGAGAGTTTGCCACCAAATCTGTTCTATCTATCCATTCCTCCAAAAACATAAGCCAAAAGTCTGCAAATGACTTAATAGATCTGACAGGAAAACTTTCAATCCATTGTTTACATTTCCCTTGAAATGAATCATAGAACAACATAATGCAAACATCTTCATGTTTGACTCTAAGAAGCTCAGTAAAATCACAGAAATCTGATATATGCTTCAAAGTTAAACTCAAATCTTCTCCATTGAATTTTGGACCATTCCTTAAAAAATATGTATCCTTGGGAAAATGATTTGGGAAACCATGAATTCCTGAAAATTTTATACATGCATACCTTGAAACAAGAATGGCAGCATCTGAGTTCTTCATAAGTCCAATGGAATCACCAAGAATCTATGAATTTTTAATTCTTCAACAATGGAGTCGCCAAGGTAGTTTTGCAGCCTCGAAAAGATTTCTGAGCTCCTACTACCTTCAGAGTTTAGCTTCATGATTTTTTTGGCAGATGTATATCTTCAGAATCCCAGCAGACGCACCAAAATGTTATCACAAAATCTGACCCTGATAGGCTGCTGATCAAGTAGACTCCGAGTAACTCTTTCAAACCAATCTTTTGGCTAAGGCTTAGCCTCCTCAGCATGAGAGGGCTCTCTCAAGGGTTAATGATATAAGTTATAGATAGATGGCTAACTCTGTAGTTTTTGATTTTGTATGTTTCTGGTTGAAATATGAAGGCTTACTACCATTGGGCTATGGAGTCAACAAGTCAGTAGATTCAATGGCAAGGTTTCTAGACATGGAAGCTGAGGAAAATGGGGTTTTCAAACAAAGATAATTCACTCAAGAAAATAGGTCAAGACAGTAATTCCATTACTAAAGGAAGTCAAAGCATAGGGTTATGAATTCTGAGTAATAGAAATGAAACTTACTGTTAGTGGTTCAAAGATAGTTTACTCACAAAATGCAGAAAAAACACAGTCATCTCATTTCTAAAGGAAGTCAGAGCACATGGTTGTAAATTCTAAGTAATAGCAATGAGATCTACTGCTAAACATAGGAATTTAATTACTAAAGGAATTCAAAGCATAAGATTATGAATTCTGAGTAATAGCAATAAGATATACTACAAATGATTCAAAGTAACATATAAATCAAGAAAACATTAACCCATGAGAACTCAGATCTGTTCAGGAAAACCTCTCTGCATTACTGATTATAGTTCATAGCATAAAGCAGAAGCTGGGAAAAAAAATCTTCAAACCCTTGCTAATTCAAATTCTTGCTTCATATATAGCTTTTACAATATTGGATTCTATGATCCATCATCAAGAGAATTCGAATTTCTATTATTGACACCTATTCTACTCCTAAAACAGACTCTTAATTACAACTGACAGCTAATTGTCTCTTTAGGAGTCCTAATACAAATAGGAGTGAAACTCCTTATCATGTCTAAAACAACCTTATCTAAACCTTTAATGCTTCCTTTGACAGCTACAACCTCATGAGGTCGAATTTGGTGATGCCTCCAGCCTTTTTATGAACCCTGTTGTTCCATGACCTAACTGCCCTAGAAACCAGGAAACAGAGTTTGCTGAAATTTAGCCCTTACCTCCATGCTTGTCTTCAAACATCTTTGCTAGCCTTGATGACTATCTTGTATATGTAACATGTGTTAACATCCCTTAAACTCTTCAATCCTTCCACCTGTGCAAAAAGATGCCTTCGAAAAAATGAAAAGGAGAGGGAATATGATTGCGCTACGAAAACAACCTGTTTTCATAGCGCAACTTTTATACCACTGTAAAAACATTTCTTTGACCATTATTTTCCTTGATTTTCAACTTGGAACTTCATTTATGACCTTGCTCATTCCATTCACAATGCTAAAATCTGAAGACTAGCAGTCCTTACCACCAAATTTCATGCAAGAATGCCAAAACATCACCTTCAGCAGTTTCGTAGCACGCTACGAAACTGCTGTGTGTACTCTTTTAACACAATTTTTTCAAAAATCTACAGTTTTGGATATTTATGATATTTTTAAGGATTTATGTCAACAACAAAAAGCTTTAATGGAGATGTTCTTCTTCAAAAAGATCTTGATCTTCATGACAAAACTGATTCAAAGATTTATCATTTTTTGTACTTTTTCATCTGAAAAATAGATGTTGAGACAGAGCTTTTATCTTCTCACCCATAATTTATTGTGAAAAAATGAAGGAGGATTTTGGAGAAAAAATTTTCTTGAACAAAAACCTCTCTTGGGTTTTTGAAATACCTCTCCTACTGCCCAGAAACTGTCTTTGAACAACCTGTATAAAACTGGAAAATTCTGATTTCTGAAAATATGGCTTCAACAAAATCCTTGTATCTTCCAACTGGTAACACTTGTGAGAAAAGTGATATATTTTATTATAGCTGGAGATTTTATGAAGAGAAACCTCTTCATAATTTCAAAATACCTTTTCTTGTGGCCAAAAACTGATCATGAAGTTGACAACCAAAACCAGAAACAGAGTTTTTCTCTCAATGACTTTCAGCAATTTCGTAGCGCAAGTTGAGTGATAAATTTCTCCCACCTCATAATTAATTTGAAGAAACTGAGAGAGGTTTTTGTAGTTAATTATGTTAGGAAGAAAAAAATCTTTTAGTTTTCAAGAATTATTTTTCAATTGCTTAGGAACCCCTTTGGAAGTTAACTACTAAAACCAGAAAACAGAGTTTTTTTATGAAAAAGGTTGTTTTAGCAGTTTCGTAGCACGCTACGAAAACAACAATTTCATAGCGCGCTACGAAAATAGTGTTTTCATAGCACAAATCACCTTTTTTGAACTATCTGTGCTATGAAAACATGGATTCCTGTATGATTGCAAAAATTTGACCCTAAACCTAATGGAATGACTTCTTAATGGATGATGGGACCTTTAAACCATGGAATAAGGTTAAACTTTGTTTGGAAATGAAAATGAGACTTTTGAGACTCTAACCCTATCAGCTACCCTTTAAAGCATGAAATGACCTAATCACCTATCTAAGACCATGACTAAAACAAGGTAAACTTTCAGAGTTTATTGATCATGGAGTGGACCTGGAAGACTTTATTTGAACTGGCAATATAACCTACCCTTTACCCAGACTTAAAATTACTTTTAGACCTCCTTGAAATCATGACCAAAAGTAGAGTTGACACAATGATGTTTTGAGAATTTTTGGGTGATAACACTTAGGATAAAGTATTTTTTGGGTTTTTCGGTATTTTTGGGTAAAAGAGGAATTAGTTAAAGGGTTTTTCTTTCCGTAAGTATAATTAATTTTATAGTTAGGAAAAGGGGATTTTTGCAAGTGAAACTGAATGATAATGGGAAAACAAGGAAAAATGAAGGGGGAAATGGAGGGGATGAAGTATTTTTACAAGGGGATGATTTTTTTGAAATAAGTTAGTGACTGAAATGGCCAATTTTATGTTTATCCATGATTGTAAAAACTTCTTCTGCCTACCCATATGCTACCCTAACATTTACCTGGGTGCATTTGAGCTTGCAAAACCTTGTTCATTTTTATTTTAAAAAAATAAAACTAACTAATTCTATCCTTATTTCTTCCAAGGGCTCAGATTAAGCTATTGAGCTCCTTATTATTCTCTACCTAACTACTAATCTTCCAATATGAAACTGTTTGGCTAGATTTTTATTCTCTATATAACTACTGATCTGCGAAGATTAAACTGTTTAGCTAGATTTTTATTCTCTATCTAATAACATGAGAGGTTAAGATTAAGCTATTTAACCTTCATGGATTGTGGCATTGTAACAAGCTGCACACAATCTTTATTTTTCAGAAATAGTAAATAGTAGTGGCATTTGGATTTGCATCACTTTCATCTTTTATTTTTATCTCTTTTTTGTTTGGGGTCCATTTTTCTATTCTTTTTTTATCTTTTTTCTTTCAAGTCCTTTGATTTTTCTTTTAGGAATTTTACCCTCTTTACATTTTTTATTTTTCTGATATGGGAAATTTTTTTACAAAAAGCAAAGTATGTGCATATTACAAGACTAATCAAATTCAATTCAAAAATTATGAACCCTATTATTATAGGACCCTAATGGTGGCTCCACATGGGGATGAAATCTCCTTGTGATATGTTTTAATGTTCCAAAATTTTAGCCTCAAAGCTAAATGGAACATTAGAGTTAGCAGCAGCTTTAGCTGGTGAATAAATGGGTAGAAAAGCCCATAAGTCCCCTAAGGAGGATAAAAACACTCTAAGTGTGAAATGGGGCACTCTTTCTAGCTCTATAAAACACTCTAAGTGTGAAATGGGGCACTCTTTATAGCTCTATAAAACACCTCCATGTGTGAACAGGGTTAAAATCAAGCTTCTTTGACTAAGTCAACAGCGCAGTTTTAGTGGAGGAGGAATCCAAGGAGGAATAACGCAATTTTGGAGGGAGATGTATCTTGGGATAGAAGTAACCTAATTGAGTGGGGCCAAGGGCAAGAAAATTCATGTCTTATATAAGGAAGAGGATGGAAGCATTATTCATCATGTCCTAGTCTATTATTCTTGTCTGCCAAGACTTGTTGCTGCTTTGCTGCTTAGCAAAGTTGCAGTGTTGTTTAGCACTGGGTGTTCCCAGGTGGGAATCCCACCTCTTTCCTTTGAGGAGCCTCATTGGGAGAGATTTCATTCATAATTCCACATCATTTTTTCAGGCCAAGCTTCAGCCATCTTCATCAGCACAGCTTTGCTGGAGATTGTGCAGTGTCGCTGGGTGCAGCAGTGGAAGGGATTGGAATCCCGATTTCTGAGCTAGTTTCTCATTGGAGGAAGGTTTCCTTCACTTGAGAGATATTTTCGGAGAGGTCCTAAGCTTATTTCAGATCTATGGTATCATACCACACATTTACCATACATTCCCAGCGTTGTTTCTGCTAGGGAATGCATTATTATGGAAGCAGTGTTCATTGCATGGTTTGGTGGCTCCATTGCAGTGTTTCCTTGTGATTGAGAGGTCCATCCTTTCATGGGAGGAAGCCCTTGAGGGATATACAGAAGATAAGAAATATTTTAGCCTTATAAACTCATGTACTTCAGTGTTACAGTGGTTATTCAGTAAATTACTGAATTTCCCATTTTGTATGCAGAGTGTTTGATAAGAAACCCTTGCCGGGTTATCTTGTATTTTGTATGAGGAGAATAGATCTTTGTTATTCATAATTATTTATCAATACATGAGTAGATCTATTATTCTCCTATGATTTCATGTGTAAAGCCTCTCTTAGACTGTGTAGTCCCTTGAGCAGCTACTCCGGCATTTTGCAGTCTTGGGGTTTTAGCACTTTTTGGCAATCCTAGGTGTGGGAGATATGTTCAACCCACCTAGTTTGTTTTGTTTCAGCTCTAATATTGGATTTATAATTTATATTGACTAATATACGGGATCAAAGAGTCCATTTTACTTTTTTATTGCATTTTTTGCTGTAAATGCATTTTTCATGCATGATTCATGAGCTGTTCCAGATTTGGAATATTACAGTGGTATCAGAGCATGATCTCTGGCTCAGCCTGTGATATATAGCTATCAGAGGAAGGAGAGATGGAAAAAATCTAGAAAGATTCAATATGTGAAAGGAAAAAGGAAGGCAAGCTCACAAATCTTCTTCCAAAATCTTTGTAGAGCTTTCAAGGAGAGCTGAAGAAAATGAGATTAGAGATGGGATCTCCAAAAGAGGTTGAATCTAGATTTTCACATGGTGAGTGTAAGCATGCAGCTACACACCATGATGCACAGCACAGTCAAGTGCCCAAATCTATCTTGAGATGGATGGGAGGAGGAAGAATTGCTAAGAGGATGACTCTTAGAGATTTGTTGTTGAAGTATGAATCCCAAACTGAGAGGTTTAGAGATCATACTGATTTCCAAGAGTTTTGCAAGATCTAGTTGGAGGAGAGCATGTAGCAGGATGCAGATAGATTTCTTCTATCTACTTTTTCCAGATCACCTACATGTTCAGCTGGAGCCTGGGTGAAGGAACTAGATTCCTATTTGCAGCTATACCATATTTCCGAAGATGAAGCCATCAGAGTTGCAGCACTGCATTTCAGAGGTAAGGCTCATGCATGGTGGATTTTTGAATCTTATTCCTTAAAGAATGCCAACACTTTCTCTTATGCAAGATTCATAAGAACATTGGTGGGAAGGTTTGGTGAAAAATTTCCTAAGACACACGAGCAAGGAAAACTTGAGAAAACCAAACCCTTGCATGTGATGGAGGAAACTCCATTTCAAAAAACCATGGGAGGAGCTGATATATTGCATTACACCTTGCCGAAAGCAAGACCTCCAGTTCATATTCTTGAAAAAGAGGGCATGAGGATCTCCTTTTCACAGGAGGATCCAACTGTTGAGATGTTGCCCATGCACATTGAGGAAGATGAGGGCAACAACGCTGTCACATATAGAGCACATCAAGTGCCTCATGCAGAGGGAGGAGGATCACATGCTCCAATAGGAGGGATTCTTGTGCATTTGCAAGAAGTTCCCCAGGATCTCATACATGGAGGTCCAAGCACAATCAGTGAGCAGCATGATTGTGCAGCATTGCAGATGGAAGGAGAAGGAAGGAAGGAAGAGCAGCATCATTTGATGAGAGGCACACACCATTCTCTATTTCAAAGAGCCAATGCAAGAAAGAGGTAGAATGTATTGCGCTGTGAAAGCAAGGGCAATATTTCCCAACCATATGAGCAGTCTACTCTTGACATTGATTTCTCACTATATGGAGGCATTCCACCTGGGAGGCCACCTGATCTGGAGTTGATGGAAGACATCTTGTCTTTGGATTCACCACTCTTAGATTTTGGAGAGGTGAAGAGTCTGGAGGAAGACTTTGGCATGGGGGATGTCAAAGTAGCAGGCAGCATCATGAGGAGAGCTTCACATGCGAGATCACCAGCGCTATCTTTGAGGAGGATTGATCCTTATTGGAGGTCTCAGCTTTTGGTAGAGTACTCCAAGGATCTTGGTGCATGCATGATTCTTGATGACCCAGATGGATATGAGAGATACATGGTGGATGATGTGGTCATCTATTTACATGGCAGAGTCTTCTTGACTAGAGCTTCTAGTCTTAAGGAGAAATTGTTACATGCATCACATGAGGACTTCTCTTCTATGCACTTTGATGCATATTTCTAGTTGATGGAGGAGTTTACTTGGGAGGGAATTCAGCATGACATGTTTCAGCATATGGAGAGATGTATAGCCTGGATGGTGATAGAGAGGATGTCACAGCCACCTTCCTACTCATTGAGAGTCAGGGAGAATTTCCAGTTGAGCCATTTCAACTCAAGACCTCAAGTACATGATGGAGGAGGTATCATTTCATATTTTGTATTGTACTTCTTTCCCTTATTTGAGTACCATGATGTAACAAGAATAATCATCTCTTCTTGCATATTGTATGATGATGTACTTGCAACTACTTGTAGCACTGATTTTGGCTATCCTTTTGATGGTCCGTGGGGGAAGCCACATGTTTCTTGGTGTGCACCATTAACACCATATTGTACTTTCATGTTTTCATCTTATGAGATGACTATGGCAGCAAACAAGTGGCTAGTAAAGCACTTGTTATTTCTTATTTTGATGCAGGCAAAGGATGCATTGCGCTTGTTCCATGAGAGGGACCATGATTCACTCTCCGATTGTCACTTGGCAACTTTTTTTATTATATCTTGCTTCCATGTCTTGCTGATGTGTTTTTACTCAAGGGAAGCTTTGTATGGAGAGAGAAACCAATTGGATGGCATGGCACCCATATGATAGAGCAACAGAAGACTTGTTGGTATGGGGCATCATACAAGTTGACCATCATGATCTTACTTCATGACTTGTATGAGGGAGAGATGAGGCAGCAACAAAATTTGTTGTTGCTGTGGTTGCACTTGGGAGAGTTTGGGCAGAAATTTTCCCATACCTTTCATGAGATTTCTGAAGAGAAGAGAGGCACATTCATGGTGCAAGGAGGCTACCCTTCAGCATTGAAGGATCATGAGAGACTTCCATGTAGGAAGGAGATCTTCTCACACAACAGCATGATGGTGGATGGCTTTGGCATATGGAATGTCAAAGGGACGAGTCATTACACATGGAAGAGTGTTCTTATTGATGGAGTGTTCCAAGGAGTATGTGTATCCCTTCTTCTTGCATATTTTTATGAGGGAATCCTCATGGGGGAACTTATACATGGACCTCACGTTCAGCTCACACATGATGCATGGTAAGAAAGACATTGATGTTCTTGTTGATTACTCTATTGAGTATTTGTACTTTCTCACCATATGTAAACAGTGCATTGATCCATATGGGAGCGAGATTATTTATGGGTTTCATGGTCACTTTAGGGCCAATTCTTGTGATGTTGATGACCCATCTTTACATGAATTTGGGCAAGTGTTGTAATTCTTTGATTTTGCACAGCTGGTATATATTGTAGCTTACTACTTCATAGTGGATGAGCTAACATGCATAGCTGCAAATTCTTGGGAGGACAACTTGCCACTTGATGCTCTACATCAGCAGTTGAGAGAAATGTGTTGTGTCCACCAGAGAGACCATATGTATCATACAAACTTGCACATAACCTTCAGCCATTTTCTGATTTGGATGCCATGTGGTGATGATGTGCCATTCATCTTGAATGGAATGGTTTGGGTTGGCATGTCTCATGATTTTGGAGGAAGAGTCATTGGAGGCTCAATCTTCTTCTTGCCATTGGAGGGCAATCATGTTTCAGCCCAAGATGGAGAGGAGAGGAGGACAGTTTTGGATAGGCCCTCTTGCCTATCATGTACATTTATTCAGCCCACCTACATTTCAGGAGCACAAGGTGGAGGAGACTTTTCATGAGTTACCATGTTGGAGGGTGACTCACTTAATTTGGATGATAGCATGGGTGAGGGAGGCACTCATTCACCATGATAATCATCACTCCTACTTTGTGGAGGCCAAAATATAACAAGCAGGTTTCCATTCACACTTTCCACCTTTGATGGATGCAGACACTTTGGTTTTGCACACTTGGGAGGAAGCATTGAATGACAGTTTATTTGCAGATTCTCTTGTTACAGTGATGGAGGCTATTGATGGGAAGCCACATGAGGAGGAGGGGAGACATTTTTCTCTCCTTATACATTTTCTTGAGGACAAGAAAATATTTTTGAGGGGAGAACTGTAATGTTCCAAAATTTTAGCCTCAAAGCTAAATGGAACATTAGAGTTAGCAGCAGCTTTAGTCGGTGAATAAATGGGTAGAAAAGCCCATGAGTCCCCTAAGGAGGATAAAAAGACTCTAAGTGTGAAATGGGGCACCCTTTATAGCTCAATAAAACACCTTCATGTGTGAACAGGGTTTAAATCAAGCTAATTTGACTAAGTCAACAGCACAATTTTAGTGGAGGAGGAATCCAAGGAGGAATAACGCAATTTTGGAGGGAGATGTATCTTGGGATAGAAGTAACCTAATTGAGTGGGGCCAAGGGCAAGAAAAATAATGTCTTATATAAGGAATAGGATGGTAGCATTATTCATCATGTCTTATTCTATTATTCTTGTCTGCCAAAACTTGTTGATGCTTTGCTGCTTAGCAAAGTTGCAGTGCTATTTAGCACTGGGTGTTCCCAGGCGGGAATCCCACCTCTTTCCTTTGAGGAGCCTCATTGAGAGAGTTTTCATTCATCATTCCACATCAGGTTTTCAGGCCAAGCTTCATCCACCTTCATCAGCACAGCTTTGCCGAAGATTGTGCAGTGTTGTTGGGTGCAGTAGTGGAAGGGATTGGAATCCTAGTTTCTGAGCTAGTTTCTCATTGGAGGAAGGTTTCCTTCACTTGAAAGATCTGTTTGGAGAGATCATGAGATTATTTCATATCTATGGTATCAGACCACACATTTCCCATACATTCCCAGCATTTTTTCTGCTAGGGAATGCGTTATTTTGGAGGCAGTGTTCATTGCATGGTTTGGTGGCTCCATCGCAGTGTTTCCTTGTGATTGAGAGGTCCATACTTTCATGGGAGAAATAACTTGAGGGATCTACAGAAGATAAGAAATATTTTATCCTTCTACACTCATTTACTTCATTTTTGCAGTGGTTATTCATTAAATTACTGAATTTCCCATTTTGTATGCAGAGTGTTTGACAAGAAACCCTTGTCGGGTTATCTTGTATTTTGTATGAGGAGACTAGATCTCTATTATTCAGAATTATTTATCAATACATGAGTATATGTATTTTTCTCCTATTATTTCATATTTAAACCCTCTCTTATACTGCGCATTCCCTTGAGCAGCTGCTCCGACATTTTGCAGTCTTGGGGTTTTAGCACTTTTTGGCAATCCTAGGTGTGGGAGATCTGTTTAACCCACATAGTTTGCTTTGTTTCAGCTCTAATATTGGATTTATAATGTATATTGACTAATATATAGGATCCAAGAGTCCATTTTACTTTTTTATTTCATTTTTTGCTGGAAATGTGTTTTTCATGCATGATTCATGAGCTGTTCCAGATTTGGAATATTACAGATGTCAAGAACGTCGTCGACTAGTAGCCTTTGAATTTTGACTTTGTTGGCCTTGGAAATTTTTTCTAAGCTTTGAAATTATTCATACTTACGATATTTTATCCTTCAAATCTTAGGGCCTTCTCTTTGGGATTCAACTTTGCTATAAAAAACATCCAATCCAATCTAAAATCTGCAATGTTATGTACAATGAGTAAAGTAAAAAAAGTGAACTATTTTTTATTATGAGGAATAGTAATGCTTCATCATTCTACCATTTACAGGTCCACCTGGAAGATATGATCCATCCAACTCCTTCAAAAATAAAGCATTGTTACCTTTGTAACCATAAATAACATAAGGTCCTTTCCATAAGAAATCAAATTTCCCATGTTTACATTTCTCTTCTCTCCTTGAATTCCACTTTAGAACTTTTCCACCTGTATAAAAATCATCTTCCTTAGTCTTCTTGTAAAATATCTTTTTAATGTTTTCTTGAACAAATTGAGACTTAAGATAGACATCTTCTCTGGTTTGCTGCAAGTGTATGGCTAGGTTAATCCTTCTTTGAATATCATTGGTTTCAACTTGCAGTTCTTGAATTTTCTTCATTACTGGTACTCCTAAAGAAGATGGGAAAATAGCATCCATCCCATAAACACGTCGGTAAGGGGATGTACCAATAGATTTCTTTGTGGTAAGTCTATTTGCCCATAAGGCATTCACTAACCTTTTGTTCCATGTTTTCTTATTGTCTTCTAGTAGTTTCTTGATGATATTCACAAGGCTTTTATTGGAGGACTCAGCAAGGCCATTACCTTGAGTGTAATAACAATATAATGGCCAAGGGTAATGTTGTATTTATTACAAAATTCAATCATATTTTGGATTTGAATGTTGTTGCATTATAAGTGGTGATCTTTTGGGGGCATCCAAATCTTGAGAGTATGTTGTTTTTTAAAAATGAGATTATGACAGTGTCAGTGGCTTGCCTATAAGGTATGGCTTCTATCCACTTAGTGAAATAGTATGTGGCTATCAAAATCCACTTGCGTTGGGCTGTGGATGGAGGGTGAATTTCACCAATGAAGTCAAGACCCCATTGCTGAAAAGGCATTTCTGTTGAGATGGGTTTTAAGGGCAAAGGTAGCAGCTTTTTCTTTCCTTAAAATTTTTGGCACTTGTGATAGGAGGTCACATACTTTTTAAAATCTACAAACAAGGCAGGCCGCTAAAAACTAGCTCTCATGATTTTATCTGCAGTAGTCATTCAGTAGAGATGTCCCCCACAGTCACCTGCATGAAATTATTCCAAAACTTTATCAGCTTCTTCTTTAAGCAAACAATTCAATAAAATTCCACCATGATCTTTCCAAAACAGTGCATTGTCTATGTTACAAATTCTTATTGCCTTTAACTTTAAAAATCTAGCTTTAGTTCTTGATAATCCAGGAGGAGCTTGTAAATTTAGTAATATAAATATAATATCTGCATACCACGGTGAGTATTAGAAGGCTTCACTAATCTCTGGAGTCGCCATCTCTTCCTAATCATCTATTTGGGCAATAAAATTAATATCTAAAGCATGAAAATTTGATGCAGCCATGAGTTTGGCTAAATTTTGACCTTTTATGAGTTTTATGGGTTTGATTTCTATGTCATATTCCAAAATGGTGGCAATCCACTTACCTCTTTTTCCATCAGGCCCATTCTGTGTTAGAATGTCCTTTACAACTGCATTTGGAACATAAGCAATGATATGTGAATAAAAGATGTACACTCTAAAGTCTTTGATAGCTTTCACTAAACCTAGTGCCTTCTTTTCCATTTTGTTATACTTTAAAGTGGCATCTCTAAGTGATTTGTTGAAAAAAGAAATGGGCTGCTCATAGCCCTGATCATTTTTCTACAGTAAAACTGCAACAATATTATGTTTTGAAGCAAAGGAAAATATAATGAAATATTTTTTGAAATCAGGACTTATAAGGACTGGTGTTTTTGTCAAGGCTTGTTTAATTGATTCAAATGATTGCATGGCCTCCACAGTCCATTTAAGAACTGAGTCTTTTTTCAACATATTGTTAAGTTCTTTAATTATTTATGCTAGATTTGAGATGTATATTCTGAGAAAATTAATTTTACCTAAGAAAGCTTGCAATTCTTTAATATTCCTAGGAGGACTAATGTTCATAATGGCCTCTATTCTAGTTGGGTCTATCCTAATTCCCTCTTTAGATATGATATGTCCTAATAATTTATCTTCTAGTCCAAATAGAGTCTTTTTAGGATTTAGAGAGATTTTAAATTTCCTGCATTTGATAAACACTTGCCTGAGATGATTTAAATGTTCATTGTCAGTATTTGAAAATACAGTAATATCATCTAGATAAATCACAAGGAATTCGTGAATTTATTTAGCAAAAGCTATATCCATAGCTCTTTGAAAAGTGGCTCTTGCATTCATTAATCCAAAAGGCATTTTCACATACATGAAAGTGCCCCAAGGAGTAGTAAAATAAGTTTTAGAATGGTCTTCTGGTTGGACTAAAATCTGGTTATATCCAGAAAATCCATCAAGTAATGAAATTTTGGAAGAACCAACCACCCTCTGGAAAATGTTATCCATCTTGGGGAGAGGGTAGTTGTCTTTTAAGGACACTTATTTAAATTTCATAATTCAACACACAATATGATTTCCCCTGTCTTTTTCCTAGTGGGAACTAGATTTGAAACCCAATCAAAATATCTAATTGGTGCAATTATTTGGGCTTCATACATTCTCTTAACCTTTTTCTCAATTAAAGGCATCAAAACTGGATTGATCCTTCTAAGCTTCTGTTTGAAAGGTTTTTGATCTTCTTTTATAGGTATTTTGTGCTGTATTATACTATTGTCATAATATTTTAAGTCCTCATAACTCCATGCAAATACATCTTGAAATTCCTTAAACATAGCTATGTATTTTAATTTTTCTTCTTGAGGTAATGCTTTTGAAAGTTTTATCATCTTAGGCTTTAATTCTATTCCTATATTGCACTCTTCAATATCAGATCTTAATGGTTCCATCTTAGGTTTCCTTGCAACACCATCAGAATAAAAAATATATTCTAAAGGGGCTAATCCCTTAGGTAAAAAGCTTTTCTTGAGGTTCAAAATGTCAAAATCATCATTTTTTAGCTCTTCAATCTCTACTTTCTCTAAATTATATATTTCTACTTGAGTAAATTTAGTGGGTTTAGAAAAATCTAAGTTATTTACATCCACATTGTTTAAATCAATCTCACTATCTATGTTTTCATCTGTTGTATAATCTGTGTCTATACTACAATTCTGATATTCTCCTTCATTATTCATGAAATGATAAATATGTTCATCCTGTGAAAATATTTTCCAATATTTAAGATTATCTGGTATTGTAGAATATGTGTTTAACTTCTATTGTATATCTATGATTTGGTTGAAATGGTAGATTACAAGTACTAGCAAAAGTTGCTAAGCTATGTTCCTATATGTTATGTTTTCCAGGGATTGCAGCAAAGTTGCATCCAAGAAATTCCTTAATCAGATATAAAACAATATCTCTATATTAGCTTAATCTTCAATTATATACAAAATATTCTCTTGTTATCTGTTTCACAATTAACTTAGAGTCTCCCATGATTGACACTCTATTGGCTCCTAAAGTTCTAACAATCTACAGTCCTAAAATAAGAGCTTCATATTCATCCATTTTGTTTGTACATTTGAAATTTAATCTAAAAGCATGACCTTCTACATGATTTTTTTCCATGTTATGTATCCAAACTCCTGCTCCTACTCCTAATTTGTTAACTGATCCATCAAAATCTAGGTGCCACATTGATTCATGAAAAATGGTGTCACTGTCTAGTGCTTTCTTTTTCTGTTTTAGTTCAATGTTGTTTTCAATGCTAGTTTCAGAATTACATAAAATGAATGAGTCCATATCAGTAGGTGTAGAGTAAATAGGATAATTTCGAGGTATTTCTATACTACTAACCATGTATTTCATTAATGTCTCTCTGTAAAGTTTCTTGGGTTGGCCAAAAACTGATATTGTTTCATAGGACATATCAAGTTGTAGAGATCCCTGCAGTTTAGCTCCCCATGAGTGAGATAACAACATTCCATACTTAGGAGGGATATCAGCTACTGCAATGTCCATGACTATGTTTTTTTCCAGGGTATTGAACTAAAGTAACACATAGATATTTTATCAAGCCTAAACATTTCAATTTACTGGAGTCAAATGAGAAGATATCTTTATAAGGTCTAGTGATGTCTAGATTCAAGGTTTCCATTTTTTTCTTTAGGCATAAAATTGTGTGAGGCCCTTGAATCTAGCATTGCATTATGTAAAATCTGATCATGAACAGTTAAGCTAATGTAGAAAGTTGGAACTGCTCCATCTTGGTGTTTCCCATTAACATCAGAACCAAAGATTAGTTCTGGTTGATCATCACTCAAATTTATAGAATCTTCTCCATCATTCATATTTAAAGTCTCAGTGATATGTGTTTTGTATAGGTCATGTTTTACCAACTCTGTTAAAGGAATTGGTATCTTCAATTTGGCAATTTTAGGTTGAATATTAAATGGTGCCTGTGATTTTCCTAGCTGAATTATTTATTCTTTTGTAACTGTATTTTGGGTGGGTTTGTCTTCTTTTTCTACAGTTGGTTTTTCATTCCCTGTTTTTATTTCCACTATCTTACTTCTTTTAATTTTATTTTCAGGGATAGTTTGATATGCAGTGGAAGTATTTGCATATTTTGTGTATTCAACAGCTGTTTTAGCTGTTGTTGCTTTAGGATCAACTAATTTTGGATCAGCAGTAGATGTTTTTAAGTCTGAAATTGTTGTTTTAGCAAAAAATGTTGTCTTGGAAACAACAAAATTTTTAGGATCTTTTGATGTTTGGAGAGCATCATTTGTGATGTCAACAATTTTAGAACTAGGTGAAATTCTGGGACTTGAAACTTTCTGAGTTTAACTAGAGTTCTGTTTGGTTTCCCTAGGGAGAATTTGCAGAAATTTAGTGGTAGGAGCCTCTACTATTTTCTTTGTTTGAGTTTGGGCATATTTCTTAATAGAAGGCTCTACATTTTTCTTGATCCTAAGGTTATATTGCTTATGGACTTCATTAATTGCAAACTCATAACCTTGCTTGTAATCAAAAGACTCACCAGAATCTAATTATCATTGTTGTAATTCATATAACTCATGTTCTTCTTGTGTAAGGAAAATGGTGTTATCATAATTAATACCCATTAGATTAATGGTGTCTTAATCATCTTCATTTTGATGATAACTTTGGCATATTTCCCTTGGAAAGGTGGTCTTATTGTTTGGTCAGGTGTTGTTTCTCTAGATTTTCCAGTGTTGGTGTTTTTCCTAAAATTGGGATTTCTGATTTGAGGTCCTTGTTGTTGGTTATCCAACTGTGGCTTCCTTTCCATATTATCTAAACTATCCATCATTCTCTCTAATGTTTTTGCTAATTGATCTATTTTCAAATCTGAAGTGGAAGTTTCCTCTTTTATTATAAGTCTCCTTTCATTTCTTAATCTAGCTTTCTTTGCTAACAAGTTTTCCACTACACTAACAACATTACTTTGCATCTGCTCTAAGGTTTCTGGATTTCTCTCTCAGTTGATAGGCTATATCTATATCAAATCCATTAGGGAATTTGATAAGTACAGAGTCTGGAGGAGGTTTAAGATTAGCAGGAAATGCATTATAAATACTGTTATATCTAGTACAATAATCTTGAATTATTTCATTTGGTTCTCTTTTTATGCTTTCAAATTCAGATAAGATTTGTAGTGGATTTTTATTCTTTTCCCATCTATTAAGAAACATTCTATGAAAAACTGCTAAATCAGCAATACTACCAGCATTCAAACTTTTAAACCACTTTTTTACCTCACTGGTTAAATTTTGAGAAAAAATTCTCATTTGGACATCAGCATCATCAATTTCATGTAATTTAAAATAGTCTGTCATCTTATTGACATGTTGTTGTGGAGTGTAATGAGTGGTCCCATCAAATTGAGGGATTTTTCTTTGATAATCCTGGGGAATTTCATGTAACTGTGTTGATAGGAACAAGGGAGCATATCTAGCAGCCATGGCTTGGATTCTAGCTTGGCTATGAGGTAAGTTTGAAGTACTTGGTGAAGAACTAGAAGTACTTGATGATGTAGTTAAAGAACTTGCAGATGAGATTGGAATATAAGAAGATGTACTGGAAAATGTGATTGAGATACTAGAAGATGAAGTTGGGATGGTAGAAGAAGTGCTTGGGAATGAGACTAATATATTGGAAAATGTAGTAGAAATACTAGGGGATGAACTTGAAGTGGTGGAAGATGGAAATAAAATTCTAGGTTGAAATGGTTTCTTAGAAAAAAATGAATCTGTGGAATGAAGTGTAGTGGAAATAATGGATTAAGTGGTAGTGAATAGGGATCAACCTACAGATTCTAAAAGGTTGGTATCTAAGTGACTGGTAGAAGGCTTAGGGATATAGGCTAATAAAGCACTCAATTCAACTGAATGTTGTAAATAATATTCATCAATTTCTTTAATCAAATTTTTAGTTATGGCATCAAGTTTATCATAAACTTCAAAAATATTTTTATCAGAATCAACTGAAACAGTATCCTTTTTAGTTTCAATGAATGAAATAAAATTGGGATCTATTACAGTATTATGTAAGTCACTTTCTAATTTAGTTCTGAATAAATATTGTTTAAAATTTAAATCAAATTCTATGTCTTGTAAACTTGATAGTTGTTTTGGAAGGGAAATTGCTTTGACTAATGAAATATTATTACCTAAATCTTCTACTCTTTTGTTTTTCTTTCCAATTTTGTTAGGATTATCTACTATGACAACAGGTTGTGGATCTAGATTTGACCTGGTATAGTAGACTCTTCTGGAATCCAGAATTACAATTTTTAAGAAAATATACTCACAACTTATTTAAAGCAATCTTAAGGTGAAAAGATAATTGAAAATATTTCCTTTAATATCTATTTAAAAACTGAGGATTGGTTAGTTCCCCAGTATGGTCGCCAATATGTTATCACTCTAATAATTGTCAAAAGTTGTGAGTTTTTTTATTTTACTTTAAAGAATATCAGAGGCAACCACAAACCTAATTTTAAGCCTTAGGATCTAGCCTTCCTAATTCTCAAGGAGGGCTCTCTCTATATGATTTAACTTTGTTGATTATATTTAATTTTAGGCTAGTTATATAGTGCAATCGGTTTTGGGTTTTTATTTGATTTGGTGGTGAAATCACTTACTTAGATGGATAGCTATAGATTTGTATCCCATTGGGAAAATGGATTCAATTGGTCAAATAGTCAGATCAAGATCAAGGTCTAAAGGTAAATGTTTACAGGGCAAGATAGCAAAGTCACTTCAGATCTTCAAGGTTGATGGTGAAAATGGTTTTGATCAGGATAAAAGAGCAATTAAGGGTTCTTAAATCCAGATTATGAGTGAAAAGGTAGAGATCAATTGAAATCATGGAGAAGTTAAGGGTTCCCTAATCTGGATATCAGTTGAAAACATATAAATGATAATCAATCAAAACAAAGTTCTTTTAACATTTTTTGAAATACAATTCCTGATTTATCATTTAGATTTAGAACACATTTAAGGATAGATGGAAAACATAAGAAAATTGACAAGATAACAAGTGAAATACTTCACTGCAGTGGCCCAACACATGAATCTTGTAATATGATGCTTTATTTCCTGTGATCCAGTCTGCTGACTTGAAATTGATAAAAAAACCCTTAGGTTCAGAAAAGTATAACTACAAAATGTTTAGCAATTAATCCACACTCAATACTTCCTAATGATAAGTATTTATACAAAAACTTGTACAAAATATCCTAGAATAAACTTAGGAATTTTTTATGGAAAAAGAAATATTTTCATGCAAGAAGATAGTGATAGCTCCCTAAATAATGTTATCTTTCCTTTTTATTGAAATAAAATAGCTTGTTGTTTTGATTTTATCACTTCTTTCTCTCTTTGTTGTTTGATGAAAGCTGCAGCTAGACATTGAGGTGTCCTTTACGCTGGCAGATTCATCTTTACTCTGATTTTATCTTCAACATTTCATCTAATACACTTTCATCCTAATACTCTTTACTGCAAAAAAATATTGTTACTGCTGATGTAAAAAATAGCAAACTCTGTTTTTTTCTCTTTCACTGCTTTGTTTTCACTGTAATCTGATCTTATAGTAGATCAGTCAACTTCTCCCAGAAATCAGCTTCTAGAAAATTTATCTTCATAAGCCTTCTGAGTTTTTCATCAGCTTCAGTGTATTTTGAAAATGTTGGTTTGTTCACAAATAGGTGTTTTACTTCATGTTGAAAGTAAAAAAAAAAATCAAAATTCTTATATAATACCTTCCCTATTGGGATTCCCTGTAAAGCTTATTTATTCACCTGTTCTTTTGCAAATTCTCTTATCTTTTTGTCTTAATATTCCTGCATCATTAATTTTTCATTGATCACTAGAGGATTAGGAAGGCTCTTTTGCCTCAGAACATCAAATTTGATCATAAATCTTGTAATTGCAAATTCCATGTTTTGGCACTTTTCCTCTAATTGTGTCATCAAATTATTCTTGGATATTACCTTCCTAACTTCTAGGATGGTTTCAGTTTTGTCCCTAATTCCAATTTCCTCCAGTTCTTGTTTATTTTTGGAACTACGGACTTTGATAATTTCTAAGGCCTCTTCAGGTTTTTTACCTAGCTCTTCTTTTGTCTTCTGTATTGCGTCTTTTGTTGATTTCAATAAATCTTTCTGCTCATATATTACCTATATGGATGGCCATATATTATTGACTGCTTCAATGATATTGGACCATAATTGTTTCTTAACATGTGCCATAGGTTCCTTCAAAGTTAATTATTTTCCAACTTCTTCAGTTGTTCATTCAACCTATTGGCTTTTTGTTCTTCATTTTTGGCATTTATTTGTGCAAGTTTCTTGGCATTTTCAAGATTTTTAATCTATTATTTTAACGTGTTTATCTCATTTGTCTGGATAGACATGTCTTGCATTTCTATTACTAATTTACTTACCTCATCTGATTGTTGGATTGTTGTTGTTGAGGATATAGTGGCTGAGGTTGTTGATGAAGTAACTGGAACTATTGTGGCCATTGGAACATTAGGAGCTAGTGTTTATGCCAAAGTAGACGGCACTGTTGTTGTAACTACAGGAATCATAGATGCAGGAACTTCCTATGCTTTGTTGGCTTCTTTCCCTTGGACCAATTTTTCCATCTCAATTTCCATTTCTTTAATCTGGGCTGTTAGCTGTAAAATGAGACGCATCATCTCATATTTTTTATTGGAATCTTGTAAAACCTCCTTAGCTTGAGTATGCTCAGTAGGGGGTAGCTTCAATTATTTCTTAAGTGCATCAATATCAGCATTCTTCTTTTTGATCAATTCCTCTGCAACTTTTATATTCGGATGATCATATCCTACCTCAATCATTAGTTCTTCTAAGGATTTGATTCTGGAATCCTTTTCATATGAAGAGGCCTTCTCCAATTTTAGCTGGTCTCTTACATTTATCAAAGTGTTTTGAAGATTTTGTGCACTCATGGCCTTGGTGTTCATGGTGGATTAAATCATCTCTCCTACCTGTTTGTGAAATTCTATTTGATCTAAAGGATGAATATCCTGGACCGGAACTTCAAAATCCACCTTTTTATAATCAAAGGATGATTTAGGAACTGGAATTGTGGGCTGAAGAACTATCATTAGCATATTTTTGTTCTTGTAGTCAAAGGCTGAAAGCAGCCTCTTATGAATGCTTGGAGTTTGCTTTAAGTATTGAGAATGTATTTCATTTTTTATTTCTTCATTTTTAGCCTTAATTTCCTTGTATCTTTATTTTATGTCCATGTCTTTTTTAGTTTTTTTATTTGATGAAGAAACTTCTATAATGTGTTGTTTTTGAATTAATTGTGTATTAGAAGTGGTTGGTTGTTGCTCTTCTTCAATTATTGTAAGAGGCATAGTGTCTTTTTCTACAAATTCTGTGTCAATGACTTCTATTGTCTCCTTTTCTTTATTGGCAGGATTAATCTTTTGATTTTTGTTGTACCTTATTTTGAGTTTTGTCTCTATAGTAGTATCAACTATGTAAGACCCTTCTTCCCTATTTCTTTTCATACTTCTGTCTGCTTGGGCTAGAGTTTGCAAAGTTTGACTAATATCACTTTGCTTCTCAGCCTCTACCAGTGTATTCGATAACCATTCAGATTGGTTTGAAAATTTCTCAATATAATGTTTCTTCTCATGTATGTATGGAGTTAATTTTCACTTGACTCTCATTTTTTTAATTATACCAATGGGATCATAATACCCCAGAAAACTAGGACTGAATTTGAACTCTTATAATTGTTTTTCTGCCTCTGTACCTGCTTCTCTATTATTATTGCATTTAATTCTCATTTTTCTAATAATATCAAAGAAAAATAGGACTGAATTTGAACTCCTACAATTGTTTTTCTGCCTCTAGACCTGTTTCTCTATTATTACAGATGAATGGGCCAACCTGGTTCTTCAACTTGAATTGTGTTTTCTTTTTTGGAATTAAGAAATTTACAGCATCTGAATTTAAAATATGCCTTATATACTGCAGAGCAAATAACCTCATACGGAGGTATTTTGGCAATTTATAAAGAATAAGGCTTGAACCATAGACTCTGATTTCAGTGTGATTTTGGTATAAGTAGCAATCACCTGTCCTGTTATTTTTAGAAAATTGTAAAAATTTCTTGATTTCATTGCTAATTCTAGGATACACACTCCTGTTTAGCAAATTGACCAAGGGGTGGATGAAAGAATCTTTGAACTCTGAATAAGTAAACTCATTTGAATCCTTCCTTATCAAGGAAGTCCAGAATATGACAGATTGTGGATTTCCTTCCACATAAAGCTTTTGAAGGCTTATAGGAAACTTTTTAGATAGAAAATAAAGGAACATGTGGAATAGGAATGAAGAATATCTAAAAACACCTTCAGAAGGCATTTTGACTAGTTTATCATCGATACTGTCAACAATATATTGGGAAAAGTTAAAGATGGTAGAAGGAGGCTAAACATGTGTAAAAGTGGACAAGAAACCAAGAACTGCAACGTCAGCATGTTCAACTGTAAAATAGCCAAGGACAAAGGACAACATGGAAATAATATGTCTAGTCCTTTCTGCGAATTTAGCAGAGGAGTAAGGAGGATTGAGCTTGGGAATTTCCACATAGGATGGCATGAAAGTTTGAAAAATCTAAAATCTCTTGGGAAAATCTATATCCAAGTAGAACTTAGTGAGGGCTTCAATAGATAAAGGAACTTAATTTGGCCCAAGCTGTAACTCAAGCATCTGGTTGATAGACTGAGTTATAATGGTAAATGAAACTTCCTTTTCAGGGTTCATAATGGCTCTTTGATCAGGAGAATAGCAATATTGGCAGAGTCTGATTACTTCTAGGCATTGGTGAGTATGGGGAACAACATATTTTGGTAAGTTTGATTCCCAGATAAACACTTCATCAGCCTGATCTAGGGATTTCTCTTGGCTCCAGCAGTGGAGCTCAAGAAGGTTGAACTCTGTCATAGTATCCATGACTTTGAAGTCTACATCTGCCAGGGGAATATGATCTACATCTACAATAGTGGGTTGTAGAGGGTTGATCACAAGAGTGCTTTTAGAAGCCATAGATTTGTTTGATTTGTCAATTTCAATACTTTTTACCTTTAAAATAATGATTTAGGCCTGTAAAATAGTTCTGTAAGTTTAAATAGTTTGCACAAGGATTTTAGATATGATAGGGGTACTATCTTTTGTCTGCAAAGGGGTAATTCTAATCAATTTAACTCAAATTGTAATTTCTTTATCAAAAGAGCAACTTCATGACCTTATAGCCTCAACAAATGATATCTAGGGTTTACAATGGACTTTCTGTGATAAAAAAAATCTTAAGACATCAATTTTATGAGAAAAAGGATGCATGAATATTGCAGGAAAGGATGAAGTTCTCAGAGGCTTTCTCAGGTCCGCAGATGGCTAGAATTAATCAAAGTTTGTATTTAAAATAGTTCTAGGTTTCAGAATCTGTGATAAATGCTCAGGGTTTATAGAGTTAAAGGATTTATGAGGAAAAAGGGTTTTCTTTAAGTACACAGGCTCCTAAATGATTCATTTAATTGTATAACTATTTTAGGTTGATGAATGAATATTTTTCCTCTGAAAAATACCTGGGAATTTGGAATTTCGCTATGTAGAAGGGTTTCTAGGGTTGGAAAGCTTTCAGAAGGTTAATCTGGTTTTTATAGGCACTCTGATGGCTTCTGAAGTGATTGTAGCAGTTGAATTTGGGGATTTCTGTTTGTTTTTAGGCTAAAAATAGAGTCGGCGGTGCTTAACTCGGTCTGGAATGCTATTCTACGCGGAAAAAGGTAACATAAGGGTATGAATGAATGCATTCGGGCATTTTTATAAAAAATTTCATTGAACAGTGAATGCATTAAATGCATGGTCAATTCAAATAGATAAGTAGTTTGGGAGTGGGGGAGGGAATAATTGCCAAGTGGTTTTCACAACGTTCATAGGTGGTAAGTGGGATTGGAATGATCAGTGCGATCCAATGGAATTAATATGCGTGGAGGTGAGAGAAAACCCCAAAACTGCGTTTATCACAAGCTTTGGGTTTGTTTAATCATCGTTCTAAGAAACGTGCGACATGGGATCTTCGCTGTTGGATCTGGAATATGAAAAGCGAATGGTCGAGATGACGCGATAAAGCTGTAGGGTGAAATGGCATGGGGCCCAGGATTTCAATGTCGCTGGAGGTGGAGAATGTATTTAAACAAAGGTTTAATACATAGTTTTTGGAGTTAAATATGATAGGCGATTATTAATGTTTTATGTAACAAATGTAATGCGGGCGTATGTAACTTTAGAATTGGCGGGGGTTATTTATAATGTTAATATTTTTAACCTATGGGATGAGTGGGAATATATATCACATGGGGAAATAATACATAGGTTTAAAATTAAAATATGGGTTGGGATATATTATATAAAGGAATTACTCTAATACGGGCTAAAAGGTGAAATATAGGACTTAATATATAAATTAATGTGTTAGTAATGAGATGATATGAGGGAGATGGAATATATTAAGCCTAATGTGAAACATGATAAAGGGATAAATTCCTTTTTTGTTGGTCCTGACATAATGTTTTTACACTTAGGATAAAGTATTTTTTGGGTATTTTTGAATAAAAGGGGAATTAGTTAAAGGTTTTACTTTCCTTAAGTATAATGGGTTTTAAAATTAGGAAAAGGGCATTTTGTCAAAGGAAACTGAATGATAATGGAAAAGGGGAAAAATTAAGGAGAAAGAATGAAAATGGAGGGGATGAAGTGTAATATCCCCAAATTGGGACTGCTAGCAAGGCATGCCTGAAAAATGCATTTTTCAGGAATGTATGCTACAGGATTGGAAACAAACCCTTGGATCCCTTAGATCTGATAATCTAAGACCTGAATCCAAGAGGGATTAAAAAACAAATCCTTCTAGGTGGGTTAAACAGGTCTCCCCACACCTAGTGCAGTTGGAAAATGCCCAAGGAAGGGACTGCAACAATACAAAAGAACACTGCCCAGAAAATAACGCAGTTCAGCTCAATATTTGTAGGAGACAAATATAATGGTTCATTAATCACTTATACATCAGCAAAAAAAATTTATAATATGGCCCATAAAATGTACAAGAGAAAAATAGAGAACTTTGATGAAGAATCCCTCAAGAATGAGGTGCTGCAACAATGTATTAGGCTATAAGAAGGCTTGACAACGTTATATTAAGAGCTAAAGCAGTTGTACATTACATATTAGATCTAGAACAAATCTGTGTACAAAATTTTAGATCCATATCAGATCTGTACACTAGAAGAGTTCCTCTACACATTCCCCTTAGGGTTTTGAGAAAAACATGAGATACAAAGAGTAGATCTGAGATCTAAAGTTGCAGATCTACAGTAATATTCAGAATTTATGAAGTAAATACAATAAAAATCAGATCCGATCTAAACAGAACAAGGATTAGAAGTCTAATCCATGGATCACCACAGTGAAGGGAAGAACCCCAAACACTAGAGATCTCTCCTCCAAAAGTATGCCAAAACTCCCTGCAACTTCCTTCTCGCAAATAACGTATTTATGGGAGAGAAACTACATTGTAGCCTCTAGCACTGGTTTGGCCTGATGCTAATATCTGAATATGCAGCTCCAAGGATCTAATACTATCTTATCAGGAGGATAGAAGGCTCTCCCACTGAAAAGAAGCACGAGAATGGACTAGATCTGAATAGATCTAGCCTCCACTTGCTGCATCTTACAAGGAAAACCAAACCCTCAACAGGATTTGTGTTGTAGTTGGAATATGTAGCTTGGCCAAATGCTTGATAGTGGACAAGATCAACAAGAATCCTCCAAGAGCTACTCAATGGAAGAGGTGTGATTCTCGATCAGGAACACTCTAGTGCTAAACAACACTATTCTCTGCTAAATAGCGAAGAGAATAAGAAATGTATAAACAGACAATATATTTAGAAAATATCATATCATGAACAACCTTCTCTTGATGTCCTCCTCTTCCTTTTATAAGTTAGAAATCATACCAAACCCTAAACCATCTCAATGATTTAGATCTGTTCACATGTGTAGTCTCCAACTAATACTGCGCTATGCATCTAGGAGGTTCATTGCATCTAGACAACACTGATGATTTGGTCCTAGTTGACTTGGTCAACTGATCTAGCCTCTTTCACACTTAAGTGTGTTTATGTAGATAGCTCAGATTTTAGCCTTATTCACATTGGACATTGATTTTATTTAAGATTCACTCGTCAAATACAAAATCTGTTGACTTGGTCAAACTTGACTTTGTCCACATGCAAAAAGTCTCTTTTCGCACATGAGGGTGTGAAATCTAGCTTCTAGAATGATCCCCTTTCATACCAAGAGGGTTTTTATGTTGATTTAAATGAAGTATGGGTCTTCTTCCCCATTTATTCATCTACTAGGTGCAAAAATCAAAATTCAATATTCCCAGTAAGTGCATGCTAATGTAGGAATATTACAGTCTTCCCCTCCCAAATGTTTCTTGTCCTCAAGCAACTGCAAGGATAGAACTGAAGATTTGCCTCCCAAGGCATGGAGACTAAAATGTATTGGGAAAACATCTTTCCCAAGTGGACCCTCCATCCCCAAGCAATCATCCATACAAAATGAGTCACCTCCCAACATGGCAATTCCAGAAAATTCTCCTCCACCTTGAGGTCATGCAATGTAGGTGGGCTGAAAATCTGAACAAGGTAGACATAGGAGCCTACCCCATGCTGTCCTCCTATCCACTTATGATAAGTGTAGAGTGACTGCTGATCTTGGCCTGTAATAATATTGCCCTCAAGTGGAAAAATGAAGACTAGATCTCTAAAGATCTCCTCTCCAACGTTGTGAATCAAGCTGGCCAAAACCATTCCATATGTGATGGATAGGAAATCATCACCATATGCAATCTCATCAAACTCATGGCCGACCTCATAAAGAAACAAGTGCTTGGCTGTGGTGGCCATACCTCCTCTCATGCTCCCATTAGAACATTCAATGTAGAATGTGTGGGAATCCTCTTCCCAAAAGAACACATCCAACCAATGTGTTTCCTCTCCGATCATGCTCCCCATAGTAGTAAGAACAACAATAGCAATTGGAACCATGATTAGCATAAATATGAAGGAAGTACTAAAGGTTTCATGTGGTGCAGGGAAGTACCAACAATTTCCCATGAAGTTAAAATGCATTTTTTCTAACTGTAGCTTCAGAAAATTACATGGAAAGTCGTTTCTTGATACATGGCTGACTATGTATGTTATTTCATCTACTAATGAATGGTATATGGCTGTGTACATCAAATGAACATACATGAAGTAATACAACACTTTCCCATGGCCATATAAGAGATGGTTGTCTCCATCATACATTCTAGCCCATTGTTGATCATGGAGCTCAATGAAATGCTTGCTCTCTTGTGGAGCAATGCACTGCATAGAAATGGCAAGAGTATGCATATCACTAAATGCAACAACAAGATCCTTACCATGTACTAGAAGTAAGATAATGATAGGATCCATGAACAAACTCTCCATAATGGCATGACATACTCTCATGAAGAGAAATGAATCATGTGCTGCATGACGATCCTTCCTCTTATACTTAGAAATCCAAGCTATTACACCATTTTTTGGTCATCTAACCCATTATCGTTAGATGAACCCAAGTACACCATGTAAGACCAATTTTACCCCAAGTAAAATCACTTTCACCACATTTTTTTACACTTCTTGGTCATATTTAACCCAAAGCAAGGTAATTAATTAAATAAATCATTATTTATTTAATAATTTCCTAAGAATAAGTTATTTAAATATTATTCCTAGTTAAATTTGACTAAGTCATTTTTAAATAATTAAATAAACCATTATTTATTTAATTATATTCCCCTCATTTCCCTTAAATAATAAATAAATCATTTATTTATTTGTTATTAATAAATAAAGGAATTGACCCAAGTCAAAAACCCTTTTCCCTCCAACAAATATAGTAAAATATTCCTAAAGGGTGATTCTAGAAGATGTTTAATAATATTTTATTCATGCACCAGGTTCTAGAACACCCTAATATTTTTTTATAAATAGGAGGGTTTTTCCCATTCATTAGTCACCTCCATTGCATTAGATCACACTATATCTATTCTTGGTCACCAATTTTATTTTGTTTGCATTTTGAACTCCCATTGAGTTCCATGTTTGTTAGGGTTTTTCATATCAACCAAAGAGAGGAATTTTAGATCTGAAACACTGAGGACTTCCAAGAACCCATCCCACTGAGGACAACTGGAAAACACCTTTCTTGTTTTTCTCTCAGGTGCCCCATTCTTTAATATAATAAAAGATTCTTCTTATACATTGTTCTTGTCTTGTCCACTGGATGCATGGAGCCATTTCACATTTTATCTGCTTAATGTCTTTTATGCTTAGATCTAATATTATGCAGCAAATCTAAAGATATTTTGCAGCCATACTTGATGTTAGGGCTACTTGATATGCATAGCTAAAGCGAGTTTTTTACGACAAAAAATTCATGCTAACAATTGGCATCTCCACACGGGTTTTCTTTTGCGACCACTGTCGTTTTCTATTTTTCTGCATATCCAGCTGTTTCAGACCCTAGGGTTCCTCTTCAATTTTATGTTTTTCCTATTCTTATGCTATTTTTTTCCTCTAAAACCCTCAAACTTTCAAATTTCTCACTTTCGTGTGTTTATGGTCTTATTGCGCATGTGACCGACATCAACCGCAACTGAGATGACATAATTTTCTGAAATCTGCCGCAACCAGCCCTGGATCTGCAGGTCGCACTTATCTACCCAAAAAGTGTGACCTAACCTTGAGGTCGCACTTTTCTGCCCTAAATCTGTGATCTGTCCTGAAAACAGGCCCAAACCTGCGACCTGCACTTTTTTCTGCCATCTGCCAGCACTTTTTCTGGGTTTCACTGAAGCTTCTGTCAAGGTGTTCCAGCCTCTGTCTCCACCTGTTCAGACCTGTTTCTGATCTATTTCACTCACCTAAGTGGGACTCTTACCCCTTAGGGCTTCAGTTCCCTCCACTTTTTGTGGGAGAGTTTGTTGCTGTTTTCAGACGTCTGCATTTCCAGAAGTTTCAGCCATATTTCAGATTTGATACCTCTTGTTTAGATCCTCACAGGTCAGCTTTTCTTCCCTTTCTATACACCGCCTTTCGCTTTGTTTGGGTTCTTCTCTAGGGTCACCCCTTTGACCCCCTCTTTTTTAGCTGATCTCCTAGCAGCAAACTTGCCCTTGCCTCTTTGCTGCTTTCTGCACCACCTTCCAGTAGATTTCTCCATTAGATCCCAGTCCCTCCGGACCTTTGATCTATTGGTCTCTTGTTAGCGTGCTCTGCCCCTTCTAGACTAGTTTTGAGAGACCCACCTTCTTGGGTTCAATTGATTCCTTTTTAGTTGTTAATTTTCTGTTCTTCCAGTTTTATTTGCTGCAGTTTTCTTATCCATTACGCATCACACTTTTTCTTTTACTCTTAAAATGTCTGGGTTTAAACAATTAAAATTAATGCACGCCACACACTGACCCTAAGTGAAGAAGAGCCTGGTTAACAATGCCTGGAAAAGACTCTAAAATTAATCGAAACTACACCTCCTGCCCTTGCCGCGTCTTGCTTTTACACCTTGCTGCCCTTGTCGGTCTTTCTTCTTCCCGTCATCATTGCGCCTCCAAGGCATTTTTCCCAGCAACTTCTTGGCCTTCACCCTCAGTTTCTGGTTGATCGACTTACTCCTTCTCGTGTCCTTGAGTAAGTCCTCCCCTGGGTCTGCCCTCCAACTCTTCCTCTGCCTGTTCGGGATCTCCCCCGGTTACTTTTGCCATGTCTACCTCTGCTCAACCTCTTCTGGGCTATAGTTTCCCTCCAGGAATGTCCAGCCCCTTAGGCACTTTTCACTCTCTAGGTAGCATGTATCCTAGATTTCGCATGCCTCCTCCTTTTGCCTATCCTACACCCTACCCCTACCCACATTCTACTGTCCCAGCGCCTTCATCATTTGGAACACCTTTACTCCCCCCTTCAGGGCCAACATTTGCACATCCAGGTACCCCTTCTCCTCTTCCTTCTCAACGCAAGAGGAAAAGCCATCCCTATACTTCCATTAATCATGGACCCCACTATTCCTGCATTTATTCCCCCACTCTCACCCAATCCCTAGGCTCTCAGCCCAAGCCGACTAGGCCTCTTGACACTAACAAGCCTTGTTCGTGTTGTGATGTTTACGGTCATCCCACTCATGCTTGTCCCCGCTTACCTGGCCAAGCATTTATGGGTCTCCCGACTCACTTATTCACCTACCGTCATCTCATGGCCCGGAACCCGCTCAACCATCTCCTTCTGGTTCCTCCAATCACTAGATCCTCATGATGGCATCAGACCAATCTCTCACCGCCAATCCTTCCCTTCAAACTCGGCCTCCCATTCCTTCTACCATCGAGTTCCCCTCCTTGGACCCCACTCAGCCTCTATCGACACCCAATGGTCCCTTACAAATCCCTCCACCCAAAGTTGAAGTTCACACCACAATTCCTAAGGGTCCTTTATGCCGAAATGCTGCTTCTGATCAGATTGTCCTAGATGCTGTCGACCCTACCAATGACCAGTTCATTGTTTTCAATCCCCGTCAACTTGACCATCCCCCTCTTCCTGTGTCAGTTTCTTTCCAAATCTCGGTCCAAATCCACCATGCCACTATTACTTGATGCGTCATTGATGAGGGGGCATCTACCTGTGTCATGTCCACTTCGGTTTGGCAACAAATCATATCTCCTGCGTTGGCTCCTTCCACAATCACCATTCATGCGTGGGATGGCCATGCTTCCCAGCCCGTCGGCCTCTTCCACCGCTTTCCTATTACTCTTGCCGGAAAAACTGTGTGTGTCGACATTGAAGTGATCAACGCCCCTCTGGACTACAACATCCTCTTGGGGCATAGTTACACTTATGCCATGTCTGCCGTCCCATCTACAGTTTACCGCAAGATATTCTTCCCGCATAATGGAAAAATCGTCACCATCGACCATTTATCGTATTGTACACCCAACTCCCAGATTTCCCCCGAGTCCTCTAGTTCCACCACGACTACGTCCCAGCCCCATGCCTCTCCCGGCCTCTTCAAAGACTCCTCCTTGCTTGGCACCTTTCTTGACTCAGCTACCTTCTCTGCCCCTCGCCTGGCGAGTGTTTGCATGATGCAATCATCTTAGGCTGACCTTACACAGCCCACTTTGGCTAGTCAGCAACCTCAACTTTCCCCGACTCCTCTGGCTCCTAGCCCATCACCCCCGCTAGCCAGTCTTTTTCCTTCAGAACCTCCTCTCCCTACTGGCACAATTCCGCCCAATTACAATCCCCTCGGCCCTGTCCCCCCTGGCCATTTTCCTGCTGGTCAGATTCCTTTCCTCGCTCCACCTCCCGGAGCTTCCTCTGTCCCTATCCTGGCTACCCTCTCCCTACCCAACTTGACCTTGGGTATACCCGTCTGGTACCTAAGCCCCCCTACCCCTACCCTTCCTGGTCAACCCAAACCCTATCTTGCTTTGACTCTGGTTCAAACAATACCCATGTCCTCTTCCGCTGCTCTCACACCTCCGTCTCCTCGCCCAGTCCCTCCTCCTGTTACAACCATGTCCGGTAACAATAGCAAATCTCGCAGGGGGGCATCGAAGGACACGGTGGCGTTGACAACTTCCACTCCTCCTCGCCTTCCCAAACATCCCATCCAGTGCGCCTTGTGCGACGTTGTTGGCCACGCCACCCATACTTATCCTGAATTACCACACCTCAAAACCATGGTCAATGAAATGTTTCCAGAATCTAATATTCCCACGGTCCAGGTCACTCTCCATGGTTCCCTTCCCAAACTTAAAAACTTGCACACCAATCACCCTTGTTCTTTATGCGACTTCCATGGACATTATACCCACCTTTGCCCCCCTCTTGATGAGTATCGTGATTCTTTGGCCGCTTACTACCAATTCGAAACTGCACTTGCCCGTCCTCCTTTTTTAACCCCCGACCACACATCTACCCCTATTACCATTCCTTAGTCCGATATCGACATGATCGAACCTTCAACCACTATTTCCTACCTTTCCTCCTCACCTCGTTTTCTAGCAACTGACCCCTTAGTCTCTGACCTCGCTATCACCCCCCATAACGACACCAATGTAACCACCTCCCCTCAAAATTAGGTTTTTCATACTTCTACCTCCCCTGGACATTCTTTACCACCCACTCCTCCCCTCTTCCAATCCGACGAAGACATCATGGAAGCCATGACCGAACCCGACTTTCCATGGGACGATATGCACCATCATGCCTACTTCCTACCACATCAATCGCATGACCAATACGCTATCGAAACCAGAGACTTCATCCCCAATAAATTTGATTGGTTCAAAAACCCCATCCCTGCCCCTGACGCTTTCGAAGAAGGCAACATGGATAATATATCTCCTACCATCAAAATCGACATTTCTGTCAATCCGGGTATCGAAGAACACATCACTCTGGGCGCCCAATGCACTCCAGATGAAATTGAAGCCTACACCAAACTCTTCAAAGAATTCTGTGATGTTTTCGCCTGGTCCTACTCAGAAATGCTCGGACTCGATCTCGCCATTGTCGAACACCACATCGACACATGGCCGGACGCCACTCTGTTCCGTCAAAAATTGCGACCCATTCATCCATCCAGACGCGACGCCATCAAAGCTGAAATCGATAAGCTCCGGCATGATGGTTTCATTTATCCCATTGAATACACCACTTGGGTGTCCAATCCCATCCCCGTCCTCAAAAAACAAGGCACCATTCTTGTTTGCACTGACTTTCACGATTTTAACAAAGCTTGTCCCAAAGACAACTTCCCCACACCATTTATCGACCAAATCATTGATGAGTGCGCGGGACATGAAGTTTTATCCTTCATGGATGGCTTCTCAGGGTACAACCAAATCGTTATCTGTCATGCTGATCAACTTGAAACCACATTCATTAGTCCCTGGGGCACTTTTGCCTACCGAGTCATGCCATTTGGTCTTAAAAATGCTAGTGCCACTTTTCAACGAGCCATGTCTTATTGTTTCCATGACTTAGCTCATATTATCCTTTCCTATTTAGACGACCTTACTGCATGCTCTAAACATCGGGCCCAACACCTGCATGATCTGCGTACCATTTTCCTCTGCTTTCGTAAGTATAACATCTGTCTTAACCCTTTAAAATGTGTCTTATGTGTTCCCGCAGGCCGTCTCCTTAGCTTCATAGTATCTAAAGCGGGGATCACTCTTGACCCTTTGAAAGTTAAAGCCATTCTTGAGCTTCCTATCCCCCGTACCTTACGACAGCTGCAAAGTCTCCAAGGCAAAGCTAATTTCCTTCGCCGCTTCGTTCCCGACTACGCTACTACCGCACATGGTTTCCTTTGACTTCTTCGCTCTCACACCTCTTTTGTCTGGGACACCTACGCTCAAAAATCCTTTGATGCCCTCAAGCATGCTCTCACCTCTGCCCCTTTGATCTGTCATCCTGACTTTTATCAAGATTTCATCCTTTACATCTCCGCTTCCACCCATTGGGTCGCTAGTGTCCTTATTCAAGAAGATGATCATGGCACCGAACATGTAATTTACTATGTCAGTAAAAACATTGCTGGTCCACCTATCTCCTACTCACATGAAGAAAAATTAGCACTGGCTGTTGTGTTCTCGGTCCAAAAGCTGCGTCATTATATCATCCTGTGTTCCACCAAGGTGGTGACTGATTCCAACCCAATGGCTTTCCTATTGAGTCGACACATCCTTAGTGGGAAATATGCTCATTGGGTCGCTATCCTTCAAGAATTCGACCTTGAATTTGTCACCCCAAAAAGTAAAAAAGGTTTAGCCCTTGCTGAACTCATTTCTGACCTCCCTACTGGGACACGAGACACTCCAATTAATGAGGCTCTCCTCGATTAACATTTATTTTCCATTACCACCGACGACCCATGGTACGGTGATATCCTTACTTACTTGTGAACCCAAACGTTCGCCCTTCACCTTGATCGTGATGATCGCCGATGTATCCAAAACCAAGCCTCTCGCTACCTTCTAATCGATGATGATCTTTATCGTCGTGGCATAGATACTGTGCTTCGTTGGTGCCTCACACACGCTGAAGACGAACAAGTCCTCAACGCTTGTCATAGCGGCGCTTGCGGTGGCCACCTCTCTGGCCTTGCCACTACCCAGAAAATCATGCACGCTGGGTATTTTTGGCCTTCTCTCTTTAGTGATTGCATTGAAGCAGTCAAACATTGTTCCAATTGCCAACATTTTTCCCCCAAGGTGCGAACTCCACCCGCTCCCCTTCATCCTGTCATCACAGCTGGCCCTTTTTGCAAATGGGCCATTGAATTTATGGAATGTCGACCCCCATCCACCGGTAACCACAAATATATCATTGTGGTGGTTGAATATTTCACTAAATGGGCCAAAGCTATGCCCACATTCAACAACACGGCAGCCACAGCCACCCTCTTTTTCTTCAACCATGTCATCGCTCCTTTTGGAGTTCCCAAAAAATTAGTCTCTGATCATGGCCGACATTTTTAAGATGAGATCTGGCATGAGCTGTCCTCACTCTTGGGTTTTGAACACCAATATTCATCTTCCTATTACCCCCAAGGTAATGGCCAAGTTGAAGCTGTCAAAAAATTTCTTAAGACCATGCTTCAAAGAACGGTTAATAAACAAAAAAACAATTGGCACCTCATGCTATTCCCTGCGTTATGGGCCTATCGTACTTCAGTTAAAACCGCCATTGGTTTCACTCCTTTCCACCTTGTCTTTGGTGAAGAGGCAGTCTTACCAATCGAGTGTGAAATCCCTTCCCTTCACCTAGCCGTCGAAATTCTCCCCGATACCCAACCTCTAGAAAAACGACTTATCATGCTAGAGCACGCCTCCGAAGATCACCGTGTTGCATTACAAACCCTTGAAGTGACCAAAAAGCGCTCCAAAGCTCAGTATGACTGCAAAGTCCAGCCTCGCACCTTTCATGAAGGTGACCTTGTTCTACTATACGACCAGGCCCACGATACCCTCAGTCGTGGGAAGTTCGACTCATTATGGCTCGGTCCTTACATCATTAGTAAAGATCTTGGGAAGGCGGCATACCTTTTAGAGGACTTTGAAAGCCACCCCCTTCCTAATCCTTACAATGCACTCTATCTTAAGAAATATTACCCTTAGCATTTCCCACTCGAAATGCGTTTTCTTGTAGGTAGCCAGCATATGTTTGTTTTCTGTATTTCAGTACTTCAACAGGACACCCATTGTCCACGGAGTCTTACTTCACCTATCTTTAAAATAAGACTTCCTCACTTACATCACCTTTCAGTGGGGGGCATCACTTTGCCCCCACACTCATTTCTGTTATTGAGGATTTCCATCATGAGATATCCATTTTTACTCATGCTTTTTCATGGTCCCCATTGGACCTATCCCCCATTCCAGCATTATCATTCCTGACTACCTGTTGGTCGCTCTACCTTTTTCTCCCATGCCTTGGTTGGGGTTCCCTTTTTTCCTCACCTCTGGCGGGCCTACTTCTGTCGACATCAGCTCATTTTCTCCAGAAGCTAGGTATGGGGGCAGTGTACCCTGGTTTGAGCTCTTCTTAGCATGATCGTGATATATACACTTGACGGTACCATGATGCCACAACAACTATTGATGATTCTCGGGCATGTGTGAGATATCTCAACCCTCAGGAGGGGGTGGCCCTGCAGGTAGCCCCCCATATGCCTGGATGACTTCTTCATTTCTGCCCTTGATGTAGCTCCTCTCATTGGATGATATCAACCTCAACCGTCTACAGCCCCTCTACGATTTTCATGTCCTCGTCAGATGTTGAGAACCTGTCCCCGTGTGTAGGGGGCATTTGGGTGTATTTGTATCTCATGTACTCAAATCTTATTGTATAAGTCCTGACGATTATTCCAGGCATAACATGTATATGGGGCTCATTATTGTATTCCTCTGCCTCATGTTCTAACCAATCCTTGTTCCCTTAGTGTGTTTCGTGGTTTTCCGGGCACCTTATTCTTTGTACTCTTGTTTCGGCGGGCATAGGTATGCCTCCCCCGCCGCCTTTCAAATTGGTACGACATCATACACTTGAGACTTGTTGCATCTGTAAGTCTCGTCTCCTCAGGGTCCAGTCCTCTACCAATTTAGATTACCTTACATTCCTCTCGTTCATTTCTATCTTGTTTCAGTTCTTACAACGTACTTCGGTCATACGATTTGCTTCTAACACTCGTACGTTGGGGGGCAATCTGTTACACCATTTTTTTGGTCATCTAACCCATTATCGTTAGATGAAACCAATTACACCATGTAAGACCAATTTTACCCCAAGTAAAATCACTTTCACCACATTTTTTTACACTTCTTGGTCATATTTAACCCAAAGCAAGGTAATTAATTAAATAAATCATTATTTATTTAATAATTTCCTAAGAATAAGTTATTTAAATATTATTCCTAGTTAAACTTGACTAAATCATTTTTAAATAATTAAATAAACCATTATTTATTTATTTAATTATATTCCCCTCATTTCCCTTAAATAATAAATAAATCATTTATTTATTTGTTATTTATAAATAAAGGAATTGACCCAAGTCAAAAACCCTTTTCCCTCCAACTAATATAATAAAATATTCCTAAAGGGTGATTCTAGAAGATGTTTAATAATATTTTATTCATGCACCAGGTTCTAGAACACCCCAATATTTTGTTATAAATAGGAGGGTTTTTCCCATTCATTAGTCACCTCCATTGCATTAGATCGCGCTAGATCTACTCTTGGTCACCAATTTTATTTTGTTTGCATTTTGAACTCCCATTGAGTTCCATGCTTGTTAGGGTTTTTTTTCATATCAACCAAAGAGAGGAATTTTAGATCTGAAACACTGAGGACTTCCAAGAACCCATCCCACTGAGGAGAACTGGAAAACACTTTTCTTGTTTTTCTCTCAGGTGCCCCATTCTTTAATATAATAAAATATTCTTTTTATACATTGTTCTTGTCTTGTCCATTGGATGCATGGAGCCATTTCACATTTTATCTGCTTAATGTCTTTTACGCTTAGATCTAATATTATGCAGCAAATCTAAAGATATTTTTCAGCCATACCTGATGTTAGGGCTACTTGATATGCATAGCTAAAGCGAGTTTTTTACGACAAAAAAATCATGCTAACACAAGCCAAGAAGAACATATCACAGTAATAGATGTCTCCACCCATTACTCCATATTTCTCACCTCCTCCTTGTCCATAAAGTGCATCAAGAGTGAAGTGATCCTAGGGACACTCCATCCATAAGTCCATGATCCAAGGTGACTGTTAGCCATCAGTAAACTTTTCTGCAGCAGATGATGGCTAAATTTGTTGCGTGAGCCTTCAAGAGATTATTTTCATAGAAAATTACTCATTCTTGAAGCCGTTTGGTGTGTTATGACTTAAGAGTAGTCTTCACTGCTATTTCCACAAAATCCCTCAAAGACGTCCTGCTGATATCCAAAGAAATTTGTTATAGAGCCATTTTCCATCATTCCATAAAATCATTTTCACCCACTTTTCATCCATGTTTACCTATCCTAATCACTGATTTTTTTCCTCTAAAAAGGCCCCCTTTCACTTTTCTTTTCCTCATTCTCCCATTAAAACCCCTTTTAAACTATAAAACCCCTTTTTTGGTATAAAACATCCCTATTTTACCCTATCGGAACCTTTAAAGAAGTCCAAAAAACCAAAATTTTGGCCCTTTTCCGACCTTATTTATACATAGGCTTTTAGCCCCCTTGACTGAAGCCCCCCTTCCCTTTCTCCATCATAAAACCATGCACTCGCGACCAGGAGTTAGCCCCCATCACCTTTGCGCATCGGCGTTCCCAATTCCTCTTTGCCCTTACCTTTTTTCTATCGATTGGCCGATCTCCCGATGCAATCACAACCATCGATCATGTTTGATCTGACGGCCAAGAACTTAACTCTCTGCACTAGGCCTTTAGCCCTTTTTCCTGGCTCCCAATCACCTTATCTCTCCACGAGACCGTGCCCTAGCACATACCCTTAGCCCCCATCGACATCGGCAAATCACGTCTTTTTCCTTCATTACACTTTCCCTTCCTCCACCGATGATTCAACCTCTGATGTAATCCACACCATTGATCTATGAAGATCAATGGCTGTCGGTGTTCCCTCCCATTACCCATCCTACCGACGTCTCTTATCCTTCACCTCCTCGACAACAGATCTCCACCGTTGATCTGGGAGATCCGACGGTCATTAAGTCCCTTTCCTTCATGAATTCCTGCTTTCCCCAGCCCCTTATCTCTCCACTCCCGGTTCCTTTTCTTCCATAAGACCATACCTTCCCCGCTCCTTAAGCCCCCTTCCCTTACCATTTTTTTACCCGCCACACCCCTTGCAAAATGTGCTTTCCTTTGTATATCCCCTCCATACTTGTCAAATATTGCATCAATCCTGACCGTAGATCAAAGGCCTCGGGCCCTGATCCAACGACCACCATGCTCCCGATGTATTTCCAATTGTTCAATCCACTAATCATAACACTACTGCTACACAACAAAGCAGGCCCACGTCACGTGCCGACGCCACCATATGTTCCACTGCACAGCTTCCAACCTTCGTGCTCATCCACGACCGTTGATCTTCGGCTCGAAGATCTAACGGTCCCAAATACGTTTCACGCCCATTTCACCAATGAAACCAGTCGCACATTTTTAACGTGAAAATGATGGTTTTCGTCTGGACACGTGTCGCCTGACGAGCGATATTGCGTTCATTTTGCACTAAACCAATTACCACTCTTGCCGTGCACAGAAACCATTCATGGTTTCGCAAAACCACCTATGCACTATTTCGCAACAAATTCAATTTTTTATGGTTTTTTTCCTATTTTCGCCTATGAAACCTTTCCCCGCTGCATTCGCCTTTCCTCCTCACTGCTCCACAACCTCCGCCAAAGCCCTCTGTTGCAGTTAAAACTAAGAAACGTAGGATTTCATAACTATTTTTTCGTTGTGTGCAGGTTTAATGGTGGATTAATCCATAGGTCTCCCATGGCCAAAGAAACAGTGGCAAAAGGGCCGAGGGGTCAAATTTCCAAGCTTAATCAAATGTTTTATGGACATGATTACAAATAAAACCCTCCAACGTAGCAAGAAAACCCCGCAGACACAAAGACAGGGAATATTAATGAAGATCAGCGAAGAAATCAAAGGATTGAAGGTTAATATAGTCAGCAAACGACAGAAAGCCCGAAAGATGATCAAAAAAAGCCTTAAAGCACAAATTAAAGGCAAATCAGTGTTTAAAGTGCTAAACAAGATAGATTAGCAGAAGAAGAGTCTCTAATGACACCTACAGTCCTATTTCACCTCAAAAGCACACATATTAAATGCACAGTCAGAGATATTTGGCTTCAGAAAGTAATTGACAGCCATCCTACTGACAAACCCTCTTTAAAACTGTCAAAATAGTTATTAAGTAGGCATGGGGATACAAAACCCAAAAAATGACAGCTTACGTGTCATAGAGGTCAAATAGGGTACTTTAGACCAAGATATCTTCAAAGAAAACACTTCAGAGTTATTACCAGCCTACCAGATATGCCTCAAAGATAGGAAAAACTAATAAAGTAGTACAATCAGTTAATGCAACGGTCATTAAGCAGAATGGGCATTCGAATAATTCTCCCACTCTGTCTTAATTGATATTTACTACCATTGCTACAACACTCTTCCTCTTGGCACATATATGTATTCATAGAAAATTCATTGCAATGGTTGGGAAATTGTTAATAGTTTGAACTGTTATTGAGTTAAAGTTGTTGAGTAGTTGTAATATAGTAGGCTGGGAAGAAAGCATTGGATTGTAAAGAATCTATTGGAATCAAAGTATGAAATTGGTTTTTCATATAAATACACAAGCAGATTCACTGGATCCTGGTCTAAATCATTGGTGATGCTATTCTCACCGTAATTATTATTTTCCTTATTTTTCCACTGTGTTCATATTCTTTGATAAAGAACAGCAAATATAGAGTAGGATTCACTGCAAAGTACCCTAGCTCTCACTGATAATCTTTATCTTTATTTTTTCTTCTAAATGTGTGTTTGGGAATGATTTCAATAGAGTATAACCAGTCAATGAATGTTGGTGAGCCCATATCTTGCTGAGTAGAACTTGAGATGTTTTTCTTGAATGATCTTTTCATTGCATGCTAAATAGAGTCTTAATCAAGGAATTTTATGGTTAGCCATGTCCCTTGTTTAGTCTTAAACAATTGTTTTGAAGATTTCCCTTAAGAGTGTGCCAAAAGCAGGCTACGTTAAAAGTACTTACCTGATCTTAGGTTACCTTTTATGTTTATCTTAAATGTTTTCCCTTGTGTGCATGCCAAAATCACGCTAGGTTAAAATTCCTTACCTGATCTTAGGTTTCCCATTTGTTTCTTACATGTTTGCTCCTTTCACCACATTTCTTAATGTTTCATATCATAAACTCAACTTAAAAGATCTTCTGATATAGATGACTTGCCCTTTGAAAACCCTTGAATAGTTGTTGTGAAAGTAAACCCTTTTATGACACCATGGCCCAATGGTTTAGCACTATTTTTTGACCTATCTTCCCATGCTGAAACATCCTTCCACTTATTTCCTCCTTCACTTCACATGACCTTCTTGGTTAATGATCCCCAAACAACAAACAAAAAAATCCCTTGTACTTCATAGCTAGCCTAATATCATACCATAAGCCCTAAAGATATATCCTTTGAAAACACTTATATAGAGAGATCCCTCTCTGAATCCAAGAGGGCTAGATCCTAGGATTGCAAAGTGGTTCTGATGTTTCCTTGTTATTTAGTAAGCCAATTTGCTAAATCACAGGACCCCAACATAATGGCGACTCCACTGGGGACATTCTGAGTAAATTGCATCTTAGACATCCTTAAGACCTCAGAAGACCCACAAACCTCCTTATATTGGTATTCAATAGCTGATGGTGGACAGCAACTCATCTCAAAAAAATTTTAATCCTCCACCTTGCGACTCCACAACTCCCAAAAGACCAAATGACTGCACTGGTAGAAGACTCTAAACCGGTTGAATAGACACAGTGACCTCTTTTCTGATTTACAAACATGATTCCAGGGATACAACGAAGATATGCCCCCATGAGTAGATATCATATCCCCGGGTTCCCACATAAGATGCCCCAAGTGTTTTGGGATGATAACCTTCCTGTTTTTCAAGGTGAAGAGTTTGATGACCCAGTGTTACATCTCACTAGATTTCATATACATGTATGGAAGATAAAGATTGAATGGCATGAAGACTGCCTTATAAAAATGTTCATGTTAACATTAGAAGGTAAAGCAAGGGATTGGTATGAATGGTTAGAACCTAAGAGCTTGTTTTGTTTAAAATACATGCACCAAGTATTTTATGAAAAACATAAAGAAAAATCTCCATCCTTATCATGGGTTGAAAACTATTGTGATCAATCTTAGAATATCATTCAATACCTTATAGACAATGATGAGGATTTGGTAAACATGCATCCTGAAGATCTTTTGGAAGCCATTCAACACTTTCATACTCACCATAGCGGCCACTCTACATCCCAACATAGTAAAGACCAAAGCACTCCACTAATAGAAAACTATGAACATTTTAAAAACATGCAGCCAAAGGTAAGAGCAGCACTTCGCTATGAAATGTCAAAAATGTTATCAGAGTGGAAAAATGATGACCTTCCAAAGGTTGTTCTCCTCATTTCAAGGACACAAAATAGGAACCCTGAGGTCCTGAAATTTTTTCTAGAATTGGTAGTCGAAAGATATGAAACTAAAATTGACATGTTGAATTCACAAGATCAGTCATACCAATTCATGGACCCTAGAGAATTTTTTGAAAGTCTCCCTCCCCCTAAGCAAGAAAAAATTTCACTACTTTCTGATGTGTAGGAAAAGGATGATTGTGCTTTCAAGAGCCACACTAAAGATGCAGTGAACAAAGCTGTTAGGGATGCAGATAGCCTACCAGTCATGGCAGGCCTAAAAGAAGAAATTTTACATCATGTTTTTATTGATCCTGTGACAGAGTATTTGGAGGACCTGATTGGCTCAAGTTCCCAAGCATTGATCCTTTGTAAGAGCCAGATACATGAGGAGTGGTCACCACTAGTGGTGGCCTTGGTTTTGAGGACCCACATTCATAGTACCCTATGGTTACCTCTGACAAGTAGTCAGATTTTCTACCCTTTTTTGTTACTGCTTAACTGGCTGCACTGGCACTATTGTATCATATAAAATAGCAGATATTTCCAAGTTACATTAGGGTAGGTAGGAATGTCAATAAAGCTCAGCCTATGAGCATTTATTTAGTTTTGGGTTTGCTACTTTGAATTTGAAAAAAGAGAAACAAAAAAAAAATAGAAAAGAGAAAAGAGGGCAGATATAAAAGAAGAAAGGTACAACCCCATACCAAAAAAGAAAGAAAACCTGAAAGTTTGCAAGCCTAAATGCCACTACTTGAAAGAGCACTGCTATTTAGTCATACAACCTCATCATAACTAGATAGATTTCAATTTACTGTAGATAGGTTAGTGAAGAAGATTTTCCAAACTATTTAATCTTGGCTTATCAGTAGATTATATTAGGATAGAAAAAGAATTGTTTCTAATATGCTCAAAATCTGAACCATAGAAGCAAAATAAAAATGTCTCTAAGCAGATCAAAACCTGAGCCAAAGAAAGAAAAAGAACGAGTTCTAACATGCTAAAAACTTGAACCAGGTAAAGAAGGAGAAGACAGCTTAAAGAGATCAAAATCAGAGCTGAAAGAAAGAAGGAAGGACTCTCATTGTTTTCAGATCTTAGGCCTTCCAAGTTTTGTTTTACTTTCTGCAAATAAAGGTCTATGTGCAGCTTTTTTTATGCCATAGTCTTACAGCAAATCAGACAGTTTAATCCTAGTTTGGCTGTGTTTTCAATTTCAGTTTTAGAATATAGAGAATGAAATATGTCAGACAGTTTAATCCTGGCTGATAGTATATTAGGTAGAGAAGCTATGAGTTCAACTATTTAATCTGAAATCATCGAGAAATAAGTGGTAGATTTAGATTAGTTTTTCCTGTTTTCAAAATAAAATGTTGATGTCAAAGGTTTTGTTAGACTCATATACAAATAGGTGTCATATTTCATGATTGACTTGATGGGCTATGCAATATGTTCATACCTTTTCTTGTTGCAAAGGTTTTCCATATTCTCAAAAAATCAAAAAATTTAAAAAATGTAAAGAGGGTATACCCTAAAAGAAAAATCAAAGGGTGAAAAAATAAAAATGACCAAAAAAGTGAAAGAAAATGAACCCCACCAAAAGAAAGGCCAAGGAAAGTGTGCAATTCTAAATGCCACTACTTTTTGCTCTTATGTAATAAACCAATTGTGTGCAACTTGTATTTTATGCCACAATTGATGAATAGTCAAACAGTTTAAGCTTGGCTAGTTCATCTTTCAATTTTATGTTTTATAGATAGAGAATAAAATCTGACCAAACTGTTTAATTTTGGCAGATAAGTAGATAGGTAGAGCAAATAAAAGGAGCTCAATAGTTTAATCTGAGCCCTTGGATGTAATAAGGTTAGAATTAGATACATTTCTACATGTAAAAGAAAAAAGGTGTGATAAGGGTTTGCCAGTCTAAGTGCACCCTAATAAAGAAGAAAAATGGTAGGGTAAAGTAGGTAGGGTAGGTAGATGATGTTGCAGAATTACATGTGATGAATAATGGCTTTAGATGTGTTAAATATTTACTTTCATCACAAGTGCAAAGGCAGATACTACACTGGAAGAATTTCAAGAAAAAAAAAGTCAGATTATTAACTTCCCTTCTCATTTTTCCCTAAAAAATTCACTAATTTCCCTAAGTACAAAGGCATTTGAAAATTAAAGGGGCTCAAGGCATTTCCTTGACTTTTGGAGGGACCGGACGCTCGGCCCAATAATTGGAAAAGCCTAAGTACTTAAAATCATTCATCATGACATTCATTCACCTTTAAAAAATCCTTTCCTAAGTAAAATTCCATTTTACTTAGGAAAATCATGCAATATTTCATAAAAACCCTATTCATAAAAGCATAAGTTAAATACATTACCTTGATGTTTTACACTTAGCGCTTCATTCATTTCCATATTAATTTTTAACTTATTATTTAAAATCCCTATGCAAATTTCCCATTTTCCCGTATTATTTTAATAAAATTCCCAATTAATAATAATATCCTGCCCTATTGGTTGAAATATAACCTTAATACTTTGATTAATTGATCGAAACACAAATCCACATCCCCCCCATATAAAAAGGGTTAATTAATCCTCATGGTTAATTAATAAACTGTATCCGCCAATCAAAACACCCCCGATGTGATTAATTCATAAAAAATTTCATTGGGCCTGCCATTTTAATTCTCCACCATCTTCCTTTCCCGAGGACCCTCCGATCAACTCATCTCAGATCTACGGTTATCATCCATATCGCTGGCCATCCTCGTCCGAACGATAATGCGTGATGGCCAAGCGGTTTTCTGAACAGTGCCATGCCACGCGTCATCCATTGTATGGAATCGCTCGCCCTCCGCTAAAAACTGCCCTTCCCCAAAAGCGGTGCGATGGAAACCGCTTACCACCTGCCTCCCGTGACGAAGCCTTCGTACCTGCTGACGTCATCAATTAAAAAATTAAAAACCCGCCGACCTTTTGACTTTGTGAATAAAACAAAAGAACCCGCGTCATTTTCACTTTCTCATGCAGTGACCAGTCTCCCGTGAAAACGAATTTCGAAATCAACTATCGAAATTTGCCAACCACTACCTTGCTGAAGACAGTTGCAGTCAAGTAATCCAAAGTTCATTCGCCATTACCAACACCTGTTTTCATCACTGTTTATTTCCCGGAAAACAGGTATTTACCCAAATTCCCACTGAAATCTGTAAAAAACCTGGTTTTTGTTTTGAATTTCACACGAAAAACTGAAACAGGATTCAAGATTGGTCTTTAGTTTAGGACAATTCCCAAAATTACAATTGCATTCCCAAACTTGTGATTGTGCCCGTTTTTTCATTAAAACCTGAACTCATTTCTGAATCCACAAGAACCAGAAATGGAGATTCCCGTTGCTCTGAATGTCACACCCCTGAATGCCCCTCACAGAGATTTAGACTATCTGCCTTTAGTAGACAGAGATTTCCAAATTAAAAACCTAGTTCTCAGTGAAAGTCGCCTTCGAATTTTTTGCTACTGCAGAGATAATTACTTGAAAGGTTATGATGTTTTTGGATTATGGGAATCCAATTTTCCCATGTATCTTCTCCCCTCAGTCCACATTTTTCCTGAGATAATCCATTACTGTCATGCAAACTATGATCCCAATCAGCGAGCAGTCTTGTCCCCGAGTCAAACCATCCTTTTTCCCACAACTTCTCAGTCTATTAACGAAATGTTGCAATTTCAACCTGGTCAAGCCCTGACTCCCCTTTCTATGGGAGAATTAATTGAGAAATCTGCCAAATTATCCCATGAAGAGTTAAATCGCCTCCGCCAAACCTTCATGTTGCTAGAACATCAGCCCAAAGGCCCTCCCCCTTATGGTTATACCTTTTTCACTGATGTGGGCAGACTTATTCTGAATATGATATCCTTTATAATGGGTTTCAATACTAGTGAATATGTTGATCAATTAACCCTAGTATTGTTGTCTATTTTCACCCTTAGACAGCCCCCTGCTGTCAAGTATGATTTTTCTTTCTACATTGCAGACAAAATCCATGATCAGTTCAAGAGATTAGAGAATGAAAGCGTTTTCAAGTATTCTTCTGTTATTTATCATCTCATGCTTTATTACCAATCAGAAAGTTTCCCTTTCTATGTCAAAAAACTTGATGCCAAAGGAAATCCTAGGTCTGTTATCTTTTGGTCTGCCATCACTCATAATTCCCGTGATTCTCCTTATTCCTACAATGATTTTATTGACCTTTTTTTACACCTTGCAACCACCTTGTTGATAGGAGTCTCCCCTCCTAGGGTCAATAGTGAAATCAAGAAAATTCTTCAGCTCTCAAAGCAATACCAGATAGGTGACTGGTACCTATACCGAAATCACACAGAAATCAGAATATATGGGTGTGAGTTATGCCCATTCAATTTTCCAAAATATTTCTCAATGAGACTCTTTGCATTAGATCATTTTAGGCAGATGATCAATTTAGATATAGTCCATTTTTGTAATGCAAAGAAAGAGGCTCAACTCAGGATTAAAAGTCAGCTAGGCCCCTTTGTTTGTAACTCTAGAGATGCTAGAAAGGAAGCTGAAAGAATATTAGAAGATTATCTTAAATTACAAAAAAGTTTCTATTGGGTACCTTATGACCCAAATAGCTTTATTTGTGATAGAAGAATGAAAAACAAACTATCACCATACATTCATCAAAGAATCCCAGAAATTGAACAGTATGCCAATATGGATGAATGGATGGAAGGGACATTGATAGAACAAGATAGTGAGCAGGTCAATGTTGAAAACGTAATGAAGGACATTGAAAAAATACTTGACCTAGAGTCTTTTGGACAGGTACAGATACCAGGTATTGGTTCTTTTTCTACTGGGACTTCTCAACAAAATTTACAGGAAATCAATGCATTGGCTACAGTAGCTTCTAAAGGAAAGGAAAAAGAGGCTAATATATAGGTTACAGAGAAATTCACAATGACAGAACAACCTCACACTTCTAAAGAATAGGGTCAAGTACAGGTTTCTCCTACTCAGACCAATGTAGCATAAATATCAATTTTACAAACTCCTCTTAATGTAGAAAAGGGTAAAAAGAGAGATGCTGAAGTAGCTACTCCTGTCAGTGGATCTTCTAAACAGCCTGATGTTAATAGAAAAAAATTGAATCCTCTTCCAGAAGTGGAATCTGTTCATGAAATTCCTGATAGTTAGACACGAGGAATTGGGTAGTCCACTACTTGCATGTAGAAAAGAGCCGCAGCTGCGTAAAAGTGTGTATATCATATTTCAAACCACCATTGAAAGATGCCTGGGATATCAAAATAACATTCATAAATATCAAGGCCAGAAATGATCCTCTCAGACTTCAAGTTTACAGTCAATGTTTGAAGATGGCTCCTAAGAATCAACAAAGATTGATGTCATATTATGACATCCAGCAGGGAAAAATGGTAATGAGTCACTTCAAACCTAAAGTGCAGCAGCCCCAAACAGCTGTAGATTATATCAGAACTAATTTTGAAGTCATAGCAAAGGATATTCATCCTTTGGATCAAATCGACTTGCATAAAAAGACAGGCAAAATGATTTATTCTACTCTGACAGATAAATCAATGATGACCTGGAAACTGCAGGATTCTTTGGAGAATACAAATGCTCAATTAAGTCTTGAAAAAGCCTCTTCTCAAGCTAAGGACAACAGGATAAAAACTTTGGAGGAAATTATTATTGGATTGGGTCATAATCCCAAGGATGTCAAGGGTATAGAAGATTTGATTAAGACAAAAGATGATGATATTGCAGCTTTGAGAAAACAAATGAAGTTACCAGCCTCAAGACATCCCCAGATTGCTGAAATCATAAAACAAAATTCTGAAGAAGAATTGATGGACTTGCTCTTGAAACTGAATGAGCAACATAATGAAACTGAAAGAGAGCTTGAAAAGGCATTGAAAGATAAGCAGCCTAGTGTTCCAGCATCTACAGCAGAGGTAATTACAGGTACATCTATAACAGGTCAGCGAACAGAATTGTGACAGGTACATACTTCGAATTTAAGTACAGAAGAATTAATAAAGTCAATGGAGGAATTGAAACTCCAAGTGAGAGAACTTAAAAAAAAAAAGGTGCAACTCACCACTTTGGAACAAAAATATGACCTCTCGAAGATGAATGTTGCAGATAAAACAAGAGAGGTCAACAGATTAGAAAAGTTAGTCAACAGGTTGGAGAAGGATCTCACATTGGAGAAGCCTTTACAGGAAATAAATGAAATTCTTTGGGACAACATCATCCAGTCAATAAGAGATGTTTGGCCTTCAATTCAAATAATGTATGAACATAATGATTTAGTCAAATTGGCTCTGGAAGAAGTCCTCAAAGCAAGAGAAAAACTGGGAAACATGCCAGAAAAATCCAATGAGCTTATCCACTTTTTGAATACTCAGAACAAGCATCAACTTGAAGAACTTGGCATCCAAGACAGGACAGGAACAATTTTGGAAATAAAAAGAGTTTTTACCAAAAGAACTCTGATGCAGAATTTGGAACGAAGATGCTCTGACATGCAAGAAGAAATTACTGCCTTCATAAAAAGATTTGATATTTTGTTGAATAAAGGATTGCCCTGTCCTTTAGTTTCAGAGGATAAATTGATGGACCTTGAAAGTTATGTTGAGAAATTAGACAAGTATGCTAACAATCAGGCCAGTTCCTTAACTAGTTCATCAGCAGCAGCATTGCCTACATGAAAAAATCTTCATGACAGATTGGAAAATTTGTTTTATCTCGAGCATGAGGTAAAGCATTTGTTCCCAGTTCAACCTACCTTCTTTAGATATACAAATACAGATGAAACTCTGAGAAAACTGCAAAGGACCAGAATACCGGAAGATAAATGGTGGGAAGACATGTTAGAACTTTTGTAAAAAATTATCCTTACATAAATTTTTTATTAGGTACTACAGTAAGTCATGATAAAGAAGGATAAAAGGATGAATAGAGGTCAAAGTGTATCAGAGCAGTTAAAGAGTATCAGTAAAACGGAGAAGCCAGCACAAAGTTACGAAAGAGGACAGCAATGAGCCAGAGCATAGGGCATGCCTCCAGCACATTCTTGAAAGAAGGAAACATCACAACATCAGTTATCATTTTTTCTTATCCACGAGACCATATGTCTCTAGTTTGTTGTAAAATACTTATGAGTCATCCTAGATTATATCTCAATTTGTTATGAGATATTTTTTAATTTTGTGTATAAATACTCCATCGATCTGAGTATTGAGGGGGTGGATTCTTAGACTTTGTTGTAACATTGACTATTTTGGAATAAAGTGTTGTTGGAGAAACTTTTTGTGGCTAGTTGGATGATGAATTGATGCGAAAGACGTTTTACAGGATTCTTGTGTCAGACAACGGATCAATAAGTCATCTATCTCTTATGTTTTGAAGTTTTATACTTGTTTATTATATCACTGCATTTCATTTTTGAATGATTAATGAAAAGGAATAAATCAAATAGTGCTTAAGTGTAATCTGATTTTAATCATTGTTATTCTAAATGTTTTCTTCTGAACTGGTTTAAACAGTGAATTCTTAATTGCTCCCGTTTTTCTAGTTTGAACATTTTGATTATTTAAGTAAATAATACTTAATTTCTCTTTATTAATAATCACTCATTTTCCCTCTTTAAGTGTGTTGAAGGATTCTTAATTTCCCTTCATCCATTTTGATTCCATTCCATTCACTTCAGATCTATAATTGTTCTTTGTTTGATTATCTTGCCTTGTGAAACAATCTTTTTGTTAAGAAACTTAATCCAGTTAAGCCATCTTTTTTACTCCATTAGCCCAATGGTCTAAATTACTCAATCTTGCCCTTAGCTATTGAATTCCATCACCCAATTTCAAAAAAAACCCTTGAACTTTATAACTAGCCTAATATCTTCTAAAACAAAGCTAAATTTTATAGAGAGAGCCCTCTCTGTGTACAGATTGGCTAGATTCTGTACCTAAAGTTGGTTTGTGGTTACCTTGGACCCCTTTCCTCTTCACAACAAGTTCAAGGAAAATCTGAGTGATAACATGGTGGCGACTCCACTGGGGACCTGAATAATTTTATTGTTACTATTGTTTACTTTATAAACTACAGACGTAGCCTGAAGTTAGCCAGGTAGCCTTTGAATTGCTTTTGATCTGCAATTGCATAAGTAAATAAATGCTACTTCAGTCTATCTCCGGTCTAGTTTATGAAATAAACTTTGGTTTCAAACATTTGATTAGTTCCTCTAGCTAAATAAATCTTTAAGAAAATTTAAATCCAATATTTAAAACTTCTAAAGGAAATTTTTGAAGTTGTATTGTTCATTTTATTTAGATACAAAACCAAAAAATATCGCCTAGAAACCTGGCTTCAGAAAGGACTCGTTACACCTGGGCTAATCCTGATCCAAATCCTCTGCCTGTGTTTGAAAATCCGAATCTGATTCCCAAAATTCTTAGAAGAAAAGATAGTCAAGAAAGCTCTGGAAGTTCTCGACCTCTCTATAGATCAATATCCTGTCCTATTAAGTGGATTTATCTTGAGGACGAACATTTTGACGAGCAGTTTGAAACATCTTTATTTGTAAATTTTTCTGAATCTGAGTTGTCCAATTTGGTTCCAAACCCAGTATTTCTTGAAGATTTATAATTTAAATTTGTTACTTCACAGCTTGACAAACATTTGCGAGATTCCATACAATCTGAGCTTATCTCTGAAGGAACTTCAAATATTTCTGTGATCACTTCAGCTTCTCCAAGTTCATCAACATTTCCTCAAACATCTCAACCTCAAATTACCCCTTCTACTCCTCCACCCACCACTCATAGACCAACCTCACCTGTTATTTCACTACCTCCTGCAATGGCAAACATATATTCTCCTTTGGTATTACCAGCCAATCTAGGGGCTATGCCTGAAGACTACCAAAGTAAAATCACTCCCTTTGATGGTTCTGGTACTTACACTTCACAACAGCATACTAAAAAGATGACCGATTATTTTGAGATTTATGAAATAGATGCTGATGATGTAAGAATGAGAATTTTTGTCCAAAGTCTTATTGGAGAAGTCAGAACCTGGTTTAGAGCCCTTCCTACAAACAGTGTTACTAACCTACCAGCTCTTTATAGATCATTTTTAAACAGATGGGAAAAGAAGAAAGATCCTCTTCAAATCTTATCAGACTTTGGAAAACTAAAAAGAGGACCAAACGAGACTGTGCAATATTATGTCACCAGATTCAATGAGGCTTACAATGTTGTTCCCCAAAATCTTAGACCTCCTCCAAATTCAGTATTAATCAAATTCCCTAATGGATTTGATTCTGATATAGCATATCAGCTTAGGGAAAGAGCTCCTCAAACTTTAGAATAAATTCAAAGTATAGTTGTTAGTGTGGAAGCCAACTTGATAGAGAAACGAGCTAGAGCCAGAGCTGAAAGGAGAATGCCTGTAAACGAAGAACCCACAGCTTTTGAAAAGAAACTGGATGCTATTATCAAAGGAATGGAAAGGCTAGGAGATAGAGTAGAAACTATTGAAAAGAATAAATCTCCTTGGGATGGTCAACCGAGTAATGCTGTGAGAAATCCAAATTTCAGGAGGAACCAAAATCAAAACACTGGAAAAACTGGTCCTGACCAAAATATTAGGCCCCCATTCTAGGAAAATTATGTTGAAGGCTCAACTTCTGAGGAACCAACTGAATATGTTCAAATAAACAACTTTACCGAATGCAAGGATGAACCAGAAATTTTCTTGACCCAAGATGATCAAGAAGCTCACATTCTTAAGCAGTTTCAAACCCATTCAGGAGAATCATTTGACTTTAAGGAAGGAAATGACACAGCCATTTACGAAGTTCATAAGCAATATAATTTGAGGAGCAGGAGAATTGATGTCCCAGAAACAAGTAAATAGAAAGCTACAAAACAACCCCTCAAAGGTAAAACCAATACTACCCCTGTACATATTCTTTCTAGATTAGATCCTAATCCTGCTCACCCAATAATTGAAGATGTATCTGATACTCAACTGAATAACAAACAACTTTCCAATACTTTTCCTCCTAAAGGAAATGTAGAGGAACCTCCAAAATTTGACTCGGAAACAACTTCAACCCATAACCCCACTCCTGAAAAGGAGAAAAATACCGAAAACACAGAAGAAAAAGACAATCCAACTGTTCAAAATACAAGAAATCAGACTGAAAAACCTTTTAATATGGAAGCTGAAGTAGGCAAATTGAAAATAGTTGTTCCACTGTATGAATTAGCTAAACATGATGTTTACCAAAGCCAAATCAATAGATCGCTTAATATTCCTGGAAATGATGATTCAGTTTATGTTTTTGATGACCAAACCAGATTACGCTTCGGCCCTGAAGTAAATGGAAAACCTGGAAGTGGAGGAACTCCTCCATTCTATGTGAGTTTGAATATACATGATAAAATACTTCATAATGCCATGCTTGATTCTGGGACCTCTCACAATCTAATGCCCAAGGCTGTAATGGAAAGATTAAACCTAGACATCACCAGACCATACAAAGATCTCTTTTCTTTCGATTCAAGTCAAGTGAGATGTTTAGGACTAATCAAATATTTGTGTGTTACATTGGTTCAATACCCTGCGAAAACAATTTTGATGGATATAGTAGTAGTAGATATTCCTCTAAAATATAATATGCTATTGTCCAGATCTTGGGGTGCAAAACTCGGAGGATCTCTTTAATTAGACATGTCATATGCTACTATTTCAGTATTCATCCAACCTAAGAGACTATACAGAGAAACTTTAATGAAATATGTGGTAAGTAGTCAGGAGAAGCCTAAAAATTTCCTCATTTACTCAGTACACTCTGATATGGACTCATTTATTCTTTATAGTGTTGAATTTGATCTCCCCACTGAACTAGAAGTACCAGCAACAGAACCAAAATAAATTGCAAATCAAAAATCTAGTGTTCAAATCTAGGAAATCTCCGAGGAAAAAGAAACATCAAATACCCAAGAAAAACCAGAAGAAAGTAAAAAATCAGATCTCACTGTTAAGAAAGTTCCTGAAACGCCTGATACCAACTATGAACATGAAATTATTTGGCATTTAGAATTTGATGGTTCAGTTAATAAGTTAGGAGCAGGATCTAGAATTTGGATACACAACCTTGAAAATGATCATGCTGAAGGCCATGCTTACAGATTGAACTTTAAATGCACTAATAATATGGCAGAATATGAAGCTCTCTTGTTAGGGCTTAAACTTGTCAAAAGATTAGGGGCAATTAGAGTATCTATCATAGGAGATTCTGATTTAATAATTCAACAGATCAATGGTGACTTTCTGACAAAAGATCCCAGACTAAGAGAATATAGAGGAATAGTTGTAGAGATTCTCAATACTTTTCTACAGGCTCAGCTTGCAAAAATCCCAAGAAAACAAAATTTGCATGCTCATAGTCTTGCAATGTTTGCTAGCACTTGTAAATTACCTTTCAAACCTAATCATCAGTTCATAGCTTAGATTAGACACAGACCAACTATACCAGACAATTTTAGAATTGGAAAGTGTTTGTAAATGACAACCAGATTAACAATTTTCTGACTCTAGAAAATGAATTTTCTAACAGTAGCATAGATGAAGATACAGTCATTGAATCTGATCAAATAAATGAACAAGAAACATACATTTCAAAAGAAAATGCAATTCAAATGCTTCATCCAATGAAGTTCACCAAAAAAGAAATGCAGGACCTTAAACAAATGGAGGTTGATGAGATTATAGAAGAAGAATCTGAAATCATTAATATGAAAGATAATCATTTGCCTAAAGGATTAACTCCTCTAGAAGATCTTTTCGACTCTAATGACATTCCATTGAAACCCAAAATGGAACCATTGAAAGCTGATATTGAGGAATACAATCTGGGAACTGAAGAAAATCCTAAAATAATAAAGTTATCAAAATCTTTGCCTCCCGATCAAAAACTAAAATATTTTTAACTAATAAGAGAATTCCAGGATGTCTTTGCCTGGAGTTAGGAAGATTTGAAATCATATGATACCTCTATAATTCAGCATACAATACCTCTAAAACCATATCAAAAACCATTTAAACATAAACTCATAAGAATCAACCCTGTATTGTTGCCTCTAATTGAAAAAGAAATCAAATGAATGTATGAAGCAGGGATAATTTCTCCTATCAGGTTTTCAGAGTGGGTGTCTAACTTAGTCCCTACTAGGAAGAAAACTAGAGAGATCAGATTATGTGTTGATTTAAGAAATGAAAATAAGGTTTCTTTGAAGGATAATTACCCTTTGCCCAAAATGGATCACATTTTGCAAAGAGTAGTAGGTGCTTCAAGGATTTCTCTTTTAGATGGGTTCTCAGGATATAACCAGATTCTGGTTCATCCTGATGACCAGGAAAAAATAGCTTTTACAACACCATGGGGCACATTCAAGTACGTTAAAATGCTATTTGGACTCAAAAATGTTGGGGCAACCTTCTAAAGAGCAATGGACATTGCATTTTCAAAAGAAATTCATGACTTTCTTGTTATATAGCTGGATGATTTAACTATTTTTTCTAAATTGGATCAACAACATTTGGACTATCTCAGACAAGTATTCATAAAATGCAGAAAGTATGGTATCTCTTTGAATCAAAAAAAGTCCTTGTTTGGTCTTGAAGAAGGCAAATTTTTGGGCCATATCATTTCCAAAAATGGTATTAGAATTGATCCTGCTATAATAGAAGCTATATTGCAGATACCTCATCCCAGAAATGTCAAAGAACTTCAAGCTTTCATAGGAAAAATAAATTTTTTGAGAAGATTCATTTATAGCTTAGCTGAATTAATTAGATTGCTTACTAACATGTTAAGAAAGGATTCTAGTATTAAATGGACAATAGAATCCAAACAAGTATTTGAAGAAATTAAAATGGCTTTGACTAGAGCACCAGTTCTTACCAGTCCACAATTTGATAGAGGCTTCATAATATTTTCATTTGCATCAGAACATACTGTAGCAGTTGTTTTATTACAAAAGGATGATCAAGGATGTGAAAAAACTATAGCCTTTTTTAGTAAAGCACTGAGAGATGCATCATTAAAATACAACATCATGGAAAAACAAGCTTTTGCACTTGTAAAAGCTATTAAAGATTTTAGAATCTATATATTGTATTCCCATGTGATAGCCTATGTACCAAATTCTATTGTCAAAGACATCTTAACTCAAGATGGAATTGAGGGCAAAAGAGGTAAATGGATTGCTACCATATTAGAGTATGATATTGAGATAAAACCTACAAAGCTTATAAAGGGACATGGATTGGCTCAACTCATGACAGAAACAAATTGCCAAGCCCTGGATATTAATGAACTGGATAACGAACAAGAGATGGCGACTCCACAAATCTTTCAGGCCTTCTTAGATTCACCTTGGTATGCTGATATAATTTATGTATTGTTAAACCTACGAGCTCCTCCAGCGTTATCCAGAACAAATAAAATGTTTTTAAAGATGAAATCTTTAAAGTTTTGTATTTTAGATAATGTTCTCTTTTGGAAAAATCATGATGATATTCTATTGAATTGTTTGTTAAAAGATGAAGCTGACAAGGCTCTCAATGAATTCCATGCAGGAGACTGTGGTGGACATCTTTATTGGAAATCAACTGCAGATAATATCCTAAGAGCTGGATTTTATTGGCCAACCTTGTTCTCCGATGTAAAAAAGTTTTTCACTGCTTGCCATAAATGTCAAATTTTTGAAGGCAAGAGAAAACTATTACCTTTACCCTTGAAACCAATTTCCGCTGAAAAACATTTCCAACAATGGGGCCTGGATTTTATTGCAGAAATCCATCCTCCTTCTTCTAGCCAACATAAGTGGATCCTCACTGCCACAGATTATTTTAATAAATGGATTGAAGCAATTCCTTCCAAACAAGCCAATGATACTGTGATCATAGGATTCCTAGAAACTAATATATTATCAAGATTTGGTTGTCCTGAGAAAATTATAAGTGATAATGCTGCTGCCTTCAAATCAAAAAAGATGATAAGTTTCTGTAATAAATATCATATCACCTTAAGCCATTCCACAGACTATTACCCTCAAGGTAATGGACTAGCTGAATCTTCCAACAAGAGTCTCATTAATATTATTAAGAAATTATTGGAAGAAAACAAGAAAAATTGGCATAAGAAACTTAAAAATGCACTGTGGGCAGACAGACTCACCACCAAAAAATCTATTGGGACTAGTCCTTATGAGTTAGTCTATGGTATTGAGGTTGTATTTCCTTCATCTTTAGGAGTTCCTGTAATGAAATTACTTCAAGAAGCTCAGGTTGAACCAAATGATATTCAAAGGAGAATAAATCAGACTATCAATTTGCAGCAGACCAGAGAAGAAGTTTATCAAAGATCCCAAGTATTACAGGAGAAACTAAAGAAGATATTTGATAAAAGAACTAAGGCAGAAGATTTCCAACTGGGAAAAAAAGTTTTAAGATGGGATTCCAGAAGAGAGGATAAAGGAAAACATGGGAAGTTTGACTTCCTGTGGAAAGGACCTTATATTATTCATTCTTTACAAGGAAATAATACATATTTTGAAAACGGAGTGTGCAGGCAGAAAGGACTGGTTAAAGGTGAATGTTGCAGTATTCTTTGATCTATTTATTAAGACATTCTATTTTGTATATACATACTATATCTGTGTGGGATTTGAGTGGATAGTAACTAACAGGTTGAAGCTGACCCTAAGCAGTATTATTAATAAACATACAATAAAGCAACAGCAGAAGAAGATTCCATGGTTCGGTCATAATTATTTTAAGGCGGTAGAAACTCATATGTGGGTACTACTGGGAAAAACTGTCCCCAAGTGGAGCCGGTGTTAGATTCTTATACAATGAATTATTATATTTCATGGTTAAACTTGATGGGCTGAAAATATGTTCATACAATTTTCTTGTTGCAAAGGTTTCCATATTCTCGAAAAATAAAAAAAAATTTAAGAAAATGTAAAGAGGGTATACCCTAAAAGAAAATCAAAGGGTAAAAAGAATAAAAATGGCCAAAAAAGTAAAAGAAAATGAACCCCACCAAAAGAAAGGCCAAGGAAAGTGTGCAAATCTAAATGCCACTACTTTTTATTCTGATGTAATAAAAAAATTGTGTGCAGCTTGTATTTTATTGCCCCAATTGATGAATAGTCAAACAGTTTAAACTTGGCTAGTTCATTTTTCAATTTCATGTTTTAGAAATAGAAAATAAAATCTTACCAAATTGTTTAATCTTGGCAGATAAGTAGATAGGTAGAGTTAATGAAAGGATGCTCAACAGTTTAATTTGAGCCCTTGGATGTAATAAGTGTAGATTTAGGTAGGCTTGACATGTAAAAAGAAAAAGTGTGATAAGGGTTTGCCAATCTAAGTGCACCCTAATAAAGAAGAAAAATGGTAGGGTAAAGTAGGTAGGGTAGGTAGATGATGTTGCAGAATTACATGTGATGAATAATGGCTTTAGATGTGTTAAATATTTACTTTCATCACAAGTGCAAAGGTAGACACTACACTGGAAGAATTTCAAGCAAAGCAAAGTCAGATTATTAACTTCCCTTCTCATTTTTCCCTAAAAATTTCACTAATTTCCCTAAGTACAAAGGCATTTGACAATTAAAGGGGCTCAAGGAATTTCCTTGACTTTTGGAGGGACCGGACCCTCGGCCTAATAATTGGAAAAGCCTAAGTACTTAAAATCATTCATCATGACATTCATTCACCTCTAAAAAATCCTTTCCTAAGTAAAATTCCATTTTACTTAGGAAAATCATGCAATATTTCATAAAAACCTTATTCATAAAAGCATAAGTTAAATACATTACCTTTATGTTTTACAGTTAGTGCTTCATTCATTTCCATATTAATTTTTAACTTATTATTTAAAATCCCTATGTAAATTTCCCATTTTCCCGTATTATTTTAATAAAATTCCCAATTAATAATAATATCCTGCCTCGTTGGTTTAAATATAACCTTAATACTTTGATTAATTGATCGAAACACAAATCCACATCCCCGCCATATAAAAAGGGTTAATTAATCCTCATGGTTAACTAATAACCTGTATCCACCAATCAAAACACCCCCGATGTGATTAATTCATAATAAATTGCATTGGGCCCGCCATTTTAATTCTCTGCCATCTTCCTTTCCCGAGGAATGTTCGATCAACTCATCTCAGATCTACGGTTATCGTCCATATCGCTGTCCATCCTCGTCCGAACAATAATGCGCGATGGCCAAGCAGTTTTCTAAACAATGTCGCGCCACGCGTCATCCATTGTATGGAATCGCTCACCCTCCACTAAAAATCGCCCTTCCCCAAAAGCGGTGCGATGCAAACCGCTTACCGCCTGCCTCCCATGACGAAGCCTCCATACCTACTGATGTCATCCATTAAAAATTAGAAACACACTGACCTTTTGACTTTGTGAATAAAACAAAAGAACCCACGTCATTTTCACTTTCTCATGCAGTGACCAGTCTCCCATGTAAATGAATTTCGAAATCAATTGTCGAAATTTTCCAACCGCTACCTTGCTGAAGACAGTTGCAGTCGAGTAATCCATGGTTCATCTGCCATTACCAGCACCTATTTTAATCACTGTTTATTTCTCAGAAAACAGGTATTCACCCAAATTCCCATTGAACTCTGTAAAAGACCTAGTTTTTGTTTTGAATTTCACACCAAAAACTGAAACAAGGTTCAGGATTGGTCTTTAGTTCAGGACAATTCCTAAAACTACAATTGCATTCCCAAACCTGTGATTGTGCCCGTTTTTTCATTAAAACCCGAACTCATTTCTGAATCCACAAGAACCAGAAATGGAGATTCCCATGGCTCTGAATGTCGCACCCCTGAATGCCCCTCACAGAGATTTAGAATATCTACCTTTAGTAGACAGAGATTTCCAAATTAAAGACATGGTTCTCAGTGAAAGTCCCCTTAAATTTTTTTGCTATTGCAGAGATAATTACTTGAAAGGTTATGATATTTTTGGATTATGGGAATCCAATTTTCCCATGTATCTTCTCCCCTCAATCCACATTTTTCCTGAGATAATCCATTACTGTCATGCAAACTATGATCCCAATCAGCGAGCAGTCTTGTCCCCAAGTCAAACCATCATTTTTCCCATAACTGCTCAGTCTATTAACGAAATGTTGCAATTTCAACCTGGTCAAGCCCTGACTCCCCTTTCTATGGGAGAATTACTCGAGAAAACTGCCAAATTATCCCATGAAGAGTTAAATCGCCTCTGCCAAACCTTCGTGTTGCCAGAACATCAACCCAAAGGCCCTCCCCCTTATGGTCATACCTTTTTCACTGATGTGGGCAGACTTATTCTAAATATGATATCCTTTATAATGGGTTTCAATACTAGTGAATATGTTGATCAATTAACCCTAGTATTGTTGTCTATTTTCACCCCTGGACAGCCCCCTACTGTCAAGTATGATTTTGCTTCGTACATTGCAGACAAAATCCATGATAAGTTCATGAGATTAGAGAATGAAAGAGTGTTCAAGTATTCTTCTGTTATTTATCATCTCATGCTTTATTACCAATCAAAAAGTTTCCCTTTCTATGTCAAAAAACTTGATGCCAAAGGAAATCCTAGGTCTGTTATCTTTTGGTCTGCCATTACTCATAATTCCCATGATTCTCCTTATTCCTACAATGAGTTTATTGACCTTTCCGTACACCCTGCAACCACCTTGTTGACAGGAGTCTCCCCTCCTAGGGTCAATAGTGAAATCAAGAAAATTCTTGACTCTAGGCACTATCTGGGATAGGTATTGGTACTATTTGCGAAAATCACCTGATAAAGTATATCGGAGCATGAGTTGTATGGCACTAGTTGCCAAAATATGTCCCAATGATACTATTTGCATTAGAGTATTTCAGGCAGATGATCAATTCAGATATAGTCCATTTTTGTAGTGCAAAGAAAAAGGCTCAACTCAGGATTAAAATTCAGTTAGGTCCCTTTTTTTGCAACTCTAGAGAAGCTGGAAAGGAAGCTGAAAGAATATTAGAAGATTATCTTAAATTAAAAAAAAAGTTTCTATTGGGTAGCTTATGACCCAAATATCTTTATTTGTGATAGAAGAATGAAAAATAGACTATCACCATACATTCATCAAAGAATCCCAGAAATTGAACAATATGCCAATATGGATGAATGGATGGAAGGGACATTGATAGAACAAGATAGTGAGCAGGTCAATGTTGAAAATGTAATGAAAGACCTTGAAAAAATACTTTACCTAGACTCTTTTGGACAGGTACAGATACCAGGTATTGGTTCTTCTTCTACTGGGACTTCTCAACAAAATTTACAGGAAATCAGTGCATTGGCTACGGTAGCATCTAAAGGAAAGGAGAAAGAGGCTGATATACAAGTTACTGAGAAATTTACAATGACAGAACAACCTCAAACTTCTAAAGAACAGGGTCAAGTATTGGTTTCTCCTACTCAGACCAATGTAGCAGAAATATCAATTTTACAAACTCACCTCACAATGTGAAAAAGCAAAGACAAAGAAGTCAGGCATTAACCATCGGTGGATCTTAGTGACACATTGATAAAAGACAAAAATTGAATCCTCTTCCAGAAGTGGAATATGTTCATGAAATTCCTGATAGTCAGACACAAGAGGAATTGGGTAGTCAGCAAACATGTACAATCAGTGGGACATCCACTACTTTAGAGAGAAAAGAGTCGCAAAGGCAACAAAGTGCATAAGTATCATCTTTCAAACCACCAGTGAAATATGCTTGGGATATCAAAAGAAAATTCATAAATATTAAGGCCAGAAATGATCCTCTCAGACTTCAAGTTTACAATCAATGTTTGAAGATGGCTCCTAAGAATAAACAAAGATTGATGTCATCTTATGACATCCAGCAGGGAAAAATGGTAATGAGTCACTTCAAACCTAAAGTGCAACAGCCCTAAACAACTGCAGATTATATCAGAACTAATTTTGAAGTCATAGCAAAGAATATTCATCCTTTGGATCAAATTGAGCTGCATAAACAGACAGGTGAAATGATTTATTCTACTTTGACAGATAAATCAATGATGACCCAGAAACTGCAGGATTCTTTGGAGAATACAAATGCTCAATTAAGTCTTGAAAAATCCTCTTCTCAGGCTAAGGACAACACGATAAAAACTTTGGAGGAAATTATTATTGGATTGGGTCATAATCCCAAGGATGTCAAGGGTATAGAAGCTTTGATTAAGAAAAAAGATTATGATATTGCAGCTTTGAGAAAACAACTGAAGTTACCAGCCTCAAGACATCCCCAGACTTCTGAAATCATAAAACAAAATTCTGAAGAAGAATTGATAGACTTTCTCTTGAAATTGAATGAGCAACTTAATGAAACTGAAAAAGATCTTGATAAGGCATTGAAAGATAAGCAGCCTAGTGTTCCAGCATCTACATCAGAGGTAATTACAGGTACATCTACAACAGGTCAGCCAACGGAATTATCACAGGTACGTACTTCCAATTTAAGTATAGAAAAATTAATAAAGTCAATGGAGGAATTGAAACTCCAAGTGAGAGAACTTAAAAAAACAAAGGTGCAACTCACCACTTTGGAACAAAAATATGACCTCTCGAAGATGAATGTTGCAGATAAAACAAGAGAGGTCAAAAGATTAGAAAAGTTAGTGAATAGGTTGGAGAAGGATCTCACATTGGAGAAGCCTTTACAAGAAATAAATGAAATTCTTTGGGACAACATCATCCAGTCAATAAGAGATGTCTAGCCTTCAATTCAAATAATGTATGAACAGAATGATTTAGTCAAATTGGCTCTGGAAGAAGTCCTCAAAGCAAGAGAAGAACTGGGAAACATGCCAAAAGAAGCCAATGAACTTATCCACTTTTTGAATACTCAGAACAAGCATCAACTTGAAGAACTTGGCATCCAAGACAGGACAGGAACAATTTTGGAAATAAAAAGAGTTTTACCAAAAGAACTCTGATGCAGAATTTGGAACGAAGATGCTCTGACATGCAAGAAGAAATTACTTCCCTCATAAAAATATTTGATATTTTTTTGAATAAAGGATTTCCCAGTGCTTTAGTTTCAGAGAATAAATTGATGGACCTTGAAAGTTATGTTGAGAAATTAGACAAGTATGCTGACAATCAGGCCAGTTCCTCAACTAGTTCATCAGCAGCAGCATTGCCTACAGAAAAAAATCTTCATGACAGATTGTAAAATTTGTTTTATCTCGAGCATGAGGTAAAGAATTTGTTCCCAGTTCAACCTACCTTCTTTAGATATACATAGATAAATGAAACTCTGAGAAAACTGCAAAGGACCAGAATACCGGAAGATAAATGGTGGGAAGACATGTTAGAACTTCTGTAAAAAATTATCCTTACATGAATTTTTGATTAGGTACTATAGTAATTCATGATAAATAAGGATAAAAGGATGAATAGAGGTCAAAGTGTATCAGAGCAGTTAAAGAGTATCAGTAAAACGGAGCAGCCAGCACAAAGTTACTAAAGAGGACAACAATGAGCCAAAGCATAGGGCCTGCTTCCAGCACATTCTTGAAAGAAGGAAACAACACAACATCAGTTATAATTTTTTCTTATCTATGAGACCATCTGTCTCTAGTTTGTTGTAAAATACTTATGAGTCATCCTAGATTATATCTCAATTTGTTATGAGATATTTTTATAATTTTTTGTATAAATACTCCATCAATCTGAGTATTGAGGGGGTGGATTCTTAGACTTTGCTGTAACATTGACTATTTTGGATTAAAGTGTTGTTGGAGAAATTTTGTGTGGCTAGCTGGATGATGAATTGATGCGAAAGAATTTTTACAGGATTCTTGTGTCAGACAACGGATCAATAAGTCATCTATCTCTTATGTTTTGAAGTTTTATACTTGTTTATTATATCACTATGTTTCATTTCTGAATTATTAATGAAAAGGAATAAATCAAAAAGTGCTTAAGTGTAATCTAATTTTAATCATTGTTATTCTAAATGTTTTCTTCTGAATTGGTTTAAACAAAGAATTCTTAATTTCTCCTATTTTTCTAGTTTGAACATTTTGATTATTTAAGTAAAGAATACTTAATTGCTCTTTATTAATAATCACTGAATTTCGCTCTTTAAGTGTGTTGAAGGATTCTTAATTTCCCTTCATCCATTTTGATTCCATTCCATTCAATTTAGATCTATAATTTTTCTTTGTTTGATTATCCCTCCTTGTGAAACCATCTTTTTGTTAAGAAACTTAATCCAGTTAAGCCATCTTTTTTACTCCATTAGCCCAATGGTCTAAATTACTCAATCTTGCCCTTAGCTATTGAATTCCATCACCCAATTTCAAACAAAACCCTTGAACTTTATAACTAGCCTAATATCTTCTAAAACAAAGCTAAATTTTATAGAGAGAGCCCTCTTTGGGTATAGATTGGCTAGATTCTATACCTAAAGTTGGTTTGTGGTTACCTCAGACCCCTTTCCTCTTCCCAACAACTTCAAGGAAAATCTGAGTGATAACAGGTTTGCAAGTCCAAGTGGACCTATGAAGAAAAAATGTTAGGAAAGAATAAAGAGGGTTTTTCAAAGTTCAGGACATTGATCTACACTCCAGAGATAAAATTTATGAGGTTCTTGACACCTCCAAGGAGCTTCCATCCCCAAGTGGAGCCACTGTTAGCCATCAGTAAACTTTGCTGCAACAGATGATCGCTAAATTTGTTGTGTGAGCCTTCAAGAGATTATTTCCATAGAAAATTTCTCATTCTTGAAGCCTTTTGGTGTTTTCTGACTTAAGAGTAGTCTTCACTACTATTTCCACAAAATCCCTTAAAGAAGTCCAGCTGATATCCAAAGAAAGTTGTTATAGAGCCATTTTCCATCATTCCATAAAATCATTTTCACCCACTTTTAATCCATGTTTACCTATCCTAATCACTCATTTTTTTCTTCTAAAATGGCCCCTTTTCCTTTTTCTTTTCCTCATTCTCCCATTAAAACCCTTTTTAAACTATAAAAACCCCTTTTTTGGTTTAAAACATCCCTATTTCACCCTATCAGAACCTTTAAAGAAGTAAAAAAAACCCACTTTTTGGCCCTTTTCCGACCTTATTTATACATAGGCTTTAAGCCCCCTTGGCTTAATTCCCCCTTCCCTTTCTCCATCATAAAACCATGCGTTAGCCCCCATCGCCTTCGTGCATCGCCGTTCCCAATTCCTCTTTCCCCTTACCTTTTTTCTACCGATTGGTCAATCTCCCGATGTAATCACAACCATCAATCATGTTTGATCTGACGGCCAAGCGCTTAACTCTCCATGCTAGGCCTTCAGCCCTTTTTTCTTAGCTCCCGATCACCTTATCTCTCCATGGGACCATGCCCCATCACCAACCCTTAGCCCCCGTGGGCATCGGAAAATCGCGTCTTTTTCCTTCATTACACTTTCCCTTCCTCCGCTGATGATTCAACCTCCAATGTAATCCACACCATTGTTCTACCAAGATCAATGGATGTCAGTGTTCCCTCCCATTACCCATCCTACCGACGTCTCTTATCCTTCACCTCCTTGACAACAGATCTCCACTGTTGATCTGGGAGATCCGACGGTCATTAAGTCCCTTTCCTTCGTGAATTCCCACTATCCCCAGCCCCTTATCTCTCCGCTCCTGGTTCCTTTTCTTCCATAAGACCATATCCCCTGCCATACTTGTCAAATCTCGCATCAATACTGACCGTAGATCAAAGGCCTCGGGCCCTGATCCAACGACCACCATGCTCCAAACATATTTCCGATCATTCAATCCATTGATCATAACACTAACGCTACGCGACAAAGCAGGCCCACGTCACCTACCGGCCCCACCATATGTTCCACCGCACAACTTCGAACCTTCGCGCTCATCCACGACCATTGATCTTTGGCCCGAAGATCTAACGGTCCCAAATATGTTTCGCACCCATTTCACCAATGAAACCAATCGCACATTTTTAACGTGAAAACAACGGCTTTCACCTAGACACGTGTCGCCCAACGGGTGATATCGTGTTCGTTTTGGACTAAACCACTTACCACTCTTGGCGTGCGCGAAAACCATTCGTGGTTTCACAAAACCACCTATCCACTATTTCGTGCCAAATTCAATTTTTTGTGGATTTTTGCTTGTTTTCACTTATGAAACCTTTCCCCGCTGCATTCGACTTACCTCCTCACTGCTCCACAACCTCCGCCAAAGCCCTCTGTTGCAGTTAAACCTAAGAAATGCATGATTTCATAACTAGGTTGTCATTGTGTGCAAGCTTAATGGTGGATTAATCCACAAGTATCCCACGGCCAAAGAAACAGTGGCAAAGGGGTTGAGGGGTCGAATTTCCAATCTTAATCAAATTTTTTATGGACATGATTACAAATAAAACCCTCCAGCGCAGTAGGAAACCCCTGCAGACACAAAGACAGGGAATATTAATGCAGATCAATGAAGAAATCAAAGGATTAAAGGTTAATACAGTCATCAAAGGACATAAAGCTTGAAAGATGATCAGAAGAAGACTTAAAGCACAAATTAAAGGAAAATCAATGTTTAAAGTGCTAAAAAAGATAGATCAACAGAAGTAGAGTCTCAAATGACACCTACAGTCCTATTTCACCTCAAAAGCACACATTTTAAATGCACAGTCAGAGATATTTGGCTTCAGAAAGTAATTGACAGCCATCCTGCTGACAAACCCTCTTTAAAACTGTCAGAATAGTTATTAAGTAGGCATGGGGCTACAAAACCCAAAAAATGACAGTTTACTTGTCATAGAGGTCAAATAGGGTACTTCAGACCAAGATATCTTCAAAGAAAACACTTCGGAGTTATTACCAGCCTACCAGATATGCCTCAAAGATAGGAAAAACTAATAAAGTGGTACAATCAGTTAATGCAACGATCATTAAGAACAATGGGAATTTGAATACTTCTCCCACTTTGTCCTAATTGATATTTACTACCATTTCTACAACACTCTTCATCTTGTCACCTATATGTATTCACAGAAAATTCATTGTAATGGTTGGGAAATTGTTAATATTTTGAACTGCTATTGAGTTAAAGTTGTTGAGTAGTTGTAATATAGTAGGTTAGGAAGAAAGCATTGGACTGCAAAAAAGCTATTGGACTCAAAGTATGTAACTGGTTTTGCACATCAATACACAAGCAGATTCACTAGATCCTGGTTTAAATCATTGGTGATTTTATTCTCACTGTAATTGTTATTTTCCTTATGTTTCCACTCTGTTCATATTATTTGATAAAGAACAGCAAATATAGAGTAGGATTTACTACAAAGTACCCTAGCTCTCACTGATAATCTTATCTTTATGTTTTCTTCTAAATGTGTGTTTGGGAATGATTTCAATAGAGTATAACCAGTCAATGAATGTTGGTGAGCCCATATCTTGCTGAGTAGAACTTGAGATGTTGTTCTTGAATGATCTTTTCACTGCATGCTAAGTAGAGTCTTAATCAAGGAAGTTTATGGTTAGCCCTGTCCCTTGTTTAGTCTTAAACAACTGTTTTGAAGATTTCCCTTAAGAGTATGCCAAAAGCAAGCTAGGTTAAAAGATCTTAGGTTGCCCATTTTTTTCTTACATGTTTGCTCCTTTCACCACATTTCTTAATGTTTCATATCATAAACTCAACTTAAAATATCTTCTGATATAGATAACTTGCCATTTGAAAACCCTTGAATAGTTGTTGTGAAAGTAAACCCTTTTATGACTCCATGGCCTAATGGTTTAGCACTGTTTTTTGACCTCTATTCCCATGATGAAACATCCTTCCACTTATTTCCTCCTTCACTTCACATGACCTTATTGGTTAATGATCCCAAACCAACAAACAAACAAACCCCTTGTACTTCATAGCTAGCCTAATATCATACCATAAGCCCTAAAGATATATCCTTTGAAAACACTTATATAGAGAGATCCCTCTCTGAATCCAAGAGGGCTAGATCCTAGGATTCCAAAATGGTTCTGATGTTGCCTTGTCATTTATTAATCCAATCTGCTAAATCATAGGACCCCAATAGTGAAAACGCTATTGGCCTATGCAAATAGGCTCCTGCCAATACATAGCTCCATCTTTGACATGTTCATTGTCAAAGAAATCTTCCATAATGTTGCTACAAACAAGAAGCTCCTTCCAAAGTGGAGGTACTTCCAGATCATCCAAGGCTAAGGAGTAGCCTTTTTGCACCATGATAGTACAATCTCCTACTCCTGCAACATCATGCAAAGTGTGAGAGAAAATCTGCCCTTGCTCTCTGAAGAATATCCAAAGAAACAAAATATTTTGTTGCCTCCCCATACCTCCATGTTGGTCGCTTTAATTGTTTTAACAATTCAAGCTCCACATAAATTGTCAACCCGAGAAGGTCTATTTATTCCAAAGACAACCACGCACTGGATATGCTCAATTCCAAAAGAAAAAATAATGTTGTAGTAAAATTCACACAATTATTAATCATACAAATTTATTCACACCCTGTTTTAACAAAGCTGAAGTCTATTTATGTTATAGTAGAAACAATTCCTCTATTGCAGTCTGTTAAGAATCATAATGAAAGGAAATTGCTCTGCAGGAAAGGAAACCAATCAACCATAATAGGGAACAGGACCCTATTCCTTCAAATAGGAACTTCAGCACCTGTTGCCTGACACTAATCACACTGTAGAAAAGATAAACTCAAGAGAACAGGACCCTATTCCCATGAATAGGAACCTTCAGCACCTGTATCCTGTTTCTAATCACACTGCAGGAAAAAGAAAGGCAATCAATGGGAACAAGACCCTATTCCTTTGCACAAGAATCTTCAGCACCTGCTTCCCAGCATCAATCATACATTCAAACAGATAACAGAAATAGATCTCTTAACTTCTTTAAGGATGAATGTACCAAACTCATGCATCGTTAAAGGAAACAGAATGCTTAATGAATCACAGAACTATGCAACTAATGTTTCAGCAACATAATTAAGTTAAGGTGTGAATATCATAAAGAAACTTAACAAACTACAGGAACAGTCGGGTGAATCTTGTGAGGAAGGTGGGCCCTTTCCTTCTCACAAGATTCCCCAGGGAAAGAATTAAATTGAAGCGCTCAAAAGGAACCTTTATTCATCTGTCAAAAAGGAATGATACATTACAACGGAGTCTAGCTCCTTTCTGCTCAAAAAAAATGTTCTCCTATAGTTTCTAACTACCTTTATAATGATGATGTCTCCTCTTTTTAAAGAGGAGACATCTATTATAGTTACATCAAAGCAAATCTATCTTTATCCAAATCTGTTCTTCTTTCTTAAAACAGGGCTATTCTATTCTTCCGTAGAAAGATATTGTTACAAAAGATGCAGAAAAAGTATTGTCTTCAGGATAATCCGTGTAACCACTTCCTTGTTCATCTTCATCTTGTTGCCATTGTCCCAAAAATACTCTTCCAGAATCGCAAATTATGAATAGTGACGGAATTTGCGTGCCCGCTTACTATTTCAGCAACTGAGTCGACTGTTTCAGCAATGGCCGATTGTTTCAGCACAACACATAAATTATCTGCGATCTTTTAGACTTATGTTAGCAACAATATACCTTCGATTAATGATGAAATATAAGAGTAATATGGAATTATATGTAAAAAGATTAAATATATAGTAAAGAGGAGGATTTCATATACCTTTGGATAAAGTGAATGAAAATGATGATGGAACCCTTTTTAAATATAGTTATAAAGGGTAAGGTGGTGTCAAAATGTATGGTAAAAATGGTACATTGTGAGGTCCTAACATCCGCCCCAGCTGAAAGGGTTGCATGTCCTCAGGAAACTCCTAGTCTGAGTCAGAGTCTGAGTACTGACTCTGTGTGTGCAAGTTGCTCAAGCAGTAACTGGAGAAGGTGGCTTCTGTCGAAGCTCGGAATCCCCAATTGTTTTGCAATTGTTGCCATGCTACAGCGTCGTCCCTGTTAGCCAATTGGTAGTGCACTGGTATTTTTCTGTCGACATCCATAGGATTGGAAAATGAAAGTGATAACCAATCCAGTTTTCTCCACAATGCCGAATACATCTGATGTAATTTGGTACCCTTGATAGTGAAGCTTGAAGATTATCACGGCTAAAAGGGTGATATTCTTGTCTTTCCTTACATGACTGCTTCCAGAACATAGTGTTGGCCTTTAATGCAGCAGTTTCCTTCACTCTGATTAGTTGTAGACACTTTAGAAGTGTTGAGGCTTGTAGTTGTTGTATGTAGTGGTGCATTCCTGGTTTCTGCAAGAATCGGTGATATTCTGCCACAAACATGGTAGGATTTGAAGGTTTCGGTCTAATCCAAAGGAGACGATTCTCCTCATTATGCCTACTTGCAATAAAAGCAGTTTGCCATGTTATCTGATCGGCAAGAAATGAAACAAATGCCCTAATTTATACATCACCTGCAATTGGAGTGAGGTTGACCTTTCTATTCTCAGGCATGGCCTCATTATGGAGATAAAGTTCACATAACAAATGTTGGTCACTTTCAGGGGCCTCAACAAAAGTTTTAACAAATTGTTCCGCTGTAAGCAATTCATGAGGTCTGCCATCCTTGATTGCCTTCAATTGAAAATAAACAAGACGTTCAGAGAGGAAGAGAGAATAATTCAAGGAGGGTTTACGGGTGGCCAACAATTTTTGCACTAATGAAAACATCAAAACCAAATTTTCCTTTAATTCCTTGACTTCTTTCTTAGAATCCTTGAGCTGTTGCAGTGTTTGTTCCCAAATATCCCAGTTTGCATACATGTGATTTTGCCAGGCCAACTTATGCTGCTGCAATATTTTATCTTGATCCACAGCATATTGTTTCTTCCAGTTATTCATAAGTTCTAATTGTTTCCATGGCAGGGTCTGTGTCCCGACATTATAAGTACTGGGTTGGGGCATTGTCTGAGTGGCTAAGCTGACTAACACAGGGCGGTATGTCTGTGGTTTAATTTCTTTTTCTAGACTTTTTGAGGACCCTACTGGTTCTTGTGTGACAGTAGGGCGTTCTTCTTTAATTGCAGCTGAAGTAGATGCCTCAGGTACCTGAATTTTGACTATTTTGTATCTTGCCTGTTGGTAAATGTTACCACACTCATTTCACATGTATTCTCTACATGGATCCTTCTTTTGTGCTGATGCTGTGTGTGCCAGCATGTAGAGATTCAATTCTCTATCAAAGGCTTCTCGTGCCATGATCAATTATTTCTTATAGGCCTCTAGTTCTGACTTCAAAAACTCATTTTCCTCCAATAAAGATGCCATAGTGTGTGAACCCTGTGTGCTGGTTGATTCTGCTGGAGTTGTCTGCTGATCCACAACTATAGTTGGTTCTTGTGTTACAGCTACAGCTGGTTCCCTTGTATTATCATGCTTGGTGTATGATTCTTGTACCACAGTAGCTGGTTCTTGTGTTTTAGCTTCTGGGTAAGTAACTGGTTCTTGTGTGGCAGTCACTGTTTGAGCAATAAACGATGTCATGTTACCCCGGGCCACTGCTTCTTATGTGACAGCGCCACAGGATGAGACGGGTAATGGTTGGGGAATTTGGAATGGTGCTGAGGATTGAAGTTTTAACATGATAGTCACAGGGTCAGGGGAAATGGGAGTGACTTCAGTTTCAACAGTCATTTTCATTTTCCTTCTAGGTAGGAAAGCAGAGAAGTCAGTGACTTTCCTTTTCTTTGTAGGAGAAGATTCTTTTCTAGGGGAAGGGCTTTCGGAAGAAGTGAAAACTTTGGATGTGGCCCTTGTTTGTCGTTTTGAGACAGAGACTGTTGGGGTTCGTCTCTTTCTTTTATGAGTAGGGGGAGATGGGGGTGTTTGAGAGTCATCGCTAGAGATATGAACAGTGGGAAGGGGTGACTCTACTAAGTGGGATGAAATTGGGGGTAGGTCCATTGGTTCCGAGGATGGAATCACTGGGGGGTCGGGGATATCGTCCAGTTTCCTTTCATAAGAACTCTCGGGAGTTTCTTGGGAACTTCCGGCTTGTTGGGGAATTTCGGCTTGCTGGGAAATTTCGGCTTGTTGGGGAATGAGGAGTGGATTATTCAGAGGGGGGTTTTGCTGAGAAAAACCCCTATGAATTAATAATTGACATAAGCAATGATGGGTAAGGGATAATAATGGGAATTTTACCCGTCTACAGTAATATGAAATGTTTTTGATACAACCAAGTAGATAATATGGAATATTAACTAATCGACCATGCCGCAAATGATTCATTAAAATGAAGTCGTGTTGGTAACTACCTGGTAACACCCTTCGCATGTCAAATAGTGCTTGATGAATTCAACTATTGTTGGCCATGGGCGAGGTAGTGAATGCAGACTTATACCGCGGCCTTTATGTTCAATCCGTTCCGCTGGAAGAAGAAAGTCTTGCTGCGCATTTAAAATGAATTGTTTCCTACTGAACTAGAGAGCACCTGTAACCGGTAACCCTGAAACTTATGCTATATCTTCCTCTGTGACCGAAATTCGGATCCCTTGAACCACTGAGTAGTCTCCCTGAAGATTCTACGCAAACTCTAAAACCTGCTGAGGATCAAATTCTCCTAACCTTTCGAAGTATGTTGTCCATCCTTCCTGCTGAAAAATTTGGTAGGCTTCCGGGAACAATTGAAGAAGAGTTATCGAACCAGGCTCATGTCTGATAGTCGAACCTTCGATAGCTACTAGCTTGAGTCACATGCAGAGGCGCAGAGAACAGAAACACAGGCTTTGGTCAAGCTAATTGTTGCAACAGAGGATATGGAGTCTCAATGACGGTGGAAATGGATATGAAGAGTGACGGAGGATTGGATGGTTTGAAATGATGATTCAGTTGTCGAAATTCCCCCCTTACGTATGGTGAAATGATGTTTAAGTGTGCGAAGGTTGTAATCATTATGAACAAGATCCTCTCTTTAAAATATTATTTAACTGCATTACATAAAAACCACATACCTTATATTTTTACCTTTGTCTTTATAATTCGAAGTATAGAGTGCTTCATAATGGCTTGATATTAATGGAAGAATATGTAGATTTCTCTGAAATGTAGAACAGGAGCATATCAGGATCTACTCAGTACTGAATAATATTCGCCCAAGGGATCTGAAGAATAAAAGTGGAGAACTGAAAATCTTGTATAGCAGAGGAAAGAAATGGTGTTTTAATGATGAAAAGATAAATGACAGGTTGCTGAAACTGGTGTTTCAGCAACGGAAAAATGAATGACATGTTGTTGAAACTGGTGTTTCAGCAAAGGGAAAAATCAGGAAAATGGGATATAATGACTTGGGTTCAAGACAAGTGGGGGAAGTATTTTCTAAGGGATAATTTCAGCAGTAAGGAATGGGAAATACTAGCTGAAGGGTGATATTTCAGGAATGGTAGAAGTGGGAAAATGGAAAAAGTAAAAATGTAGAAATGGGATAAAAGGGATATTGCCTGGAAATGGGTTGAAATGAAGGGAACAAGCTTCTGTGATTGAAGCTTTAGATCTTCTTGTGATGAATCTGTCCTCCTTAATGAGTTTTTCCAGAATCCGCAAAATTCAATTGTAACATGCCAACCCTTGACAGGGATTATTAGTTTTAAATCTAATCTAATACTAAAAATATAGTTCAGAAAATTAAATGCTGTGAGGAGCAGAAGACTCCCCTAGAAAAAGATAATGTGTATTAGTCATGCAAGCAGTCTTGAAATCCTCTTTAGAAACAGGGCGTTGGTACAAACGAAGCCTATGACCATTGACTAGTAGAGGTGTTTTAGAATCATCAATTGTTAGAAGTCTTATTGTTACATTAGGAAAAATAGCATCTACTTCATATGGTCCAAGCCAACGTGTACGTAGCTTACCCTGAAAATTTTCAAACCGAGAGTCATACAATAAGGCCCAATTACCTTTTTGGAACTACTTGTGTTTGATAATTTTATCATGCCACTTCATTCTTTGTTGTTGAATCATGGTTGTTTGGTGAATGGCATCTAATCTCTTTTCATCCAATTCAAAAAGCTGCTGCAACCTAGCTGTCTGCACATCAGTCAAATCAAGATTAACAGCTAAAGCAGTTCTTAGAGTTTTGATTTCAAATTCCACAGGAAAAACAACATTTTTACCATAAACCAATTCATAGGGAGAAAAACCTGTGGTGTTTCTCCAAGTAGTTCTGTAAGCCCATAGTGCTTCAGGGAGCCTTTGAGACCAATCCTTCTGGTTGTCCTTCACTGTTTTAGTTAGAATGGCTTCTAATACTTTATTTGTGCTTTCCACCTGCCCATTGGCCCGGGGGTGGTATGGTGTAGTCATTCTATGATGAATATGATATTTCTGAAGGGTAGACTTAAAACCATGAGAATTGAATGGAGGTCCTCCATCTGTAACTAGCTCTCTAGGAATTCCAAATCTAGTGAAGATTTCTTCAAATAAGAAAGCTAGGATAGCCTCTTCATTGGCTCTAATAAGTGCTTTGGCCTCCACCCATTTAGTCATATAGTATGTAGAGACTAATATATAAGTTCTTTGATTGGATGGAGGATTAATGGGTCCTATGAAATCCAAGGCCCGTCTTTCAAATGGTTCAGAAACTACCTGGGGGTTTAATGGAATTTGATCTCTATGATTGGGTTGACCCATTCTCTGGCAGCTGTCACAAGCCCTCACATATTTCTTTGCATCTTTAAATAATGAGGGCCAATAGTAACCCATCCTCAAAATTTTGTGTGCTGTTATTTTATCAGCAAAATTCCCTCCACAAGGGCCATCATGACAAGCTTTCAGTATGTCATACACTTCATCTTCACTAATGCATCTTCGGATTTCCTGATCAAGCCCTATGTAGAAAAGACACCCACTTATCCAGCTATACCTGGCACTTTGTTGAACAATTCTTCTCTTTTCTCTGTATGACAGGTGTGATGGTAATTTTCCTGCAACCAAATAATTGGCAATATCTGCATACCATGGAGAGTGAGCAGAAACTGCAAACAAATACTCATCAGGAAAAGAATCATTTACTGGAATATTATTATTAGTTTTTAACCGTGAAAGGAAATCAGCCACCACATTTTCTTTACCAGGCCGATCTACAATTATGATATCAAACTCCTACAGTAATAATAGCCATCTGGTAACTCTAGCATTTGTAACCGATTTGTTCATTAAATACTTAATAGCCGAGTGGTCAGTGTGCACAAAAGTAGAATAACCAGTGATATAGTGTCGAAATTTATTAATGGCATAAATTACTGCAAGAAACTCCTTTTCGGTAACTGTATAATTAAGCTCAGTAGGGGTCATATTCTTACTGATAAAATAGATAGCATAAGGAAGATTATTCTCCTCCTGTCCCAAGATAGCTCCAATTTCAGTGTCTGAAGCATCAGAAGATATATGAAAAGGGAGGGCCCAATCAGGTCCCCTCAAAATAGGAGCAGTAGATAACTGATGCTTGAGTTCTTCAAAGGCTTTCTGACAAGAATTAGTCCACTTAAATACAACATTTTTCATAAGCAACACAAATAATGGAGAAGCTATCTTAGAAAAATCTTTAATAAATCTTCTGTAATATCCAGCATGTCCTAGAAAACTTCTCACATCAGTTTGTGTTTTAGGAACAGGAAGATTCTGAATGACCAATATTTTAGATGGGTCTACCTGAATACCTTGAGATAAAATAAAATGTCCAAGCACTACTCCTTCACTCATCATCATATGACATTTTTCAGTACTTAGGGAGAGGTGAGCTTGTATACATCGTTTAAGTACCTTCTCAAGATTTTGTAATGCATCTTCAAAAGACACACCATAAGGAGTAAAATCATCCATAAAAATTTCCATAGATTCATTCAGCATATCAGAAAAGATTCCTATAACAGCCCTCTGAAAATTTGCTGGTGCATTACATAGCCCAAATGGAAGAACTCTATAAGAAAAAGTTCCCCAAGGGTTAGTGAAAGTGGTCTTGTCCTGGTCTTGGGGTGCAATTCTAATTTGGTTATACCCACTGAATCCATCTAGAAAAGAAAAGAATTTCTTCCCTAACAGACTATCCAACACCTGATCAATGAAAGGTAAAGGAAAGTGATCCTTTTGAGTAGCTTTGTTCAAGGCTCTGTAATCAACACATACTCTCCATTTCCCGTTTTTCTTAGGGACAATTACCAATGGGGAAACCCATTCACTGTTAGATATGGGGTATATAAATCCTGCATTAAGCAATTTCTGAAGTTCTTCTTTAACAATTTCCCATAAATTAGGGTTCATTCATCTTTGGGGTTGACAGACTGGTCGGCATCCCTCTTTAATGTAAATTCAGTGAGTACATAGTTCAGAAGATATCCCTTTCATATCCGTGTAATCCCATGCAAATGCTTCCTTATTTTCACGTAATAACTTCATTAAATGCTGTGTTTCAGCAACTGTTAGATCAAGATTTATGTTTAATGTCTTGCCAGGTTCAATTTCAACTGTTATGCTTTTAGATGAAATGGTGGTTAATGTCTGAGATAAGTCTTCAGATTCAATCTTTTCTTGGGTATCTATTTCAAAAATTACAGTCAATTGATTGTGTGTTTCAGCAATTACAGAGGAAGGTTCACAAATAAAATTATTAATTATTTCATCCTCTGTATTGTCTTTAAGAGTTAAGGCTTTTCCAATAGTTAGAATGGGCTGAATAGCATTATCATCACAATCCATCCACATAGAATCTTCATTATTAATTATGGGTGTAGCATGAGGATAAAGAGTAAGCTGTTTGGTTTCATAACCATTAGAAATTGTCATTGAACCAGATTTGAAACTGATAAAGGCATCAGCTGTGGCCAGCCATGGCTTCCCCAGAATTAAAGGATGCCCCCCCAGCTTTGTTTTAGTTTGCAATACAACAAAATCAGCTGGGTAATTCCAGGATTCAACTGAGATAAGTAGATCTTCAACAACTCCTTCAGGTTTAATTGTAGAACAGTCAGCCCACTCTAGAATGGTAGGCGTATCTCTGATTGTGTTATTCAGCTGTACCAATTGTGAAGTTTCAAGAGTCATTATGTTTATTGCAGCACCTAAATCTACCAGAACTTGAGGAATCATTGTTTTACCAATTTGAACTGTCACGGTAGGATGGCCGGGGTCACCATATTTCACAGCAGGGGTTTTTCCAGACATTAATGCAGATAAATCACCCATCACATGTATTGTAAGGGGATCTTTAGTTTTCCTACCAGGTTTCTTAACACAAATATCCCTTATGGTTCTGGCATAAATTGGTGCATCTCTCAGTGCCTGTAAAAGTGGAATTTTAACATACAAGTTTTGCAATTCCCCTAAAATATTAAAATCAGGTGTTTCAGGCGTTCTAGTTAAAACTAAACGCTTGGGGAATGGTGGTTCTGTTATTTCAATACCCTTGTTAGAGGGTGGTTGTGCTTTCTTATGTTTCTCAGTTTCCTCTTTATCAGAATCAGAAGAGGTTATGTCATCAATAATAGGCTCTACTATTTTCCCAGATCTTAAATGAATATCATTACATTGCATAGTAGGAAATATAGACTGATTTTGAATATCAATGACTTGCACAACTTTATTATTGGGGTTAGGATTTGGTTTCACATGTAGCTGGGGTCTCATTTGGTTATTTGGCGGAGCATTTGATGGCAGAGGAAGTGGTTGTTGAATTGAGGAAATTGATTTGGATACGGGAGTTGTTGGCTTCTCCAATTTGAATTCCAAGGGTTAAAAGAAGATGGCTGCTGTGGGGGCCAAGGAGTCCACATTGTAGGATCAACAAAGGGAGGGTTTGATTGTTGCATGGGTGGGAAATTCATCTGATTAAAGGGTGGGTATTGCATTTGATTATAGGGAGGGTAATTTGTTTGACTGAAAGCAGAGTAATTATTCCAACGATTAAATGGCATACTAGAATTCATACCTTGTCCTTTTGGTTGCCATTGTCTTCTTTGAGTTAGCAGGTAAACTGCTTCAGCTTCTTCTTCCGTTGGCTGCAATGCTGCCTTTATTTCTGGTAGAGATGGACATTGTTGTGTTTCATGATCTTTCTCACAAAGGGTGCAGATTGGTATTTTGTCCAATGGGCACTCCCTTAGTGGATGTTTGTCTCTGCACTTCGGGCAAAAGACAGCCAGAGTTGCTTCTGCTTCAGCCTGCTTCTTCTTAACCTGCAAAGTGTCAATTTGTGAAGCAAAAGAACTTAACATCTCAGTTTTAAATTCTTCAATTAAATTACCTATTTCAGCTCTTGTTGCTCCCCCACTGGCTGATTTCTGCACTCTTGAATAGGTGGGATCTCTGTTACTTACTCTGTTCCTTGCAGCTCCCCTTGAACACCTCTTACAAAGTTCAACAATCTCATCATATGATTCTTTAGATATATCTCCCTTGCCAAGCATGTTTAACATGTCTAAAAAATCATCCCTTAATCCTCTAAGTAATATTGTTTTGCGAATTTCCTTACTTATATTCGGATGATCAAACCTTTGTATATTATACTGCAGCCTTTCTACGTAGTCCTCCAGATTCTCGTCCGGCTTTTGTGCCATATTGAATAGTTCGTCCTTATTCTCTCTCGTCCGACAGTAGTCTTGATATTTAAGCAGAAATTTCTGTTTCATCTGCTCCCATGTTGTGATTACCTGACTCCCAAGGCTCATGAACCATCTTAAAGCATTTCCTTTTAATGTTGCTGGAAACAGTTTCAACTTTTGAGCATTAGTAACATAATCATAACTTCTGCTAATATATCAAATTCAAAAATAAATTCATCCGGATCTTCAGAGGATAAACCATGGAAGTTAGGTAAAGCTGACAATGGAATGTTCTTCATAGGAGTTGTTCCTCTAGGGAGATCACTGATAGGAAATCCCAAGGTAGAGAGATAATTTTCATCCTTTCCTTCTCCTTCAGGATCTACACGTCCTCCACCAAAGAAGTCTTCGTTGTTTCCTTCCATTGGCTGTTCTCCTACTGCACTTTCTCGATCGTCAAGATCTTCTACTGGCTCTTCAATGTTTTCCACTGGTCGTCCAACACTCTCTATTATTTCCTCAACGTGCTCTGCTGATTTGCTAGCACTTTCTTCTGACTCTCCAGCACTGACTGCTGGTTCTTTAATCACCGGCTCTTCTATGTTTTTAGGACCCACAACTTCCTCTGTTTTGTAATCTGATTGAGGGGAGTGCTGAAGTTTTGGTCTTCGAGAACTTAATCTCTGTGATGATTCAGCCTTTGATACAATCTCGTCAATGAAAGTATTTCTTCCTCCCCTTCCTTTGCCTTTGCCACCTATGGGATTAGTTTTCTTCTGGGTTCCGTGTCCTCTCATACAATCTGCACATCTAGAAAGAAAATATTAATGCTTTTGAAATCTACAATTGCCTTCCCCGGCAACGGCGCCAAAATGTTGGTCGCTTTAATTGTTTTAACAATTCAAGCTCCACATAAATTGTCAACCCGAGAAGGTCTGTTTATTCCAAAGACAACCACGCACTGGATATGCTCAATTCCAAAAGCAAAAATAATGTTGTAGTAAAAGTCACACAATTATTAATCATACAAATTTATTCACACCCTGTTTTAACAAAGCTGAAGTATATTTATGTTATAGTAGAAACAATTCCTCTATTGCAGTCTGTTAAGAATCCTAATGAAAGGAAATTACTCTGCAGGAAAGGAAACCAATCAACCATAACAGGGAAGAGGACCCTATTCCTTCAAATAGGAACTTCAGCACCTGCTGCCTAACACTAATCAAACTATAGAAAAGATAAACTCAAGAGAACAGGACCCTATTCCCATGAACAGGAAACTTCAGCCCCTGTCTCTTGTTTCTAATCACACTGCAGGAAAAAGAAAGGCAATCAATGGGAACATGACCCTATTCCTTTGCACATGAATCTTCAGCACCTGCTTCCCAACATCAATCATACATTCAAATAGATAATATAAATAGATCTCTTAACTTCTTTAAGGATGAATGTACCAAACTCATGCAGCGTTAAAGGAAACAAAATGCTTAATGAATCATAGAACTATGCAACTGATGTTTTAGCAACAGAATTAAGTTAAGGTGCGAATATCATAAAGAAACTTAACAAACTACAAGAACAGTGGGGTGAATCTTGTGAGGAAGGCGGGCCCTTTCCTTCTCACAAGATTCCCCAGGGAAAGAATTAAATTGAAGCGCTCAAAAGGAACCTTTATTCATCTGTCAAAAAGGAATGATACATTACAACGGAGTCTAGCTCCTTTTTGCTCAAAAACAATGTTCTCCTGTAGTTTCTAACTCCCTTTCTAATGATGATGTCTCCTCTTTTTAAAGAGGAGACATCTATTACAGTTACATCAAAGCAAATCTATCTTTATCCAAATCTGTTCTTCTTTCTTAAAACAGGGCTATTCTATTCTTCCGTAGAAAGATATTGTTACAACAGATGCAGAAAAAGTACTGTCTTCAAGATAATCCGTGTAACGATTTCCTTGTCCATCTTCATCTTGTTTCCATTGTCCCAAAAATACTCTTCCAGAATCGCAAATTACGAATAGTGACGGAATTTGCGTGCCCGCTGACTGTTTCAGCAACTGAGTCGACTGTTTCAGCAACGGTCGATTGTTTCAGCACAGCACATAAATTATCTGCGATCTTTTATACTTATGTTAGCAAAAATCTACCTTCGATTAATGATGAAATATAAGAGTAATATGGAATTATATGTAAACAGATTAAATATATAGTAAAGAGGAGGATTTCATATACCTTTGGATAAAGTGAATGAAAATGATGATGGAACCCTTTTTAAATATAGTTATAAAGGGTAAGGTGGTGTCAAAATGTATGGTAAAAATGGTACATTGTGAGGTCCTAACATTCCATAATACAAATCATGTGGTGAAAACATGGTGATTGATATGAATAATGTCATATCAACACAATGTTTCCATACTCTTTGCTACCCAATGATGCAAGCATCCTGCCACACATCTTTCCCCCACATACCCTTATAAAGAGGTTGATGGCCAAACTCTTTAAAGAGTAGCCAACGCAACAAAGCCTCCTGTTTCCCAGTATCATAGATTTGCAAGTAGCTTTCTAGCTTCTTTCTCATCATCCAAATCCACTCAATCACTTGTGGATCATGACCTCATTTTGAAAATACTTGGTATCCCCCAATTGTAGGAAACCAAATTTCTCAAATCTTTGAAGAACTATACACTTCATGGAATGTTGAAGTGCACCTTCCATGGGATCTCTTGATGAGACCTCCTCCTCATGCATGGCCTTCCAAAACCAGTGGGGTCTTGGATCTGCTGCAAGTAGAAGTCTCTCTTTGAGCTGTGGCATGCTCATTGAGAAAGTGTCATCTATAGAGGAGAAAATGTTTCTCATCTCAAGATGTCTACCCTTTGTTATTTCTTCCTCCATGGCTTCCTGAATGAAGCTGACATTTGGAAGCTCCCATGAGGAATGGGTCCTTCTTTCTTCACTACTGCTCTAGGACAGTGCACTACAACTTTTTTGCTCTAGATCAGCAGTATACAATGATGTAGATCCCTCCATAAGATTTGCTGAAATGACAAGAGATGGAAACTTAAGCATACCTTTGTGAAATTTGGAAGCTTCTTGCAGGGCTGCAAGAGTTTCTTCCTCATATGTGTTGGCTTCCCAAACTGCTGAATATGAAGGCTGCTCCTCCATGGTTATAACAGTGTTGGTACATGCCTCTTCCAATAGTGGTGAGGGCTTCTCCTCCTCTTATCTTTCTTTGTCAATTTTCCTGATTATATTTAGAGAAAACTTAGCAAGAGTAGACACTCTTGCATGGCTCAAATGGCTGAACCACCAAGCATTAGCTTCACCTTCAAAGTGCAGTGCTGCAATTTCTAGAGCCTCTCTCTCTACTAATGGATGTAGTAGGAAGAAATCTTCTAGTTTCATCACCCAAGCCTTTGCTGCACATGTGAGTGATCCATCAAAAGTGCACAATAGAAATCTATTGCCTCTCATCATCCCATAGCTGTAGGGTCTTCTTTCTTCCTCTAGTTGAATGAACTGTGGTAAAGCTATAGTTTCCTTGAAGGCTCTATATTTAGCTTTGTATTTAACAAGGTATTCACTTATAATCTTAGATTCCAAGTGTCCTTCATGCTTCATGTCTTCTCCTCTTTGAGAATAGGAAGTGCATGGCTCTTCCTCTTCTTGAAACTCTCTGGAAGTTTCACTGCATTTCTTCTCCTTCATCTGCTTAACCTCCTTGGAGAGGTTCTTTCTAGATATGAAAAGTGATGAGACAAAGCTCATTCTCTCCATCATTCTGATATGCTTCTTCTCTTGTCTTATGATAGGATAATGGCTGAAACTCATAGGCTAAGCCAAGACTATGCTTCGATACCACTGTAATATCCCCAAATTGGGACTGCTAGCAAGGCATGCTTGAAAAACACATTTTTTAGGAATGTATGGTATATGATTGGAAACCAACCATTGGATCCATTAGATATGAGAATATAAGACTTGAATCCAAGCGGGATTCAAAAAAAAAATCCTTCTAGGTGGGTTAAATAGGTCTCCCCACACCTAGTGCAGTTGGAAAATGCCCAAGGAAGAGACTGGAGCAATACAAAAGAACACTGCCCAGAAAATAATGCAGTTCAGCCCAATATTTGTAGGAGACCAATATAATGTTCATTAATCACTTATCCATCAACAAAATAGGTTTATAACAAGGCCCATACAATGTACAAGAGAAAAATATATAACTTTGATGAAGAATCCCTCAAGAATGAGGTGTTGCAACAATGTATTAGGTTGTAAGAAGGCTTGAAAATGTTATATTAAGAGTTGAAGTAGATGTACATTACATATCAGATCTATAACAGATATATGTACAAAATATTAGATCCATACCAGATCTGTACACTAGAAGAGTTCCTCTACACATTCCCCTTGGGGTTTTGAGCAAAACATGAGATACAAAGAGTAGATCTGAGATCTAAAGTTGCAGGTCTGTAGTAATATTCAAAATTTCTGAAGAAGATAAAATAAAAAGCAGATTATATCTGAAAAAAACATGGATCATAAGTATAATCCATGGATTACCACAGTGAAGGGAAGAACCCCAAACACCAGAGATCTCTCCTCCAAAACTATGCCAAAACTCCCTGCAACTTCCTTCTTGCAAATAACGCAGTAATGGGAGAGAAACTACGTTGTAGCCTCTAGCACTAGTTTGGCTTGATGCCAATATTTGAATATGCAGCTCCAAGGATCTAATACTCTCTTATTAGGAGGATAGAAGGCTCTCCCACTGAAAAGAGACACCAGAATGGCCTAGATCTGAATAGATCTAGCCTCCACTTGCTGCAGCTTACAAGGACAACTAAACCCTCAATAGGATCTGTGTTGTTGTTGGAAGATGTAGCTTGGCCAGATGCCTGATAGTGGACAAGATTAGCAAGACTCCTCCAAGAGTGCTAAACAACACTATTCTTTGCTAAACAACGAAGAGAATAAGAAATGTCTGAACAGACAATATCTTCATAAAATATCATATCATGAACAACCTTCTCTTGATGTCCTCCTCTTCCTTTTATAAGTTAGATATCCTGCCAAACCCTAAACCATCTCAATGATTTAGCTCTGTTCACATGTGTAGTCTCCAACTAATATTGTGTTGTGCATCTAGGAGGTTCATTGCATCTAGAAATCGCTGATGATTTGGTCCCGGTTAACTTGGTCAACTGATCCAACCTCTTTCACACTTAAGTGTGCTTATGCAAATAGCTTAGATTTTAGCCTTATTCACATTTAACATTTATTTTATTTAAGATTCACTCCTCAAATACAAAATTTGTTGACTTGGTCAAACTTGACATTGTCCACATGCAAAAAGTCTCTTTTCACACATGAGAGTGTGAAATCCAGCTTCTAGAATGATCCCCTTTCATACCAAGAGGGTTTTTATGCTGATTTAAATTAAGTATAGGTATTCTTCCCCATTTATTCATCTACTAGGTGAAAAAATCAAAATTCAATATTCCCAGTAGTTGCATGCTAATGTAGGAATATTACATGAAGTATTTTTACAAGGGGATGATTTTTGAAGGAAGTTAGTGACTGAATTGACCAATTTTTTGGTTATCCATGATTGTAAAAAATTCTTCAGCCTACCCATATGCTACCATAACATATTTTCTTTATTTACCTAGGTGCATTTGAGCTTGCAAACCCTTATTCATTTTTCTTTTAAAACAACAAACTAACTAATTCTATCCATATTTCTTCCAAGGGCTCAGATTAAGCTATTGAGCTCCTTATTTATTCTCTACCTAACTGCACTGATCTGCCAAGATTAAATTGTTTCACTAGATCCTTATTCTCTATCTAATAACATGAAATTTAAAACATGAGAGGTTAATTTTAGGCTGTTTAACCTTCATGGATTGTGGCATTGTAACAAGCTGCACACAATCTTTATTTTGCAGAAAAAGTAAATAGTAGTGGCATTTGGATTTGCATCACTTTCATGTTTTATTTTTATCTATTTTTTGTCTGTGGTCCATTTTCTTATTCTTTTTTGATATTTTTTCTTTCAAGTCCTGATTTTTCTTTTAGGACTTTAACCATTTTTACATTTTTTATTTTAATTTTCTAATATGGGAAAAAAATTTGTAGAAAGCAGAGTATGTACATATTACAAGACTAATCAAAGTCAATTCGAAAATTATGAATCCTATTATTATAGGACCCTAACACCAACCAATAATGAAATCTGACAAAGAGGCGAGATACCCACCGATAGGGTCAAATGGAAATCAAGGTACTGCACGAATCCCCAGTGTGATAATGTAAGCTGAAGTCGAACACAAGGGAAACCACTCAGTCAAATACCCATGGTATTGATCAAATGTTGAGCACAATGTCAACTATCAATGATGTAAAAAGGGCCAGGGTGCAGCTCTAGGTTTGCTGTCAGAGCAATATCTTGTAGTTGATAAGAGACAAACTCACCAACAAGAAGTCAATGGAGACCTTCTCAAACCGGCACGAGAAGAGGACCAAATAAATGATGTGATAGAACAAGATAATGACAAGACCGGGAAGGCTGACTGAAAACTGAGTCAAGAGACACCACAAAAAGGCCGACTCAGGTTAACTTCCCTTGAACAAAGGCACGAATCATGTTGACTATGGTAGCAAATGATAAATTTGTATAATTTTGTCATGCAGGAAGCATAAACAAACCCTCCTTATGATTGGAAGAGATAACTAACCGGGGGAGTACTAACTCAAAAAAAAATTGTGGCTTCTCCTAAGTCAAAAACTAAAACCATCCCAAATGGAGAATATCCCATTTTGTGCTTTGTTCAAGGGCGACACAACTGACATTGTAGCTACCATCAAGTATGGAAGAATATCCCATTCCTGCTTTTTTTCAAATATTTAATTTTTTTTTTCTTTTTCATATTTCAAAGCCTGAAAAAGAATAAAAGAATGCCTATAATACAATGGATAGAATGAGTATCGAGAAACAAATTCTCTAGTTCCTAGGATAGGAACAATCCGAAGCTCAATGCAAGGTGGTGAAAACTGGTAAGTAACACTCAAAGGAATGTTCCATCCATAAGAAAATGTGTCAAGTTGCAAAAGCTAAGTGATTGCATGGTTAACTTGTTCAGAAAGATATGGTCAAAAGAGGGCTTTAAACATGAGTCCAAATGAAGCTGGCTAAAGGCGAGGATAAACAAGTGGTAAATATGCAATGCACTAGTACAACTCGACAACATATGGGAGCCTCTAAAGTAAATAGCTAGAATAAAGATAGCGAAGAAGAAGAAGAATGAAGCTTCAACACATAAGTCATGGCGGGACTAAAGAGGATTCCTGAGCCTACGTAAATTGTAGCATGGGCGACAAATTCTAGCGAGGAACTAACTAGGAATCCCATGTAAAGGATGGCTCTACCATCAAGTCATGATTGAAAAATAAGCGAGTGAAATGGGTTGACTACTCATGACATGATGGGATTGACCCTATGGCAAGTGATCAGATTGGAGGCTAGTATGCAAAGATGTGACATAAAGTGAATTCCCTAACCTATATGACAGTTAGAAATCTAATACCTGCCATGACAGGTCAGTGGTCATGGATCCGAAGGAAATCTAGGAATATCTCAAATTTAGCAGAATGTACCTGAAAAATAAATTTCCCAACACTTAAGAGCCAAAAGGTTAAACAGCCTTAAAAAATTGAAAAAAATGAACACAAATGAATTTTGTGAAAAAATTTCAAATTCTGGGTATAATAAACATTTGGACTCACATTTTCAATCATTCTTGCATTGCAGAAGTGAAAAAGAGCTCCGAGGCAAAAAATCCTCTTCTCAAATGCGTAGCAACCAGCCACCAAATCACGTCAAATCAGTCAGGTAAGCCTTAGAATCATCCTATTTATCAATTTTGTTCATGTTTTAAGCAAAATTTGGATTTTTTACCATAGGAAATAGATTTGCGTGGAAACGTTATGTGCATACGCGAGTTCGTGAGGAGGAACCTACGCATGATACGTGACTGTGTATAAACAGGGCTGCGTATGCTCAGAGTGAAATTAAAAACTTGAATCTAATTAGTCAATTGATGATTTTTCCCAGGATGTCAATCGGTTGGAGAGAACGTGAGCATAGTGCAATCGATAATGAAGTGATGGAGGACCAAAGTTCCTTAGATATTCTTTGGTATTGCGATTTACTCAAATTTTTCAAAATGCAGAATATGATAAGCAACGTTCGTTTGCTTCAAATTCTGGTTGATCATTGGGAACTGGAAGAAGATTTCTTCATAATTGATCAGATTCCACTAGGAATAGAGGTGGAAGACATATACTTTATTACCGTACTCTCCCGAAGGGGAGACCCAGTAGATTTTTATGGCAAGCCCATTGGAGGACTTAACATAGAGGATTATGTTCAAGTCTATTGCGTAGATGATGAAAAGAATGTTGGAACTCATATTCCTATCATAGATATGAAGGACTTGTACATGAAAATCATTCTATTTACCATTGGCAGAGTAGTAGGATCAAATTCTCTACATCAGGCTTCACGTACGCACATGAGTATAACAGCGGAATGCTCGATTCAAATTTTTGATTGGTGCATAGCCTTCCTGAGAAATCTGAAAAAACAATTGACTTCAATCCGGAAGATAAAGACTAAACACTTTGGATATAGTACAATCTTGCTGACATTCTTCTTTTAGAGGGTCCAAGGGGTTTGGCCCAAGGTCATCTCTACTATCAGCAGCCTGATAGATCTAAGAATAGCTCGATGGGTAGATCTAATGAAGAGATTGGGTGGAAGCGAGGTTCCATGAACCACCTGGGATGATGAGAGTGGAGGATTATCCCTATGCTAGGATGGAATTTTGAGCATATCCTGATTTAGTTCTTGCACCCAGAGAAACATGGGGTGCAATTGGTAAGATTGCATTTTTTGATCTTTGATTATATGATTTTTTTTTTTCAAATTATATGGAAAAGGAAAAAATGCTTTTGATAGGACAATATGACTTACATAATTTTAATGATCATGATGTAGACATGGGACCAGTTAGGCCATAGGGGTACCCAAGGCACAAGCGCCGCAGAGGTGAGGCGGCTGCTGAAGACCCCGGAAGGACCCTCCATGCAGTACAGAGAAACTTGGAGAGTTTGACTCGCCAACTGCCGATGGCCACTATAGAGGACCTACCAGAGGCTATCAAGAGGCGGGTGGTAGGGGTACCAAGAGACTGGGTGCAGTTATTCCACCGTGTAGTGGCTGCCATTGTGTTATATAGGAACAAAAATGTTGGGTAGGGACCTTAGGAGTAGAGTTAGGTGTGATCGGATGACTGTAATATTTGTTTATGATAGACATGATCGGGCATAAGCCCCAATTTTGTAGGACATGATGGTCCATATTTTATATATTTTGAACACTCTGATATATATATATATATATATATATATATATATATATATATATATATATATATATATATATATATATATATATATATATACACACATAGCGATTTTATATGATCTGATGTATCAAATGTACAGTAGTGAATGATGTTTTTGATATTTTTTAAAGTATTGAATGATTAATATGCCAATCAAGTGCTTGATTAGCTAATGAGTCTGCCAACCAATTATCAGACCGAGGAATATGAATGAACCTAATAAATTGAAATGAACGTAGTAACAAACGTACCCTAAAAAATAATCGATGCAAAAATAGGTCTCTGACATGATAGGTGTTGTTCAACTACAAAACCACCAGCTGTGAATCCAGGTAAACTACTAACAAATCAACACCCAAAGATATTGCCTCCAAGAGTAGGTTGACCACTATAGTGTATTCTGCTACATTGTGTGAAGCAGGACTAATGCAGACACCTCCTGAAACTAACAACTAACCGGATGGATAATGGATTACCTAAGCCATGGAAGTCAGGTTCTGGGTATGTCTACTAGCACCATTAGCAAAGCCAAAGTGACTCATTTCATCCAATGTTATCTGCCAAAGCAGATAAAACTCGTCAAAACCACACCAAAAAATCTAAACACAGATATTTACAAAAATACCATATATACAACAAAGCAGATGCTAGGCTTGAGCTTAAGCTTAGTACTTCTTGAAATAGAGCCCATTTCTGGGCTCCGCCAACTCACTCCCATCAAAGTCAACCAAGGCATAGGATCATTTCTTCAGGACCTTTTTGATGATAAAGGGGCCATACCACATAGATTTGGATTTTCCTACCCCCAAGGCATCCTTCTCTTGGGCATAAACCAAGACAAGGTCACCTTTATAGAAAACCCTAAGTTTGACCGCCTTATCATACTAAACCTTCACCTATTTCTTATGTGCCTCATTCATCGTAGTTGCATCTCGGTGCTGCTCATCGAGATGTTCTAGATGGATAAGGCGTTATTCAATATTGGAAGTGTCAGGAAGAAGCCTAATAGCTAACTTAAGGGAAGGGATTTCACATTCAATAGGAAATATAGATTCTAATCCATAAGCTAGTTGGAACAGTGTGAAACCGGTTGCAGTTTTTACTAACATAGGATATGCCCAAAGTGTAGGATATAACATGATATTCCAATTGGATCTAGCTTTATCAATTTTCCATTGAAGAATTGTCTTCAAGGATTTTCTAACGACTTCAACTTGCCCATTGTCTTGAGGATAGTAAGGAGAGGAATTCTCTTGCCAAAAACCTAATTTCAGAGCCAATTCAGCCATCATGATGTTCTGAAAATGATTGCCATGGTCAGTGACAATCTCTTTGGGGATACCAAAGCGAGAAATGAATTGATTGAAGTGGAACAGGGTTGTCTCATTGTAATTCCCAAAAGTAGGCATAACCTTAACCCACTTGGTGAAGTAGTCTACAACTACATCAATGTACTTGTGACCTTTAGCCGAAGGTGGGTTACAAGTAGTATAATCAATACCCCACTTTGTGAAGGGACCAACATTGATGACAGGAAAGAGTGGATCTGGATGAGCGCACGTCTTTCAATTATAAACCTGACATGGATGACACTTTTTGACTGACTTAATACAATATTTGAAAATTGAAGGCCAAAAGTATCCTACACGCAAGATTTTTTGGGCTGTAGTAAGCCAACATAAATGACCACCACAAGCTCCAATATGGAAATCATTCAGTACAACCTTAGCTTCTTCAAGAGTTAAGCAGTGTCTAAGGATTGAATCGACCCCGCGATGATTAAAGTGTCACCAACAATCAAACAAATTTTGGCTAAGTGATGTAAATTTCGGCGCTCATCTTTCGAAAAAGCTAAGGGAAACTTCACAGTCTGGAGATAAACTATGAGATCCCCATACCAAGGATCCTATGAAGAAATGAGAAAAATATGTTCATCATGAAATGATTCTTCATGTTGGGGTTCCCATGTTTTGGCAAGGTTGGCAATACCAAAAGATGAGACAACTGTTTCGGGAAATAACTCCCTAGAGGTCGTTGGGTCAAAAACCTCCATAGATCAGGGCATGCTATTCAAGAAGGACTCACAAAGCCACAATTGTATGCTAAAAACTAGATATTATAGATTGTAGAACTCACCCGTAGGTCCTACGATTGATGTAGATCCCGCGGGGTCCAAACCCCCAGCAACCCTTCTTCCTCTTCAACTTGGAAATCAAGAAGAGACATGCACGGAAATCTAGTTGTACAGCATATATATTTCCTAAGTGTGAGTGTAATCGATGTGAAACATCATATAAAAAATAATAAATGCTTAATTAACAATCTTTTCACATATGCAAGCAGATATTAACACGTGAATTTGGGAACAAGATGGTTCTTCTTCATTACGAACAACATGTACAATAATAGAAAGGTGGAGAGATCACCTGAATCCTTCCACGATATTTGAACAGACTATCGTCCAGATCCATCCCGCCCTTGCCTCACTAGGATTCTTTCAAGACTTGTGCACACGAGATGACATATAAGCTGATGAACATCTCCAGGAAACAAGGGTTTCCTGTAAAAATCTGGGAAGTGTAGGAGGCACGGGAAATCAGACTTGAATGGGGCTCCAACAGAGTATAATGTCTATAATTTTCTCTCTCTCCCTTAGGCCATGCACATGAGGGGCTTTTATACTCCCTAAAAGTAGTTTCAATTTGTTAGAAACAGTTGGCCATGGGTTGGGGTGGTTGAATTACAGGAATAACCATCAACCCAGTCTCGAAAATAGGGATTTATATATATATTTTTAATGATTTTAATGGCATACGCGGAAAAGTATCTCTGGACTCATGTATACTCGCGGAAAATTCTGGGCACATCTGCGTATGGGATTTTAAACACTGTTTTTTATGAACTTTTATTCAAGTCTGTGGGAAAGGGTGCCCAAGGCCAAAGAGACAATCATGAATCACATGAGGGTGAAAAATGATGCTATAACATATGCCCCCTAATATATGAGGTCAGAAGGGGTACATGATGGCTGAAATGTATTATGTGCATAGAAAGAACTTTGCGAGGACAAGAGAGGACTTCACCAGATTTTAGCCTGCCAAAAACCAATGAAAGAAAACAAAGAGTCAGCTCATGTATGAGGCGGGCATACCCATGCTCAGTTAAAAATATAGAATGTATAGAATAGATCCAGAATGTATACAATTATAGCTGAACTGAAAGTACACAATGAATCATCTGAGCACGGTCTGGAAGTACAAGTCGGAATCAACGTCCAAGTATCACATATATCAAAGTGATCAATAACACTGAAAATGGATGTCTGATCACAAAAGTAACTGAATCTCCAGGTACCAAATCATAAGGGGTGGAAAACATGGTACAATCACGCAACTCGGGAGCCAACATATAGGATGTTGCTGTACTGACCCTGCAACATATAAGGGTGGATGACATCACTAGCAGAAACTGAATGGACTGTCAAAAGTGAACCAAAAAATGCTGATGCAACCCGAGGTCTTCACCGATCTCGATGGCACAATTCTACACAATGGGAATAAATGAGCTGAAGTTGACCATGTGAGAAATCGTTTGATTATTGGTCAATAATGTATACCGTTAACAAATGCGAGACAACCCACCGATAATGAAAATGAGTGTCAAGGTGCCCCAGTACAATCTAACAAGTGCGAATGAATGAGTTGAAGTCAAACACTTGGAAGAATCTACCAATCAGAAGGCAATGATGAATCCCCACTGTCGATAGCGAAGAGTCTGCCACTGATGACGGCAAACCCTAAGGTACTGACAAAAGACTCTAGACCTTATTCCCAGAGCAATGAGTCGGAGTCGATGGTAAAAGATCTGCTGGAAGGAAGGCATTAAGGCATCCCACATCAGTTCAGCGCGAGTGTAACCCGCAGGCCAAGATTTGGAAGGAATCAGACGAAGTAGAGTGACGGAACCAAACCGAAGTACGTTTCCGACATGCACAATATGGAGCTAGCGCACAGAAGAGACCCTCTAAACCAACCAATAATGAAATTTGACACAGATGCAAGATATCCACCGATAGGGTCAAATGGAAATCAAGGTACCGCACGAATCCCAAGTGTGATAATGTATGCTGACGTCGAACATAGGGGAAACCACTTAGTCAAAGACCCATAATGATGATAAAATGCTGAGCACAAGGTCACCTATCAATGACAGAAATAGGGCTAGGGTGTGGCTCTAGGTTTACTCTCAGAGCAATATGTCGTAGTCGATGAGAGACAAACCCACCAGCAAGAAGTCAATGGAGACCTTCTCAAACCAGCACGAGGAGAAGACCAAAACATCTGATGTGATAGAACAAGATACTGACAAGACCGGGAAGGTCGAATGAATGATGAGTCAAGAGACACCGCAGAATGGCTGACTCTGGTTAAACTTCCCTTGAACAAAAGCACAACTCGTGATGACCATGGCAGTAAAAAATGACACTGTATAAGTCTGTTATGCAGGAGGCAAAAACAAACTCTCCATATGATTGGAAGAGATAACCAATCGGGGGAGAACTGACCAGTGAAACAAGGCAAAAGCTGAACCTAGGTCAAAACTAAAACCATCCCAAATGAAGGAAATATATAACTATATGTGCTTTGTTCAAGGGCAACAAACTGATACTGTACTACCATCAAATTATGAAGTAACATCCCGTTCCCGCTCTTTTTATTATATTTGATTTTTTTGTCTTTTTCATATAATAAGCCTGAAAAAGAATAAAAGAATGCTATGGTACAATGGATAGAATGAGTATCAAGAAAAGATGCACTATTTCCTGGGATGGGATCGATTCTATGCTCAATGCAAGGTGGCGAAAATTGGTAAGCAATACTCAAAGGAATGTTCCATCCATGGGAAAAAAGGGTGTCAAGTCGTGATAGCTAAGTGCATGAAATGGTTAACTTGTACAGACAGTCAAGGTCAAAAGATGGCTTAAACATCGAGTCCAAATGAAGCCGGCTAAAGGCTAGGATAAACAAGTAGCCAATATGCAATGCAGTAATATAACTCAACAACACCAGGGAGCCTCTAGGGTAATAGCCAGAAAAATGATAGTGAAGAAGAAGAAGAATGAAGCTTCAACACATAAGTCATGGCGGGACTAAAGAGGACTCCCGAGCCTACATAAAACGCAGCATGGGCAGCAAGTGATAGCAAGGAACTAACTAGGAAGCCCATGTAAAGGAAGGCTCTACCACCAAGTCATGATTAAAAATCGACAAGTGAAATGGGTGTAATACTCATGACCTGATGGGATCGACCCTATGGCAAGTGATCAGAATGGAGGCTAGTATGCAAAATGCAACAGAAAGTGGATTTCTTAACCTATATGCCAGTGAAGATCATATACCTGCCATGACAGGTCAGCACTCATGTATCAAAAACCGGAAAAATCTCAACTTCATCAAAATGTACTTAAAAATATACCAATCTAGGCACTTACAAGCATCCGGGTTATGCAGCTTAAGATAGATTGAAAAAATAAGAATAACAAATTTTTGCAAAATTTTTCAATTTCTGGGCATAAATACACATGTTACCTCATCTTTGGTTCATTGTTACTTGCTGATTTGGGAAAAAGAGCTCTGGAGAAAAAACCTCTTTCGTCAAAACAGGAGCAATCAGTGATCAAACTTCACCGAATCAGTCAGGTAAGTTCTTAATCCATCATTATTATCAATTTTGTCCATTAATAGAGTTAAAATTTGGAAATTTCACCATTAAAAACATTTGTTTTAATTTAGGGCTCTGCACATACGCGGGTTCGTATGGACCAAGCCGTGTATGATACGCGACTGTCTACAGGGTAAGTCGCGTATGCGCAATCCACGATGTAAAAAAACGCATCTAATGAACAAATAAATGAATTTTTTCAGGATGACCATCACTTGGAGGGAACGTGAGCATATTGAAATTGATAATGAAGTAATGCAAGATCAACTATCACTCAATATCCACCGAAATTGTGGATTGCTCAAATTTTTCAAAATGCCAAATATGAAGAGTAATGTCCGGTTGCTCGAAATGCTGGTAAATTATTGGGAACCGGAGGAAGATTGCTTCGTGATAGATCAAATTCCCATACACATAGAGGTAGAAGACATCTACTTCATTACTGGACTCTCACGGAGGGGAGATCCAGTAGATTTGCACAGCAAGGCTTTGGGAGGGCTTACTGTGGATGACTATGTCCACGTCTACTGTGTAGAGGGGTCCAAAAAAGTAGGGACTCAGATTGCTATAAAAGATTTGAGAGATCTACACATGAAGATTCTCTTGTTTACCATTGGCAGGGTAGCAGGATCTGCTTCCTTGCATCAGGCATCCAGGACCCAGATGAGCATAGCTGTGGAATGCCTAGCTCAGCTATATGATTGGTGCACAGCTCTATTAATGAATATGAAGCAACAACTGACTTCCATCCGGAAAGCAAAAACAACATTTCTGATATGGAACCATCTTGATGACATTCTTCTTTGAGAAGATTCCTGGGCTTCGACCCAAAGTGATCTCTTCCATCAACAGCCCAAGAGACCCAAGAATTTCCCGATGGGCAGATCTGATGAAGACACTGGGGGGAAGTGGAGTTCCCCGAACCACCTAGGACGACGATTTCTTCCAATGATGGGGAGAACAAGTCATCGTTGTGGAAGACTACCCCTATGCCGGGATGGATTTCCACGGTGATCCAGACCTCGTCCTTCCACCTGGCGCGGCATGGGGCATAATCGGTAAGATTGCAATTTTTTAATTATATGATTTTTATGATTTTTTCAATATATATGTAAAAATATGAAAAAAAAACATGTTTTTGATTGGATTCAAAATGACTTACAATATTATGATGACCATGGTACAGATATTGGACCAGTCCATCCTGAGGGCTACCCATGGCATAAGCATCGCAGGGGCGAGGCAGATACTGAAGACCCAAGCAGGACCCTCCATGCTGTACAGAGGAACTTGGAGGGTTTAACTCACCAAGTGCCTATGGCTGCAGTAGAAGATCTACCTGAGGTCGTTCAGAGATGGGTAGTGGGAGTACCACGTGACTGGGTACGATTATTCCACCGTGTCACCACTGCGATCGTGTTCTATAGGAACACGAATTTTGGGCAGGGACCACAGGAGTAGATAGATATGATTATCGGATGATTGTATATTTTAATATTGAACATGATCAGGCATAAGCCCAAATTTTGTATGACTTATGGATCCAAATTTTGTATAGTTTTTTGAACAATTTGATGATATATATACAGCGATTTATGATGTGATGTGACAAATGTATAAAAATGCATGATGTTTTTTATGATTAAATTTTATTGTATGGATTAATGATTAATATGCCAATCAATTTCTTAATTAGCTAATGAGTCTGCCATCCAATTGTCTGCTTAAGGAATATGAATGAATGTTAAAAATTGAAATGATCTTTGTAACAAAAGTACCCTAAAAAAAAATCGGAGTAAAAATGGATCTCGAACCCGATAAGTATTGTTCAACTGTGACACCACCAGCTGGGAGTCCAAGAAAACTACCAACGAATCAACACCCAAAGACATTGCCTCCGAGAGTAGGTAAATAACTGCAGTGTACTCTGCTATATTATTGGAAGCAGGACCAATGCAGACTCCTCTTGATACTAACAGCTGGCCGGATGGATGATGAAGCACCCAAGCCGCGGAAGCCAAGTTCCGGGTGTGTCTACTAGCACCATCAACGAAATCATAATGACTCATGACATTCGACACAACCTGCCAAAGCATATTAAAAACATCACCATCACATCAAAGACCTATAAACCAGATATGTACAAAAATAAAAACTACTATATACAAAAGCAAAATGCTAGGCCGAAGCCTAGGCATAATACCTTTTCAAATAGAGCCCATTTCTGGGCTCCGAAAACTCATTTCCTTCAAAATCAACCAAGGCATATGCTCCTTTTTTAACGATGAAGGGGCCATACCACATAGAATTAAACTTTCCTGTGTCCAAGGCATCCTTCTCTTGGGCATAGACCAAAACAAGGTCACCTTCCGAGAAAACCCTAGGTTTGACCGCCTTATAGTACTGAACTTTGACTCATTTCTTATGCGCCTCATTCATCGTGGCAGCATCGTGACGCTGCTCGTCAAGATGTTCCAAATGAAGGAGACATTCTTCAAGACTAGAAGTGTCAGGAAGAAGCTCAACAACTAACTTAAGAGAAGGAATCTCACATTCAATGGGAAATATGGATTCCAGCCCGTAAAATAATTGAAACAGAGTAAATCCAGTTGCAGTTTTTACTGATGTCTTGTATGCCCAAAGTGCAGGATACATCATGATATGCCAGTTGGATCGAATTTTATTAATTGTCATTTGAAGAATGGTCTTCAAGGATTTGTTCACGGCTTCCACTTGCCCATTGGCTTGAGGATGATACAGAGATGAATGCTCCTGCCAGAAACCTAATTTTAGAGCCAACTCAACCATCATGCTATTCTGAAAATGACTGCCATGATCAGTGACAATCTCTCTAGGAATACCAAAACAAGCAATAACTTGGTTGAAAAGAAAAAGAGCTACTGTCTCACCATCATTCCCAAAAGTAGGCATAGCCTCGACCCACTTCGTAAAGTAGTCTACTGCTACAATAATATACTTGTGACCTTTAGCCGAAGGTGGGTTACAAGTAGTATAATCAGTACCCCACTTTGTAAATGGACCGACAGTAATGACTGGAAAAAGTGGAGCTGGATGAGCATGCATTTTTCGAGTATAGACTTGACACGAATGACACTTTTTGACCGACTCCATACAATATTTTAAAATTGAAGGCCAAAAGTATCCAGCACGCAAGATTTTTTGGGCTGTAGCAAGCCCAGATAAATGACCACCACAAGCTTCACTGTGGCAATCATTCAGCACATCCTCAGCTTCTTCGAGAGTTAAGCAACGTCTCAGGATTGAATCATCCCCTCGACGGTATAAAGCATCACCAATAATCAAGTAATTTTTAGCCAAGTGACACAACTTACAGCACTCATCTTTCGAAAAAGTAGAGGGAAACTTCGCAGTCTGAAGATACACAATGATATCTCCATACCAAGGATCCTGTGGAGAGATGAGAAACAAATGTTCATCCGGGAAGGATTCATCATAGAATATCTCTTCTCCATAGGGAAACTCAAAGATTAATTCCACGAAAAATAAAGATTTCTTGGACTTGGCAGGCATAAACTCAAGATCAAATTCCTGTAAAATCACAATCCATCTATTGTATTTGCCCCCAATCACTCACCTACTGAGAACAAAATGAAATGGATTGGCTGCTGCCAAAACATAAGTTTTTCGTAGAAGAATATAATGTATGAGTCGCTGTACAACATGAACAACTGCTAAAGCTAGCTTCTTTATTGGAGTATACCGGAGTTCAGGTCCTACCAAGCCTCAACTAAGATAGTATATAACATGCTACGCCAGAGCATCGTCCTCCTGAACCAGAACCATACCAATGGTAGATTCTGCTCCTGCAAGATACAAAAGGAAATCCCTGCTATAATCAGGTGGACTCAATATAGGAGCAGAGGTCAATGCTTTTTTCAAAGCATCAAATGAGCGCTGAGCGAAGTTATCCCAAAATAATGGAACTCCCTTCTTCAACAATCTCATAAATCATTTGGTAACTTTAGCATAATTTACGATAAATATCCAAAGAAAATTAGCTTTTCCTTGTAGATTTTGAAGTTGACGAATAGATGATGGGGGAGGCAACCGAAGTATTGCCTCAACCTTGAAGGGATCTACCCTAATCCCTTCCGAAGACACAATGAATCCCAATAACCGATCGGATGTAACCGCGAAAACACACTTGTTCAGATTCAACCTAATCTTGTAGAAATGACATCGTTCAAATACTTGACGAAGGTGAGTAGGATGATCAATTCTCTTTCGAGAACGAGCAGCTAAATCATCCAAATACGCCTCGATAATATGTTTGATGTCATGGAAGGCATATGACATGGCCCGCTGAAACGTAGCCCTAGCATTTTTAAGACCAAAAGGCATCTTCTTGTAAGAAAAAGTACCCCAGGGACAAATAAAGGCAGTCTTATGTTGATCTTCAGGATGGATAGTAGTCTGATTGTATCCGGAGAAACTTTCCATGAAGGAGAAAATCTCATTACCGGCACACTCATCGATAATCTGATCTATAAATGGTGTGGGGTAATTATCTTTCGAACATGCTTTATTAAGGTCTCTGAAATCAATGCAAACTCAAATTGTTCCTTGTTTTTTATCCACGGGAACAGGATTCGAAACCCACTCTGTCAAAGGAACCGGGAAAATAAATCCCACCTTGAGCAGCTTCTCCACCTCAGCTTTGATAGCTGCAGCCTTCCTAGGATTGACCAGATGAAGTTTTTGCCTCACCAGCTTAGCATTTTCGTAAGTCTTGATCTCATGTTGGACAATAGATGGATCTATACCAAGCATTTCCTCATAAGACCAAGCGAACACATCCCTAAACTATTTAAAGAGATCGGTATAAATCTGAATCTCTTCAGGGGAACATTCAGCTCCGATGAAGACATTCTCTATAACATTGGGATCCCTGTAAATGTTCACCTGGATAGTTGGAGAAATCACAGCCATGTTCCCTTCAGCATATACTTGTGTTGGTGCTAAAGGGTTCATGATTGGGTGAACAGGACCAGGAGACAAAGGACTTGGAAAACTTGACTCAACTTCGCTCAAATTAGGTAAAAAGTAAGACCGATGATGCAAATCATCCCACAGTCTATCTATACCAGTCATAGTTTCCAGGATGGCCTCTTCAGATGGAAGAGTGGTATCAAGGCAATAATGGGCGGAAGAAGAACTAAGTGTCCAATCCGGAGCCACATCGCCATCCAACTTCTCTGGAGAAAGAGAAGCTGGAATGGTCTCTGTAGAGTCAACAATAGATTGATAAGCAATCTTAGCTACAGACATTGGAAATGCCATTCCACCCACTTGACCTTCCGCTAATGTGGAGGTAGGGGAAGGTAAGGTCCAAGGGTCTGAAAAATAATGAGTTCTGAAGAACTTTCTTCGAATAGGAGCCCTGGAGGATGAAATCGCATTTATATGAACGGTAGGAGGTGGAATATCGAAAGTACCCATTAAAGAAGAATACATTCCAACCCCTAAATTCTCGACAGGCAGCTTGGCATTATCCACCTTTGGAATAGTTGAGTCAGTATATGCATTCAGGTCTACAGGAGAACAGTCCAGTTGATCCACTGTAACAATCCTCCCTTCGTGAGGGAAACAAATAACCCGAAATAATGAGGATGCAATGGTATCCATCTCATAAATCCAGCTTCGCCCCAACAGAAGGTTGTAGTCCAAGCTTGCATCAACTATCTCAACCTCTATATTTATAGTTTTTCCCCCAACATAGATGGGCAAAGCTGGAACAATACCATGCGGTCTGTGAGAATGACTATCAAATGCAGTCAGAAAAGTAGCAGATGGAACAGCTGCGGGAGATCCAATTCCCTTCCAGAATGCGAGAGACATCACACATGTGGAAGCGCCCTCATCAACGACCATTCGAAAGATATTGAATTTCCGAAACGATGATTTGATATGAAAAACCATATGATGGGGGAGTCTTTTTTTAAAATTAGCCATATCGAATGTAATCACAAGAGAGTTCTTTGGATCGAAAGCCCCAATAGCAGTGAGCAGAGCACTGCGCTGAGCTGGACAAGACTGGAGCACCTCAAGAGCCGACATGGCACAAGGACTCTGCGCCAGATCTTCCACAATAGAGTAGTTATGGGAAGCCCTGGCATTTGGATTAATTGTTGTACGCTTAGTAGATGCTTTTGGCATCCGAGGTATAGGCTCAACAGTAGGCCTCGTAATATGAAGTGGCTCAGTACCATCGGGAGCACCCTTGGCTTTCGAAGACTCATATTCGCCATAATCACGGGATCTCGTGGCGATATCCGCATGAGTACTCATCATGTATATGTTTGACGGATTTTCCCCTTCCTGGGTGCCCCCAGAGGAAGCCCTAGTATTTTGATTTGTGCCAACAACTAGATGTTGCCCTTGGGGAAAAGGGTTTGTCAACACAGCCTGGGAACTAGAAGAACCCTGCTGAGCTAACAAGCACTGCACATCCTGAATTTTAGGGCAAATGTGAGTAAGATGGTCTCCAGCACATAACTTGCATGGAAACTTCACTTTCTTTTTATCCTTTGGACCCTCACCAACATGCTCGTTGGATTTATTTGCATTACCCTTCCCATTCTTGCCCTTTTTCTTATTATTATTTCGTCCCTTCTTCTTCCCTTCGGATTGTTGATTTTCTTTAGGGTTAGAAGTCTAAATGGCATTTACTGACAGAGATTGAGAAGGCGATGATTCAGCAGGCACAGCCTGACCAGAAGAAGCAGATTGTATAGACAACAACTGCAATTTACTAAGCAGGTTAACTGCACCACTATTGATCGACCCAATAAGTCCATCACCATGAGGACCAGGTTTAGTCTTGGATATGTCTAATTTGGAGTGAGGAGAATTAGGCAAATATTTATGAAGGACACCAGACTAAGAATATATCAATTCAAGCTGTTGGACCCTAAAAATAGCCTGCTCCTCTGAAAATACCCCTGAGAGGGATACATCTTTAGAAATATCTACCTGCAGAGATTTCAAAAACCATTCCAAAAGAAATTCTCCCGGAATATAAGCTTTGATGAGCTTCTTCCTTATTCGCCATTCCTGAATATGATCAGAAATGTGGGTTGCGTCGTCCTGCTTAAAATTAGCTAGGAGTTCAGTCCCGACATCATAACGGACAGGCAACTGGAAATGATTTAGAAATATAGTAGCCAAATATCCAAAAGTGGCAAAACTGCCCCCAGTTAACTCAATGTACCACTTGGCAGCGTTTCCAGTGAAGGTGCGTTGAAATAACCTCAACCTAATCGAATCCTCAATCAGGGAGTTTGATGAACACCATAAATAGAAAGTGGTGATATGATTAGCTGGGTCCTCTCCATTCTTGCCTTCAAAATTTGGAATGTCTGAAGGTAGTTTGGTAGGAACCGGAGGCCACCCCGAACTATATCGGATCAGATCATTCGTCAATTTCGACAAATTTGGCAAGTTCAACATTGCCAGAAAAGGTAAACGAGGAGGAGCCTGAGGATTCCATCCTTGGTGGGATGAATTCCCAACATTATGAAAAGAATAACCTAGATTTGATGAGGCACCAGGTTGCCAGAAAGAACTCATAGAAAATGTTGGGCCATAGGACCCACCATTTGGAGAAGGACCCCCTCCCAACGCAGAGTTACCATAGACTGGACTAGTTCCCCCCCCGAAGTGGTGAATAAAGAGGAAACCCCCTGGTAGGGGTTCCAAGCGTTAGAAAGAGGGGAAAAAGTCTGATAAGCACTCGACGAAGGGAAAGAAGCATTCCCTTGTTGACCAGCGAGAAACTGATTCCCTACCCCCACTGCTGTAAATACAGGGTTCCAACCTGTAAAGGTAGTCGAACTCTGACCTCCAGACAAAGGGTTAAGACTCTGAGTCTGAGAAGTAAAACGAAAAGACCCTAAGGAAGGATTCGAACTAGGAATATGCCCACTTCCGAAGGGGAACCCTTGAAAACAAGCTGACCCACTAGCCATGGAGGACATGGGTACAAACGAAGTTGCAGCAGCGGAAAAGGAAAACGAAGGAATCCCACTACTGAGCATTCCAAAACAAAAGGGACCAGATTGAGAAGCTTGTGCTTGGGTGAAACCAGAGCCAAACACAGCAGTACTAGAAGCAATTGAAGATATAGCAATTGTGTCTCCTCCTTCTATTGAAGTAAGATTCTGAAGGCCTGCAACACTCACAGATAAAGCCATGTTCCCAGTCGTGGCCATTGAAAGGTATGAATAAGATGGATAAGGACTTTCTGGTCTTTCTGACTCAGGTCCAATGTACTAAAAAACAAACGGATAATCAGGAAGAAGAGGAGATGGAAGTGACTCAGAACGCTGAGATACTTCTGTTGAGCCCCAAGATTGTTCTTTCTTTCATCTTAATTCACTCCATTTTCCTTATTCCATTGTTATCCCAGACCCAAATCATCAATGAAATTAGTTAAAATTACTTTAAGAATGAGTATCATGGCTAACTTGCTAAGTTTTGTGATTTTGTCATTATAATGCATTTTGAACTGAAACTAGCTACAGAATGCAGACATTCCGTAGCTAACCGCCAATTCTGCAGCTGTCTTCACATTCAAGTATGTTCCAGGTGTCCTCTCAGGAAAATCCACACATGGGTTTATTCCACATCATGTCCTCAACGTTTGTTGCTCACCATGAAGAATGAACTGAATTCTGGACGTGGTTTTGTATGTGGGAACTCATACAAGGAGGCAAACTTCTAATAGGACAAGGACAGTCTAGATGTCCTTTGTCCCTTTACGCTGCCATATTTAGAGTTCTAGTACGATTTTGATATGAAAAGACAATGATCCTCGTATTGTTGCAAGTTCTGTTATGAAGATTTGTTATAAATGTACTCAGGAAACCAAGAGACAAGCTCTAGATTTTGATTAGATTTCATGGATTGACTGCTATATTTCTGAAGACCGAGAATACTCTGTTTTAAGTTATTTTCCTTTAATGAAGAAGACAGCATTGATTTGAACGCGTTGAGTTGATTTTGAGTTAGATTCCATCTGGTGGTAGAGGGCGCCTGCCTCCTGAACGACTTTACTTTCGTAACTTAGATAAGTATCTTAGTTCGTTTTCACGTTTTTGAAGTTTGAGTTCATAGTTAATTTCATTAGTCACTATAGCTATACTTGTTCTAAGAAAATCTTCCAAAAGATCATTATAATGAATGAGAAATAGCTGTAGTGTTATAGATTTTAATTACAATTTATTTTGTTCATTATCATAGTTGAACTTATTGTAGTAAACTCTTCCAAAAAATCATTATGATGACTAAGGCATGACTGTGATACTGAAGGTTTCAGTTGTTTGTTTACTCTAAGTAGCATAGCTGATCTTACTCTTAAAATGCTCTTCCAAAATATCATAACAATGGGTAGGAAATAGCTGTGATGTCTTAGTTTTTAATTGTAATTGCTTTCAGTCTTTATGTTTGCATTTGCATTGAATTGTACAACCAGGATTGTTCTAACAAGATCTTCCAAAATACCATTCATGATGGACAAAATAGGCTGTAGAATTCCATAGATTAATTGCATGATAACTTAGTTAGGGCACTCCGGAGTCAAATTGCATTCAATTCATGCTCTGTTATTTCGTTTTAAGTTTGATAATGACTTTTTAGTTTAGCATTGTTTATTGTAGACTGGTAGCACTCTAGTTTAGTTCTAGCTTAGCCCACTGTATTTACATTCCACATTTAGTTGTCATCCATTGCATATTAAATTACGTTAGTTGTTAAACTTAAATACCACGGCCTTCATTATTTACAAAACTTCTTTTGTTCCAAACATATATTGACTCATAATCATCTGAAAAGAAGATAATATCAGTCCAAGGCCTGGAGTACTTTTGCAACCTTTTTACCATTTCATAAACAAAGCCTTTCCTCAAAAGACTACTCTAAAAAGAAATCTATAACTTTTGAGTAAGGTTTAGTGATGTTAAACTAAGTTGCAGAACAGAATTAGGAGCTAGTTTTAGAGTAGAGATCTTATGATGTTACCAATTTTCTTCTCCAAAAATGTTTCAACAAAACTCTAATCATGGATAAGATGTATCATTATAAGCTGATTGTTTAATTGTTTAGTTAGGAGAATTTTTACACTTAGCTGCCCATTCCTCAACCTCTTCCAAAATATCCTTACTAAATGGATTGGACAAGTTAAGTTTATGTTGTGATTCATTTTCTTGAAGTCATTATCAAGCTTTGTATTATGCTTAGTCATAGTTTAAGTTTGGTTCTGTCTCGGTAATTGCACTTGTCATTTGTCATCATCAATTTAGGCTTCACTTTGTTTTTTTAACCAGTAGCTTCTTTCCATCAGCATTTAGTTCTTTCCCTTGTGAACATAAAACCATAAAAAGACCAAAAAACATCATAAAACACTAGACACAAAACAGTAAGAAACAAACACCTAGGCACATGCAGTGCACCTCACTTCAGCAGTTTACGAACCCTGGTTGACAATTAAATGAACTCAATTTAGGAGACTAGGTTGAGCCCCAAATATTTTGGCGTCGTTGTCTGTAGCAAAAACTAGGTAACCTTTGTTTCTTAACTCTCAAAAAAAATTATATGCGTAGAGAGAGAGACTCAAGGGATAGATTCATAAGCAGCAGAACAGAAGTTTGATTCCTAGAACACCACTTGTTTCACCTAGACCAAGAGCTAGTACACCTTCAACTCAGACCCACATTCCATCCTTTACTAATCCTGGACTTCTAGAAGACCTAAGATCAGATATTCCATTAGATAAACCTTCCACTTCATCCACTGAACCTGCCTTAGAAGAAGATCCAAAGACTCCTGTTAGGGACACAAAATTTTCCACTTCCACAGGAGAATCAACCATGGCAGAAGAAGGGGGAGGAGGAGTCTTTAATGGAGAACACACATTATTTGGAGGGGGTAGAGGTAGAGGTATAGGAGAAGGAGGTAGAGGAGAAGGAGGTAGAGGTGCAGAAGGAGGAAGAGGTAGAAGAGAAATGGGAAGCTCTTTTGGGTTTCCTATAATAGATGAAGAAACCAATACAACCATGAAAAATATTTCACCGTCTGTCCTTCCAAACTTCTATGGACTTAAAACTGAAGATCCTGAAACCTTCCTATTTGAATTTGAAATCATGTGTAGAACTTATGACTACTTACAAGATGCTCAAAAACTTAAACTATTTCCTTCAACATTGAAAGGAGCAGCATTGAAGTGGTTTATGAGTTTGATCAACAGTTCTATTAGGACATGGGAAGACATGAAACAAGCATTTATAGAGAGGTATTTGGATTATTGTATGTCGTTCAATCATAAGGAAAAAGTGTTTAAGATGTTACAAAAAGAAGATGAAAACTTAGAAGATTTTTTGGAGAGATTTCATTACAACATCAAAAGAGAAAAAATGGAAAAATTAGATCAAGACACCTTAAAAGCTCTTTTGTTGAAAACAATTAGGGATGAATGGTTGGATATCCTTAACATGATGGGAAAAGGGGATATATCACAGCTCACATTACCTGAAATATCTGAGTTATGTATCAACCTTTCAAGAGGGAAATCTAAAACTATAAAAGGTCCAAGAGATCTTGCTCTTGCAAGGGCAAGTAAGTCTGCTTCTGGGACAGTAAGTAGATCAGAAATAGGACACATGCTTGATGATTTCAAATCTGACATCTTAGGGAGTCTTAGTGAACAAATATACACCCTTAAGATACAAAACAAGCAAAAAGCTGAATCTGATGCCTTGGCAATCTTTTGTCCCAAATGTAGAAAGAAACATGCCTTGAGAGAGTGTCCTTTGGATGTAAAAGTTGTAGAGACCTGTGTCATTTGTTCTAAAAAACATGAGACCAAGAATTGTCCTTCTCTTCCTGGTCTCAAAGCTGTCTTTCAGGAGGAAACTCCTACAGATTCCACAGAATCTCTTAATTTTGTCTCTAGAAGACCTTAGCAGCGACCTCAAACACAAGGATTCCATGATCAAATGTATAATCAACCTCCACCTTGGAATTCTTGGCAGCAACCTTGGCCCCAATTTCAAAATCAATCTCAAGCTTGGGCACAAGGGGCACAAAATCCCTTTGGAAGATACTCTCAGTACTATCAGTATCCACCATCCTATCCACCATACCCACATTTTTATCCTTAAAATCCTCAACAAAATTTTCAACAAAATCCTCAACAACATCATCAGAACCTACCACATCAAAATCAACCACTTCCATTACCATTTCCTCAAAAATCAAATTAGTTACCTGCTCAACCCATACCAAACCCCAATAATAAAAATCCTCAAACACATATATGATAGAAGGCCAACAGTTTCCAACTTATTTAATTACTCCTTTAGACCCTAGTGATTTTCAACTTAGGTCTGGAAGAATACTTGAAAAGAGGAAACCTTCTGTGATCATACAAGAACAAGATAACTCTGAGGAAGATTCTCTACGGGTGAATAAAAGTCTTGAAGAAGATACATCTTTTCAAGACCCAAACACTAAAAAATTAAAGCAAAAAGATCCAATAATTTCAACTCTTGTATTAGAGTAGCCATCAACATCTACTTCTATACCTCCCTTTCCAGAAAGATTACAAATTGAGAGAGGTGTAGAAAAACAAATTATGGTGCCTAATTATGATTTCCTAGATGAGCTGAGAAATGTTTGCATTAAAATTCCATTATTACAAGCCATCAAGGAAATTCCAATTTTAGCCAAAACAATAAAGGAGTTGAGCATGAAGAAAAAAAGAAAAAGAATAAGAGAGACAAAGAAAATTCAACTGGCAGGAAAAATAGCAGACATTATGATGGGTAAGATTGCTATTCCAAAGTATCTAGACCCAGGAAATCCAGTTGTTAAAATTCACATCAATGGAATTGAGATCCAAAACACACTCATTAATTTAGGAGCAGCAATCAATATCATGAGTAGACAAATCATGGATAAACTGAAACTTCCTAATCTTCTCTTTACACCCACATTATTACAATTAGCAGACAGATCTGTGATCAAACCTGATGGGGTAATAGAAGACATTTCAGTGTCCCTAGATTCTTGGGAGTACCCTGTGGATTTCATGATCCTAACTCCTAAGAATAATCTAGGAGGGCATCCAATTATATTAGGAAGACCTTGGTTAGCTACAGCTGATGCTTTCATTAGTTGTAGATCCGGTGATATGTACATCTCTGATGGTAGTTCAACTAAGAAATTCACTTTGTATCCTCCGGCAAGGAAAATTACAGATTTAGATGATACTCAATGGATAGAGGATGAAGAAGACTTACAACCTCTCTTCACAATTTCAGAAATTAGTGAAGATAGTCAAATTCTGAATACTCTAGAAAACTTTGAATCCTCTTCAGAATACAAACATGAACCATTTCAAGAGGGATCCAACATTGAGTTTTTGTCATCAAGACATATGTCTCTTCATTCTATGGATAAATTTGGCAGCTCTACAAGTGAGATATTTCCAGGCAAAACTTTGAACATAAACAAGAACCTAGAAAAATCTCAACAGGAAGAGTTAGTCAAGATATTACAAAGACATTCTTCTGCATATGCATGGGAGTACACTGACATGAAAGGGATAAGCCCAAAGACTTGCACTCATCACATCTATATAGAGGAAAATTGTAAACCAATCAGACAACCTCAAAGACGGATGAATCCAAATCTTAGGGAGATTGTTAAAGAAGAATTGCAAAAATTGTTAAATGTCAACTTCATCTATCCCATTTCAGATAGTCAGTGGGTTTCTCCTTTGGTAATTGTGCCAAAGAAAAATGGTAAATGGAGGGTATGTGTTAACTACCGGGAACTAAACAAAGCTACTCTTAAAGACCATTTTCCCTTACCTTTCATAGATCAAGTGTTAGATACATTAGCTGGCAAAAAATACTTCTCATTCCTAGATGGGTTTAGTGGTTACAATCAAATCCAAGTAGCACTTGAAGATCAAGACAAAACCACATTTACCTGTCCTTGGGGTACCTATGCTTACCGAGTATTTCCATTTGGATTATGCAATGCACCTGCAACATTCCAAAGGACAGTATTAGGAATTTTTTCAGATCTAATACATGATTGTGTAGAGGTATACATGGATGATTTCACAGTTTATGGAAACACTTTTGAAGAAGCTTTAGCAAACTTGGAAAAAGTTTTAAAGAGATGTCAAGAAGAAAATCTTTCACTTAGTCATGAGAAATGTTTCATGATGTTTACTGAAGGTATTGTTTTGGGGCATCATATTTCAGAGGATGGGATTAGAGTTGATGAGTCAAAAGTTGAAGTCATCTCTAACTTATCTATTCCAAGTTGTCAAAAAGATGTTAGGAGTTTTCTAGGATTTACAGGATATTATCGAAGGTTTATAGAAAACTTCACCAAGATATCATCTCCACTTTTCAAATTACTTACCAAAAACTGTGAATTCAAGTGGAATCCCGATGCCAGTTAGCCTTTGAGACCCTGAAAACAAAAATTTCTAAAGCACCTATTTTAAGGGGACCTAACTGGAAGTTACCTTTTCATATTTCAACAGATGCCTCGGATACAGCTCTAGGAGCAGTATTGGGACAAAAAGACCTGATTCCTTATGCCATCTACTATACTAGTAAAAATTTGACTCCTTCAGAGTTAAACTATATTGTAACTGAAAAATATTTTTTAGCTGTTGTTCATGCCATAAACAAATTCAGACACTATATAACAGGCTATGAAACTTTTGTTCACACAGATCACTCTGCAATTAGATATCTAATGAACAAATCAATTACTAATGGCAAAGTCATAAGATGGTTATTGATTTTACAAGAATTCAACATTACCATTCTAGATAGGCCTGGAAAACAAAACACAGTAGCTGATTTCCTATCTAGACTCCAAAACATCAAAGATGACACTCCAGTTGAAGATCAATTTCCCGATGAATATCTTTTTGCAATTTCTACTCAAACTCCTTGGTTTGCTGACATTGCTAATTATTTAGTTTCAGGAAAATTTCCTTCAATAATGAATGCAAGAGATAAAAGAAAATTCATTTATGATAGTGCAAAATATTCATGGGTTGCTAATGAGTTGTACAAGACAGGTCCAGATTTGATCATTAGGAGATGTGTTCGGGAAGATGAGATGCCCGAGATTCTCAAAGCATGTCATGATGAACCTTGTGGCGGACACTTTGCTGATAAGAGGACAGCCTATAAGATCCTTAATTTAGGATATTATTGGCCATCCTTGTTTAAAGATTCTAAAGAGTATGTCAAAAGGTGTGACAGTTGCCAAAGGGTAGGGAAACCTTCTCCTTCAGGTGAGATGCCATTACAACCTCAGGTACATATTGAACCTTTTGAAAAATGGGCTTTGGATTTCGTAGGACCTATTAGTCCTCCATCAAGACAAAAGAGATATATATTAGTTTGCACTGATTATGTTACCAAATGGGTAGAGGCCAAGCCATTACTTTTTGCTAATGAAGCATCTGTAGTTACTTTTCTTTTTGAGGATATTTTACTCGTTTTGGTGTCCCAAGGGAAATTGTTACAGATCAAGGAGCTCAATTTACATCAAGGCTAGTGGAACAAATGATGGAGAGATACAAAATCAGGCATAGAAAATCTACTCCTTATCATCCACAAGCAAATGGTCAAGTGGAATATACTAATAAGGTCATTGAAGGAATCCTAACAAAGATTGTTCATTTACATAGAAGAGATTGGGTAGATAGGCTTCCTGAAGCCTTGTGGGCCTATAGAACTACATGGAGAAACACAACAGGTCATACTCCTTATGAACTTGTTTATGGAAAGCAAGTCTTGTTTCCCATAGAGTTCCAGATTCAAACTTTCAAAATGGCAGTTCAGCTAGGACTTGATTTAACGGAGGCACAAAAGCATAGATTGGAGTAGATTAATGAATTAGATGAGATCAGACAAGATGCAGTTCAGAAAACAAGTCTAGTCCAACAACAAAGGACTAGATGGCATGACAAGTACATCAAAGAGAAGAAATTCAAAGAAGGTGACCGGGCTCTCTTGTTTGATTCAAAATTCAAGGATTTTCAAGGTAAATTTCAAACACATTGGCTTGGGCCATATGAAATTTTTGAAATTTTTGACAATGGAGCAGTAAAAATCAGGACAATAGATGAAGAAGAGGTCACTTTTCTTGTGAATGGTCATAGATTGAAGCTGTATCACAAACCACTCTCAAGAGAAGAATTTGTCAAGAAGTTCCAGGAAAACAGTGATGTGAAGTTAATGAAGAATAATCTTTCTTCTTCATCAACTTGATTGAATTTTCTGAAGTCATTTCTTAAAAAAAAAAAAAAAAAAAGTATAAACATAAAAACCAATCATTGATTGGCATGTTTATACAGAAAAGATAGGGTGAAAATCAGAGTCTTTCTGACACTCTAACTTTTCCATTTTGTTTCTACAAGCAGCTGTTACAAAATCATAAGTTCAGATCCATTGCACTTATGATCCATCTCATTTCATTTCATTCCATTTACTTATCCATCCATACTCCATTTCATTTATTCATTCATACTTCACTTCATTCCATATTTCATTCATCTCATTCCATACTTCATCCACCTCATTTCCATATCAAAATTTAAAGTTTGATGTCTTTCTGCAAATGAATAACACATGTCATGGATTGTAGGCCATTTATTATATTCTTCCACTCCATTTCATAAATTGTAATCCATCCCATTCCATCATTCACTTCATACATATCCCATTTTACCATGTTTCATCATCTATCTTTACTCATTGCATATAATATTCCACTTATATTCCAAACCACTCCATTCCATGATTAAAATTCTCTACAGGTACATTCTGCAGCTAATCAGACTTTCCACAGCCAGACAATCATTCCGCAGCTACAGATCCTGAAGGCACTGATCAACAGACATTTGAATTGCAACAAAATGATCCAATATATCCATGAACAAGAAAAATCAAGAAGGATTATGAATACTCTTCCAGAGGAGAACAAAGTATACAAGATCACAAAAAGCAGATGAAAAGCAAAGGTAAAAAGTTTTGATTATAATGGCATGTCATAAACTTTAGTATAGTTTTAGTTATGAATCATTTGAAAAGTTGTTTTGATTATTTTTATTGATCATGCCAAATATACCCTCCGCAAAACTTTGGATAAAAATCCTTCATTTCAAATTCTATACCCGAACATCATTTAAGCAGTTAAAAGGCTGAAGTGTTTGGTTTTCTTACGTCACCCAGTCAAATCATTTAATGATGATTTTTGAATCCGTTGTAAAAAAATCTCCGCAGTCTTTTCACTCATTGATTTTTTTTCTTCACCTCACTTCATTAACTCGTTCCGTAACCACTCCCTATTACTCCATCCCGTAGCCAACCCTTCATCATTTCATTCTGTAAAATCGAGGTATCTCTATCACCGTGAGCAGAGGTATACCAGTTTGAAATTGGAAGCCATTGTCACCGTGAAGCAGAGGTATATCAGTTGAAAGTTGAAGCCACTGTCACTGTGAAGCAAAAGTATATCAGTTTGAGGTATATTAGTTTGAAAGTTGAAGCCACTGTCACCATGAAGCAGAGATATATCAGTTTGAAATCTGAAGCCACTATCATCGTAAGGTAGAGGTATATCAGTTTGAAGATTGAAGCACTATCACCGTGAAGCAGAGGAATATTAGTTTGAAGGTTGAAGTCATTGTCTCCGTGAGCAGAAAGAGTACTAATCTGAAGATTGAAGAAGAAATTATGGGCCTCATCGTGAGAAATGAACCAGTGGGCACAAAATACTTGGAAGGATACCCTCAAAGCAGAGAAATGTTGCAACAGGCAGGATGGCTACAATTCCTTGAGAAATTTAATGGCTTCCACAAAGAAGTTACTAAAACATTTGCAAGGTCATTCAAAGGAGCCGAGGTTGAAGTTGGAGATGTTAAATTCACTGTCACAGAGGTTTTTATTGCAGAAGCAACAAGATTGCTTAGACATGGAGAAAGATGGTTTAAGAACAGAGAATTTCATAATGAATCATGGAAGCAAATCCTCAAATCACCAGGTATGGATGTCACTGTGTTTAAAAAGGGAATTCCAAGCTCTACATTAAAGAATAAATGGAGAAACATATTGCTTATTCTACAAAAATTTATCACTTGTGAAGGTAGATATGGTACTTTCTATGTTTACCATATTAGGTTGATAATGCATTTCTTAGAGGAAGAGATAAATTTGCCCTATTTCTTGCTTCAAAGTTTAAAAAAGATGACTTCAAGTGTTCAAAGGAGAGTCCAATTCCTAGAGACAACTCTATACCTCATGGCTTGGTTAAGATTTTAATTGAACACCATTTAGCCAAAACAAAAGATACTTGGGATAATTTCTTGGTGAGAAATCACTTTGAGGAACCAAAAGAGCCTTCACCTGAACATCAGCCTACAAAGAGAAGCAGAAAATGGAGAGCCTCTAAAATTGAAACTGATAAAGCAATTCAAGAAAGTAGTGAAGAAATAATCTCTGAGAAGTTGACTCAGATTAAGAGACAACTTAAGGAAGAGAGGGTAATCAGACAATTTTCCACAAAAAAAGGAGAGGGACCATCCTAGCCAAGAAGGAGCCATAGACTCAGGGGGAAACTAAGGAAAACACAAATCAAACAAACTGGGGTGATAAACATAGAAGATGAGGAAACATCTATTGAAGAAGATGTTGAAGAAGATTTTGATGAAGAAACCCCTGAAATTGACCCTGCACAGCAAGAAGTTTATGACTATGTTGAAACATTGGAAAGGAAAGCTTCAGAGAGTAGAGATAGAACCCCTAGTCCTCCACTATCCGAAATAGATGTGTTAAGAAGAGATAGGTACGAACTGGAAGTACTTAATAGACATATTAGGATCGAGAATGATATTTTGAAGGAACAAATCAAACTAAAAACCAGTATGAACTCAACCCTGTCTCTACGAATGGACAAAGTGGAAAAGGCTAATGAAAAGTTGAAAAAGAGGAACAAGAAGTTAATCAGGGCACTTGCCAATTTAAGGTTCAAGTTAGTCATCAGGAAGCCCAGAAGACCTTTAACTTCCAGGCAAAGAAGAAGAAGAGGGTTGGATGTTCTTGTAGAAGTCTCTGAGTTTATGGAATAAGTTGCATGAGGACATGCAAGAAGTCAGCAGTGGGGGTATGTTGAGCCCCAAGATTGTTCTTTCTTTCATCTTACTTCACTCCATTTTCCTTTGTCCATTGTTATCCCAGGCCCAAATGATCAATGAAATTAGTTAAAATTACTTTAAGAATGAGTATCATGGCTAACTTGCTAAGTTTTGTGATTTTGTCATTGTAATGCATTTTGAACTGAAACTAGCTACAGAATGCAGACATTCCGTAGCTAACCACCAATTCTGCAGCTGTCTTCACGTTCAAGCATGTTCCAGGTGTCCTCTCAGGAAAAGCCACACATGGGTTTATTCCACATCATGTCCTCAACGTTTGTTGCTCACCATGAAGAATGAACCGAATTCTGGACGTGGTTTTGTACGTGGGAACTCATTCAAGGAGGCAGACTTCTAATAGGACAAGGACAGTCCAGATGTCCTTTGTCCCTTTACGCTGCCATCTTTAGAGTTCTAGTACGATTTTGATATGAAAAGACAATGATCCCCGTATTTTTGCAAGTTCTGTTATGAAGATTTGTTATAAATGTACTCGGGAAACCGAGAGACAAGCTCTAGATTTTGATTAGATTTCGTGGATTGACTGCTATATTTCTGAAGATTGAGAATACTCTGTTTTAAGTTATTTTCCTTTAATGAAGAAGACAACATTGCTTTGAACGCGTTGAGTTGATTTTGAGTTAGATTCCGTCTGGTGGTAGAGGGCCCCTGCCTCCTGAACGACTTTACTTTCGTAACTTAGATAAGTATCTTAGTTCGTTTTCACGTTTTTGAAGTTTGAGTTCATAGTTAATTTCATTAGTCACTATAGCTATACTTTTTCTAAGAAACTCTTCCAAAAGATCATTATAATGAATGAGAAATGGCTGTAGTGTTATAGATTTTAATTGCAATTTCTTTTGTTCATTATCATAGTTGAACTTATTCTAGTAAACTCTTCCAAAAAACCATTATGATGACTAAGGCATGACTATGATACTGAAGGTTTCAGTTGCTTGTTTACACTAAGTAGCATAGCTGATCTTACTCTTAAAAAGCTCTTCCAAAATATCATAACAATGGGTAGGAAATAGCTGTGATGTCTTAGTTTTTAATTGTAATTGCTTTCAGTTTTCATGTTTGCATTTGCATTGAATTGTATAGCCAGGATTGTTCTAACAAGCTCTTCCAAAATACCATTCATGATGGAAAAAATAGGCTGTAGAATCCCATAGATTAATTGCATGATAACTTAGTTAGGGTACTCCGGAGTCAAATTGCATTCAATTCATGCTCTGTTATTTCGTTTTAAGTTTGATAATGACTTGTTAGTTTAGCACTGTTTATTGTAGACTGGTAGCACTCTAGTTCAGTTCTAGCTTAGCCCACTGTATTTACATTCCACATTTAGTTGTCATACATTGCATATTAAATTACATTAGTTGTTAAACTTAAATACCACTTCGCCTTGAACACGTAATTTCCTCTTTTGTTCCAAACATATATTGACTCATAACTATCCAATAGAAGATAATATCACCAAGGCCCTGAGGTACTTTTTGCAACCTTTTTACCATTTCAAAAACAAGCCTTTCCTCAAGACTATTCTAAAAGGAAATCTATAACTTTTGAGTAAGGTTTAGTGGTGTTAAACTAAGTTGCAGAATAGAATTAGGAGCTAGTTTTAGAGTAGAGATCTTATGATGTTACAAATGTTCTTTTCCAAATATGTTTCAACAAACCTCTAATCATGGATAAGATGTTGTATCATTATAAGCTGATTGTTTAATTGTTTAGTTAGGAGAATTTTTACACTTAGCTGCCCATTCCTCAAGCTCTTCCAAAATATCCTTAATAAATGGATTGGATAAGTTAAGTTTATGTTGTGATTCATTTTCTTGAATTCATTATCAAGCTTTGAATTCTGCTTAGTCATAGTTTAAGTTTGGTTCTCTCTCGGTAATTTCACTTGTCATTTGTCATCATCAATTTAGGCTTCACTCTGTTTTTTTAACCAGTAGCTTCTTTCCATCAGCATTTAGTTCTTTCCCTTGTGAACATAAAACCATAAAAATACCAAAAACATCATAAAACACTAGACACAACGCAGTAAGAAACAAACACCTAGGCACATACAGTGCACCTCACTTCAGCAGTTTACCAACCCTGGTTGACAATTAAATGAACTCAATTTAGGAGACTAGGTTGAGCCCAAACAACTTCCTCTACTTCTACTTCTTCTTCTCGTGGAAATAAGACTCTCGAGGTGAGCGGAGTGCTCCTCTCGGAACCAACACCGGAACCAACTACAAAAATTTCAAGCCCTTGTGGAGGATCTCTCTCCACTGTGTCAGTTACCACCCGGTGATATTTACCTACTATATTACTCCTACGCCTTCTTGAAGAAGGCGCTACATTTTTGGGAGATAACCCCCGAACTCTCCTCGATCAACAAGGCGCTTGATCAGCCACTTTAACAGATTAATTAGAATTAAAAAAAAAGTATAAAGCTAAGCAAGCTAGGAGCAAAGAGCACTCACTACAAAAATCCCTAAGATACAACCAAGCAAGCAGCCTTCAAGTATTTCCGCTCCGGGTGATTAGGACCGGACATCAAAATACGAGAAAGAGAAAAATAGGACCTCCCGAAAGTAGTCTGGGATAATTACAGCCCAGGCCTACTAGCGAAGGTAACAGAAACAGCTATGCTGACCTCCTAACAACAGCCTTTTCCGGTGCAAGTACCCAAGCTTCGCCGGGGCACCCTCCAGAAGTACTGCTGGAAGTGATATGACATCTGCCTCAGGTACCACGGGTATTCCCCCTCGCAGTCACCTGTGTGGTACCTAGAAAAGGCAACTAAGGGCACCAATCCATGTCAGAAGCTGGGCGGAATGGTCTTAAGGCAAGATCCAATAAATCAGAGAGGGGGTATCTCTCTTCTCAACCTTCACTTCCCCTCGCGCTTGACTCTCTGGAGGAGAGCTTTCCCGGTCCACCTAACGGTGTTGGATTTCACTCATGTAATAAACTTCTATGTTTTAGTTTGAGTGGCCTTGGAGAGTTAACTCTCCACTCACCTAATCCAAGGCCCTACAACCTAGCTAGTTGATGTATGACACTTAATAAAAAACTTGCTAATTGTTTTTAAATTAATGCGCTTATTTTAGTTGGCTGTTATATTAAGTCAAGGGAATATGGAAATGAAACTCGTGATGTTTTATGACGCAGAAAAGAAATTAATGAAAACCAAACTACATGTAGATGCAGTAATTGCCTTTCGATGAAAATAAATTTCTACACGGGTTCTACGAGACTATTTTTTCTTTTCAGATATCAAACCTCACACTCGCAAAATTTATGAAAAAGGCTACAAATGTTCAAGTGCACCTAATGAAAATTACTAAGAGAATGCCAATGCAAAATCTAACAAAGCAAAGAGAAATTTCCAAGAATCCGCTAGTTCTATCACTTTTCCGGTTGTCTAGAAAGCTAGTTCCCAAATCAGAAGCTCTCAGTATATAGACACCAAAATATGCTCGAAATAAGAGAAAGAAACCAACTAAAATTCCCTTCCCAAATCAAGTCAGAAACCGAAGGTAAGAAATCTCAACAAGGCTTCAAAAGATGGAAAGAAACCAAAACAAAAATGCAAAACAAAGGCAATGAAAAAACAAAATGTTTTTGAGCTTTTGAATTTTATAAAAAGAAGATTTCAAAGAGACCAAGAAAACTATCCAATTACCAAGCCAAACAATCTCCGAATTTCAAGCAAAACTCCAAAAATAATGCTCCAAATCTTATAGTGCCACTTAGTAGCAAGATTTATACGAGCAAAAGGAAGACAAGAAACTCAGTAACTCAGCCCAGAAGAATAGCACAATCTTGCAGTAAACAAAACTTCAAAGACCCCAAAAATGACTCTTAAAAAATTGCAACAAGACCTATTCAAATGAAATCAAGAAAACCAACCAAAAAGTAGGCAAAAATTAAAGTGAAAAACAAGACATAAAGTTAGGAAAGAGCATATGAGCAAAAGCTCTCTGTCCTGATTAAGCAGAACAACCAAGAATCCTTGGAAAGAGATCTTGGTACTCGAACCAAAAATGTAAGCACTAAAAAAAAACAAGATTTGCCAAATGAGCCAGTCTTCAACCAAATAGGAGAGAAAAAGACAAATAACCACCTTCAACACAATCCAGAGACTATAAGGACACTGCAGAGACAGGTCACCATAGGAAGACAAGACCAAAAAGTCAAGAAATAAAAAATTTCAAAATTTTCCCAGGCATACGCTACTTAGAAGTTTTAAAACAAGCATGCATACGCGACTGTGGCAAAGGAAAAACGCATATACGCAACTTCCTTTCACCAAATATGCGTGTATACGCGTCTGTGTAGAGGAAAACTAGCGTATGGAAAAGTAAATAATGAAAAATAAAAATGATCAAGCCTGGCTAAAAAACCAGGTCTTTAGTCTGATTGGGAAAAAACTAACTGGACTGGAAATAATTATTAAAACTGTCGGAAACCTTTAAAACAGCGGAAACCACCCAACAGGGGAATCACAGGAATGCGATCCCCAGCAGAGTCGCCAGTTCTATTTTGGGAAATAACTCCCTGGAGGTCATTGGGTCAAAAACCTCCACAGATCAGGGCATGCTATTCAAGAGGGACTCACACAACCACACTTGTACGCTAAAAACTAGATATTATAGATTGTAGAACTCACCCGTAGGTCCTACATTTGATGTAGATCCTGCGGGGTACAAACCCCTAGCAACCCTTCTTCCTCTTCAACCTGGAAATCAAGAAGAGACATGCATGAAAATCTAGTTGTACAGCATATATCTTTCCTAAATGTCAGTGTAATCCATATAAAACATCATATAAACAATAATAAATTCTTAATTAACAATCTTTTCACGTATTCAAGTAGATATTAACACGTGAATTCAGGAACAAGATGGTTCTTCTTCATTACAAACAGCATGTACAATAATAGAAAGGTGGAGAGATCACCTGAATCCTTCCATGATCTTCAAACAGACCGTCGTCTGGATCCGTCCTGCCCTTGCCTCACTAGGATTCTTTCAAGACTTGTGCACACGAGATGACATATAAGCTAATGAACATCTCCAGGAAACAAGGGTTTCCTGTAAAAATCTGGGAAGTGCAAGAGGCATGGTAAATCAGACTTGAATGGGGCTCCAACATAGTATAATGTCTATAATTTTCTCTCTCTCCCTTAGGCCATGCACATGAGGGGCTTTTATACTCCCTCAAAGTAGTTTCAATCTGTTAGAAATAGTTGGCCACGGGCTGGGGTGGTTGAATTACAGGAATAACCATCAACCCAGCCTCGAAAATAGGGATATATATATATATTTTTAATGATTTTAATGGCATACGCAGAAAAGTATCTCTGGACTCATGTATACACGCGGAAAAGTCTGGGCATATCCGCGTATGGGATTTTAAACACTGTTTTTTATGAACTTTTATTCAAGTCTGTGGGAATGGGTGCCCAAGGCCAAAGAATAATCATGAATCAAATGAGGGTAAAAAATGATGCTATAACAACAACATAAAACCACTTTCAGACCTCAGGATCTAGCCCTCCTGGGTCCAAAGAGGGATCTCTCTATGTAAGCAAAGGTTTATGTATTTGAATATCAAAATTTAAGATGTTAGGCTAGTTATAAGGCTCGGGGCTTGTCTGTTTGTTTGTTTGGTTGCTGGTCATCAGGAAAGAAGAGTTCAATGTAAGACAAGGATGAGCAAAGAGGATTAGGGCAGAGGTGAAGTATTCCAGGGAGCATTCAAAACCATTGGGAAATGGAGTCAGGAAAGGATTTGCTTGCTAATCAATATGCAGGCTTTCAATTGGGCTAGTCATCTAAAACATTGGATCTTAAAGATGATAGTGTGGTATGGAATCGCTCCGAAAATGAAAATATCGCCCACCTCCGAAAAGCGGTGCGATGGAAACCAGCGGGTTCTATACAGTGAGAGGTTGCGCAACGGGCGCGATGGATGGGCGAGGGCGGCGATCGTCGTCCATTCTGTTTAGATCAACGGCTATAAACGCGCCCGATTAGATAAGCGCTTTTTGGGCTAGCGCTCGGTTCTGGCGGCCAAGTCACGTGGAGGAAAAGGTTAAGGGGGTTAGGCCGAAAGGTGCTAGGATGCATACCTATGGAAAATATGGTTTTTGGCCCATTTTAGTGCATTTTCGAGCCAACAAAGGGTAACGATAGGGGAAAGAAAGGGAAATTTGGCCAACAAGGAGGAAGTATAGGGTGTAAAGGGGACTTTGGGAATATTTAGGGGGATTAGAGGGGAATTGGACAGAGGGAAAACAAAGGTTAACATGGGCATTATGCAGAGATACAAGGGTAAATGTAGGCTTTGGAGTACAATTTTTGTAATCAATGAGACCTTCCAAAGGGAGTCAGTAGATGGAATTTTATCAAAGGCAACGGCACAGGAGACTTCAAGGATGATGTGTCTTCAGAGGAGATGCATTCCTTGAAGGCTCAACAAAAATTTAGCCCCCTGCTTTTCTTGTCAGAAAATTTATGGGGGGCTAACACTTCATAAACAATCTCTTCTTCACAGGGAAACTCAAAAATCAACTCCCCAAATACTAACGATTTCTTAGATTTGGGAGACAAAAATTCAAGATCAAATTCCTGCAAAATAACAATCCATCGATTTTATTTTTCCCCAATCACTTGCCTACCGAGAAAAAATTGAAATGGATTTACTGCTCCCAAAACATATTTTTTTCAAAGGAGAATATAATGCCTGAGTCGTTGAACAACATGAACAGCTTCCAAAGAAATTTTCTCTATCGGAGAATACCGGAGTTCAGGAACTACCAGGCCTCGACTAAGGTAGCATATAACATGCTCAGAAAGAGCATCATCTTCCTGAACCAGAACCATACCAATGGTAAATTCTACTGCAGCGAGATACAAGAGCAAATCCCTGTCATAACCGGGTGGACTCAGTAAAGGAGCAAAGGTCAATTATTTTTTTAAAGAATCAAATGAGCGTTGAGAAAATTCATCCCAGAAGAATGGAAATCCTTTCTTTAATAACCTCATAAATCCCTTTGTAATCTCGACATAATTTACAATGAATCTCAGCAAGAAATTGGCTTTTCCTTGTAGACTTTGAAGTTGACGAATTGAAGATGGGGAAGGCAATTGAAGTATTGCCTCAACCTTGAAGGGATCTATTAATCCCTTCCGTAGACACAATGAATCCCAACAATCGACCATATGTGACAATGAAAACACACTTATTATGGTTCAACCGGATTTTGTAATACCGACATCATTCAAAAACTTGACGGAGGTGAGAAGGATGATCGATTCCCTTATGAGAATGAGCAGCTAAATCATCCAAATATGCCTTGATAATATGTTTGATGTTGTGGAAGGCGTAAGAAATGGCCCGCTAAAAGGTAGCTCCAACATTTTTAAGGCCAAAAGGCATCTTCTTGTAAGAAAAGGTACCCCAGGGACAAATAAACACAGTCTTATGCTGATCTTCAGGACGAATAGTGATTTGATTATATCCCGAGAAACCTTCCATGAAGGAGAAAATCTCATTCCCCGCACACTCATCAATGATCTGATCTATAAATGGTGTGGGGTAATTATCTTTAGGATATGCCTTATTTAGGTCTGTGAAATCGATGCAAACTTAGATCGTTCCTTATTTTCTGTCCACAGGAACTGGATTTGAAACCCACTGAGTTAATGGAACGGGGTAAATGAAACCTGCTTTAAGCAACTTCTCCACCTCAACTTTTATTGTGGATACCTTCCTAGGGTTGACCGGACGAAGATTCTGCCTGATAGGCTTAGCATTTTCGTATGTCTTGATCTCATGCTGGAAAATAGATGGATTTATACGAAGATCAAAAGTACCCATCAGGGACGTATACATTCCAACCCACATATTCTCAATAGGTTGCTTGGTATCCTTCACCAAATGAATGGTTGAGTCAGAAGATGCATTAAGATCTATAGGAGAACAATCTAGTTGATCAACTGTGACAATTATCCCTTCATGAGGGAAACATACAATACAAAATAATGAATATGCAATAACATCTGTCTCATAGATCCAGTTTCGTCCCAACAGAAGGTTATAGTCTAAGCTTGCATCGATTATCTCAACTTCGATATTGAAAGTTTTACCCCCAAAAAAGATGGGTAAAGTTGGAACAATACCATGTAGCCTGTTAGAATGACCATCAAATGCAGTCAGAAGAGTGGCTAAAGTGACAGCTAAGGGAGATCCAATAGCCTTCCAACATGCAAGAGACATTACACATGTGGAAGCGCCCTCATCAACAACCGTTCAAAAAATATTAAATTTCCGATATGTTGACCTAATATGGAAATCCATATGATGAGGAAGTCTCTTTTTAAAATTCGACATGTCTAATGTGATAATCAGAGAATTATTTGGATCAACAACCCCAATGGTGGTGAGAAATGCACTCCTTTTTGTAGGACACGACTAGAGTACCTCTAATGCAGACATAACACAAGCACTTTGAGCCGGATCTTCTACAATCAAGTAGTTCTAGGCAACCTTGGCATTAGGATTGATCTTCATAGACCCTTTTTGCATCCAAGGCATAGGCTCAACTACATGCCTCTCTATATGATCTAGCTCATCACTATTAGGAGCACCCTTAGCTTTCGAAGACTCAGCTTCGCCATAATCATGAGATCTCGTAGCAATATTTGTGTGAGCACTCATCATGTACATGTTTGATGTATTTTCCCCTTCCTGACTGCCCCTAGAGGGAGCCCTAGTATTTTCATTCGTGCCAACAAGTAATTGCTGCCCATGGGGAAAAGGGTTTGTCAACACATCCTGGGAACTAGAAGAACCCTGTTCAGCTAACAAGCGCTGCGCATCTTGAATTTGAGGGTAGAGGTGCATAAGATGGTCTCCAGTGCACAAATTGCATGGAAACTTAACTTTCTTTTTATTATCCTTCTTACCCTCTCCAACATGATCGTTGTATTTTTTTGCATTCCCCTTCCCATCCTTGTCATTTTTCTTATTATTTCATCCCTTCGTTTTCCCATCATATTTTTGACTTCCTTTGGGGTTAGAATTTTGAACAACATTAATTACCAATGGTTGAGAAAGAGTTGACATTGAAGGCATAACCTGACCAAAAGGAGCAGATTGTATAGACAACTACTGCAATTGATTTAGCAGGTTAGCCGTACCACTATCAATCGAACCAATAAGCCCGTTACCATGAGGACCAAGTTTAGTTTTTGCTAAATCTAACTTGGATTGAGGAGAATCTAGCAAAATTTTATTAAGGAATCTAGGCTGAGAATAAATCAGTTCTAGATGCTGAGCCCTAAAAATAGTCCACTCTTCAGAAAATACCCCTGAAAGGGATACATCCTTTGAAATTTCTGGCTGTAAATATTTCAAAAAACATTCAAGAAGGAATTCATTCAGGATTTGGGCTTTGATGAGCCTCTTCCCTCTTCGTCATTCCTGAATATGATAAAAAATGTGAGTTGCCTTATCCTGCTGAAAATTGGCTAGGAGGTCAGTCCCGGCATCATAACGGACAGGTAACTAAAAATGGTTTAATAACATGGTAGCCAACTCTACAAAAGTAGAAAAAATTCCCCAGTTAGCTCGATGTACCATTTGGCTGCATTTATAGTTAAGGTTCATTGAAATAATCTCAACATAATTGAATCGTCGATAAGGGAGTTTGACGAACACCATAAATGGAAAGTGGTGACATGATCCGCTGGATCCTCACTAGTCTTCCCTTCAAACTTTGGAATGTCTAAGGGGAGTTTGGTGGGGAACGGATGCCAACCTGGACTATATCGAATAAGATCATTAGTCAATTTCGATAGATCTGGCAAGTTTAACATTGCTAGAAATGGTAAGCGTGGAGGAGCCTGGGAATTCCATCCCCCATTGAAAGGATTCCCCACATTTTGAAAAGAATAACCTGGATTTGTTAAGGCACCATGTTTCCAGATGTTGTTCATAGAAAATGCTGAACCATAGGAAAAACCTTGTGATCCAGCATTCGGAGAAGGACCCCTCCCACCATAGGGTTACTATACACAGGAACATTCCCTCCAACCGAGGTATTGAATGAAGAAGAAACCCCTTGATAAGGGTTTCAAGAATTTGCGAAAATGGAGAAAAAGCCTAAGAAGCACCCGATGAAGGGAAAGGAACATTCCCTTGCTGACCAATGAAAAACTAACACCCTGCCCCCAATGTTGTAAACGCAGGGTTCCATCCTGAAAAAACATTAGAGCCTTGACCTCTAGAAAAAGGATTGAAACCTTGATTCTGAGATGTGAAGGGCATGGATCCTAAGGAAGGGTTTGAATGAGGGATATGCCCACTTCCAAAGGGGAACCCTCAAAATGAAGTTGATCCACTAGCCATAGAAGGTATGGGTGTGGAGAGAGTTGAAACATCAGAAAAGGATAAAGAAGGAATTCCACTAGAGGGCATTCCATAAGAAAAGGGACCAGATTGAGAAGCATATGCCTGGGTGTTTCCATTCAAAGATGGAATAGAAGCAGAGCCAAGCACAACAACACTAGAAGTGATTGTTGATATGGCAATAGTTCCTTCTCCCTCGACTGAAAGAGGAGTATGAACGCTTGCAGTGCTCATAACCGAAACTGTGTTCCCAGTCGTGGCCATCGAAAGAAAGGGATATGACAAAAAAGGACTAGCTGGTCTCTGACACACAGGCCTGATGTACAAAAGGACGTCAGGAAAGCTAGCAGGAATAGGCGATGAAAGAGACTCAGTAGTTTGAGGAACTTTCTGTACTTCAAATTCTTCTACTGGAAACAAAACTCTAGAGATGAGTGGAGCACTCCTCTCTAAACTGACACTAACACCAGGACCACCCATAGAAACAACAAGCCCAGATGAAGGATCACTCTACGCTGCGTTCGAAACCACCGAGTGAAAATCACCCACTGAATTACTCCTACACCTTCTTGAAGAAGGCTCGGCACTCACAGGAGAAAGCCCACAAAGCCTCCTCGATCAACAAGGTGATCAGTCAGCCACTTTAAGAGATTAATTTTAGGCTCAAAATATACAAGAAGCTAAGAAATCTAGGAGCAAAGAGCACACTCTAAAAAGTTCCTAATATACATCCAATCAAGAAACTCTCAAGTATTTCCGCTCTGGGTGATGAGGATTGGACACCAAAATACAAGAAAGAAAAATAAGAGAACCTTCCGAAAATAGTCTAGGGTAATTACGCCCCAAGCCTACTAGCAAAGGTAACATAAATAGTTACGCTAACCTCCTGACAACAACCTTTGCTGGTGCAAGTCCCCAAGCTTCGCAAGGGCACTCTCCACAAGTACTGATGAAAGTGATGCAATGTCTGTCTCAGGTACCATGGGTATTCCCCCCTGCAGTCACCTATGTGGTCCCTAGGAGAGGCAACTAAGGGCACCAATCCATATCGACAGTCGGGCGAGACAGTCGTAGGTCAAGATTCAGCAAATAGGAGAGGGGGTATCTCTCTTCTTTGTCTGCACTATCCCTCGCGCTTGACTCTATGGAGGAGAGATTTCCCGTTCCACTTAACAGAGTTGGATTTTTCCCTTGAATAAAATTTCTATGTTTAATAGTTTGAGCGGCCTTGGAGAGTTAACTCTCCACTCACCTATTCCAATGCCCTATAACCTAGCTATTTGGTGTATGATTAATGACAATGAAACAAAAACTTCTAGTTGCTTTTAGTAATAGCTCTTGGCTCTAAACTAGTTGTTGCTTAAGTCAAAGGTATATGGAAGTGAAACTGATGGTGTTTGTAGATGCAAAAGAAATAAATGAAAACCTTACTACATGAAAATACAATAATTTCCTTTCGATGAAAAGAGATCTCGATATGGGTTCTACTAAACTAAGTAAGCAAAAACTTTGTTTTTCCTTTCAGCTACTCACACTTCACACAATTCATAAAACTATGAAAAAGGATAAAAATTCTTCAATGCAGTTAATGAAAAACTACCAATGACATCCAAAATTCTAATATTGCTAACTTTGAATAAGCCAAAAGAGTCTCTAGAAAGAAAATGGTTCAATCAATTTTGACATAAAACAAGGCTAGTTCCGAACATAACTCCTATGCATAAAAATGCCAAAATGTACTTGATGCAAAAGAGAGAAATCAAGAAAATACTTCCTTCAAAACAAAGCCAAGAACCAAAGACTAGAAACCAAAAAAAAGCTTCAAAAGATATGAATAAACCATAAAAATAAACTTAAAGCAAAAGCAACGGAAAAAAGGAATTTTTTTTTGGGCTTTTCACTTATAATAGAAGAAAAAAGATTTCTAGAAGACAAGCATAAAACTACGCAAGAACCAGAATCAAGAAAAATGAGTCTCAATAGGGCTTCAAAGTACTCAAGCCAACTATGCTACTTTTGGAGCAGGACCCAAATGAGTGGGAAGAAGAAAAAACTCAAACAACTGATTTAGTATAGTAGCACAATCTTTCAGCAAACAAAAACTCAAGAAACAAAGAAACGTTTCTTCAAGATTTGCTACAAGGCTAGTCTAAGAAATCAAGAAAACCAAGACAGTCAAAAAGGGAAAAATCAACAACAAAGAAATGCATAAGGCCAAGAAGAGAAAAAAAGCAAAGGCTCACTGTTCTGAATGGTCAGAACAACCAAGAACTCCAGGAAGAGATCTTGGTGCTACAACCACAATTGCCATCACACAAAATAGGAAATTTACCAAATGGCTAGGTTTTCACAAGAGCAAGAGAAAAATGGATATGCAACCACAATATACATAGTCCAGACATCTTAAAGACACCACAGGAGTGGCCCACCATAGACAGAAAAGACAACAGAGGTTTAAAACTCGAAATTTCAAAATTTTCCAGGCATACGCGATTTTTGTAGTATGCAACAAGCATGTATACGCGACTATAACCAAAGAAACTCACGTATACGCGGGTTATTTTGGAGGATACAAGAGGTATACGCGACTATGCAAAGACTAAGTAGCGTATGTAAACAAAAATAAGGAAAAAATAAAAATTCAAGCCTGATCAAGGGACCAGGTCTTCTGTCTGATTGAAAAAAGACTTACTAGAGTGTAAAAAGTGATAAACTTGTCAAGGAACCTAGAAGACAGATAAAACAACCCAAACTAGGAATTACACTGATGTAATCCCTAGTGGAGTCGCCAGTTCTTTTATGGGAAATGTTACCTTAAGGTCTTGGGTTGATAAACCTTCACAGATCAGGGGCATGTCATCACAAGAAGGACTCAATTAACCAACTTCATACTTTAAAATAGGGAATAAGGATTGTAGATCTTACCCGTTTATCCTTTGATTGTAGTAGATTCCATGAGGTTCAAACCCCTTGCAACTCCTTGTTCTCTAGAACCTGCAAACTTGCAAAGAACAAGCACAAAAACCTAGTTTTACAACATATATATGTTCTAGATGTTAGCAAAAAGCATGCATAATCTCATAAGAACAATAATAAATTAATTATTTAAGATCATTAAGCATGTACAAGAGATAAATGACACGTGAACATCAGGAACAAGATGGCACTTCTTTTATTGATAACATGTATAGTAAGAAAATGTGGAGATATCACTTGAAATCTATCACGACCTAGAGCATACCATCCTCTGGATCTGTCCATCACTAGCCTCGCAAAACTTCTTCCAAGAATAGTGCACAATGGATGTCACATAGGATGAGTGAACATCTCAAGGAAACAAGGGTTTCCTGAAAATCTGGGAAGTGGAGGAGGCAGAGGGGATAGATAAGACTTGGATAGGGCTATAACAGGGTATAATATCTATAATTCTCTCTCTTCCTCCTTTAGGCCATTCCCTTGAGGGGTATTTATACTCCTTCAAATTAGTTTTTCAGTTGGGGAACAGTTAGGCCACGGGATGGGGTAGTTAAGTTATAGGAACAACAATAAATACAGACTCAAAAGTAGGGAAATTATATATATTTTTTAATATTTTAGATGGCATACACGGTTCTTTATGTATGGACTTGTGTGTATACATTGGAAAAGTCTGGGCAGACTCTCGTATGGGTTTTGAAATACTATTTTTTGAGAAGCATGACCAATTCTGAATGGAAGGGCTGGCCAAGGCCAATGCATAAGTCATCAAGTATATAATGGTGATAAATGATGCTATAATAGGCTCATATCTTTATAGCTAGCCTCCCTTGTTGTAAGGCCTCTTATCCTCCATTTGATAGTTTGCAAGGAGGAAAACCCTAATGCAACAAAACAGGGGAAGCAAGTGAAGGAATAAGATGAAGGGGGTAGGTAAGGGATGTGGGAGTAGGAAAATTTTGGGAGGTGGAAAGGGGTCTTAGGGAACTATATGAAGTAGAATGAAGTGAAATGGGTATGGGAATTAGGCTAGGGAATTTTTACACAATCCTAGCTAGTAAAACTGCCAAAAAATGAAACATTAGGCTAGGGTTTAGGTTTTTGGGCTTAGGAAATGGGAATGAGGGGGTGTGAAGGCTATGGGAGATGGTTTTGAGTGTAAGGGAGGGTAACAGAATCCATGGGAAAGTGTGTTTATCTTGCAAATTTTGAAAATATGGCCTAGTCTGAATGGAAGGGCTGCCCAAGTCTAATGCATAAGTCATCAAGTATATCATGGTGATAAATGATGCTATAGCAGGCTCATATCTTGATAGCTAGCCTCCCTTGTTGTAAGTCCTCCTCTCCTCCATTTGATAGTTTGCAAGGGGGAAAACCCTAATGCGACAAAACAAGGGAAGCGAGTGAAGGGATAGGATGAAGAGGTTAGGTAAGGGATATGGGATTAGGAAAATTTTGGGAGGTGGAAAGGGGTCTTAAGGAACTATAAGAAGTGGAATTAAGTGAAATGGGTATGGGAATTAGGCTAGAGAATTTTTACACAATCCTAGCCAGTAAAATTGAAAAAAATGTAGCATTAGGCTAGGGTTTAGGTTTTTGGGCTTAGGAAATGGGAATGAGGGGGTGTGAAGGCTATAGGAGACGGTTTTGAGTGTAAGGGAGGGTAACATGTCTATATGAAATTGTGTTTATCTTGAAAATTTTGAAAATATGGGCCAACCACTAAAACATAGTGTAGGGGGATATGGAAGGTCTACACTCTAAAACAATGAAATTGAGCTACAAGGAGGGGTTACTGAGGTGTAACTTACTTGTTAAATGATGCTAGACACGTTGATAGACTTCATCAAACTTTACAAAATGATTTGATTCTTTTCAGATAGAAAACACAATGTGTAGAAGAAAACGTAGCGTGTATCATAGAAAACACAGCGTGGCTACTTTGGCATCAAATTTTGGATTGTATTTGACTTGAATTTGCTGATATTGCCTCAGTAGGTGAGAGAGAACTCTTCTTCAATGAGGTGAATGAGAAAATGAACTTGAAATGGTCTTTAATAGCTTGTGATGGTCACTTTTCTTCATAGTAGTGGGATGGCCCACTACATTTCATTTTGCTTTGAAACTTTATGTAGCTTTGAAAATTTCTTACATAACTTTGGAATTTGAAACTTATTACATAATACGAAACATAAATTACATTTGAAAGAAAATTCATAGAACACCATTACCTATTACCACTCCTCATTTGCCGGATTTATGTATGGAATGACAGATTTTGGATGGTTGAAACCCTAATGAAAAAATGGTGACACTGAAATGATGATGTTGACTGAAATGATGATGATTATCTTTCAATAATGGTACACTCAACTTAGTGATGACAAGGACCGACATGTAAAGTTTTTGAAAGGAGTGGAAATAACCTTAAACACACTATCCAGTGACAAATTTTTTGTTTGAAAACCTAATGAAATGACAAAAATTTGACTTTGAAAACCTAACAAGATATTGTAAGAGCACATTTGATCACTGGTGACACGCTGAACAACTGACACTAACAAGCTCCTTATAGTCAAAGGTGCCTCTTGGATTTTTTCGTTTTCTGTGTGGTACCCTAGGTATTATTATGTCGATCTCTATTATGTGGGGACTGATTTTAACATACACATGTTATAAAGCATAATATACACCGAATGATTTTAGTTCTTGCATTCAAACAAATTCCATAAATAGAAGAAAGGTCTTGGGGTTTGTAGGAATACAAATTGGATTTGATTTACATAGAGGGGTAAATATTTGAGGGAAACTTGGATTCCTCTTTCCAAGTGGCTTCTTTCTACTATCTAGGTGCTCCTACTGTGAACTATGCAGTTTTAATCCCATAAAATTCCTCCAAGAAAAAAACATAAGAAAAAATAAAATGTGGCTTGCAAAATCCATGAGCCTGCACAAAACTAGTAGATGGGTTTGAGAGAATACATGATCAGCTTCCAGTTTGGCTCATCTCCAATGCAGGGCCTAATATTTTGAAATTGAGCTAGATGCAATACCAGAGCTTTAGGATTCAGGAGCATAGTACAAGTTATACCATTACATAATACAACCTTCCTCAATCTTTTCTGCATCACTAAAGCTACATCATTATAATTTATGACAGTTATCAATGAAACAACCTCCATTATGCTCGATTTATTTCCTCCAATACAATTGAAAGGTTGGGTTAGGTACTTATAATATTAGTGTAGCCCCCTTATTGTTATTTTTTTGCCCATGTAGTCCCCATATTGTTGTTGTTGTTCCCCATAGAAACCCACTATTGTTATTGTTATGCCCTTATATTATTATTTTTATGTAGGCTCGGATTATATTGTGACCCCTTAGACTCCTATATACATTAAGGAGGCCTTGAAATTTGTATCATCCAAGATTTTTTCATTTATGTGATGTAAATAAGGTTTCCCCCTAGAAGAGGTTGATTTTCAGGTCATTAATCCATCTTTTATTCTGTTTCATGATCTAGTTGCATAAAATTTGGTATCAGAGCTTTGGATTCTAGGGTTTCACTCCTTCAAATAGGCCATCCTGGAATTTCTTCTATTACTCTTGTTCTATGAGGCTTTAGAAGCTTACATTTCAAACACGTGGATTTAAAATAGTGGTGAAATTTGTGTAGAAATTTCAAATCTTGGTTCCCTATATATTATGATAAATGGATAGAATAATCTGATACTCGAATATTTTTGCAGACTCTAGAATTCAATCTCAAATAGATGGCCTAGGGAGAATAGTCATACCTTTCTCTTCGAGTATCAGATTTAAATTTTGTAAGAATTTAATGAAATTTAATGGATTGTATTTGTTTTTTAATCATTTTCAATGCCAAAGGTAGAAACAATGACATGTGGCATTCCATACAAGTTCACTCTACTGAACAAGTCTATAATCAAGTCATTGTGGGAGATTGAGCATAAATATTTCTTGAAGAATCCAATATTGGTATGACTTGTGGGGTTGGAAATAAGACTCATATGGCTACCATAGGACAAAATTTTAGACTTTGGAGAGCTGAAATTACTGAGATATAATAGTTTCAATATCGAGCTCCTAGAAAGCAAGAAAAAAGTGTTTATTTAAAAAAAAAAAAATCATAACTATTGTTTGAACAATCAGTTTGAAGTGATTCAAAGGGCATAGTGAAGTATAGATATCTATGTTTTATTCCAAAATTACTCTAACAAAAAAAATAGAAAAATCTAGTAATCAACCAGAAAGCTCTACTATGACACATGAAGAAGAGGAAGAAATACAACATGATATATCAAAATTACAAGACTAAGTGCAACAAATTTCTCTCTTGTAAAGAGTAACCAAAAATGAAATGGAAGCTAAGATGGATGGATTGAAGAATGGTTTAAAGGAATACATAGAAGATGTTGTATATGTTTCTTGTAGGCGGTCCTTGGCTGCAAAAACTACGTCGAGGATCCAGCTAGACAAATATTTAGATTCAAGCTAGTCGTTGAACAAGAGGGGTCTCCCTCTATAGTTATGAGGCATTGTTTAACATTGTTCATTGTCACTGGACAACAACATATGAAGCACAATGGCCAGATTTATGATTTAATTTGGGTGGTTGATGATGATTACCAATCCTTATTCATGAATAAATACCCCTCTTGCAGAGTCCTTGGTTAAAGTGTCAACATCCAGTTTGACAGAATAACGTGATTTTTTTAAAGAATTTTATAGAAGAAAATAAGGATATTCCTGATAATTAGGAAGTCAAATTGAATACTTAATTGATCAAGCAAATTTGGATGCATGTAGAAGACTTCTACAGCCAAACAAAACACATTCAGGAGGAAGAAAAAAGGCAACAATTAAAAAATGTAGAGGATCTATCTCATATAAACAACCCAATAAACTAATCTCTTTAAATGATTATAATTTTGCATGGGATTTAAAAGAGATTGATACTCAATCTATTATTACCCAAAATCTCCTATGGTACCTTGAACATGTGAAAAAAAACAATATAGAAGTACTAGAAAAAAAAAAAGAAACATAATGTTTATCAAGAGATAACTCACAAACTAAAATATTGGTTTTAGGTTACCTCTGTAGATATTCTTTCAGCCTTGGGACATTGTGGAGGCATTGAGGCCTCAAAATTACGCTTCCAAAACATGGGGGAAAACCACCCCATCCAGACCTTAAAGAAGATTCTTTTCCATTTGGTGTAGTGGCTCCGACTGGGGATAATGGGACCAATTTCCCAATAAGGATGATTTGAGGGTGTTTTGATTATATAACATGCAAATGGAGAATGATTTTAATCTATCATATGCATCTATCTAAACTATTTATTCTACTATATACCTAAGGTGTTTCTTCCTTTATGTGATCTAAAGAGATATCCTTCAACTATTAGTAATATAGATCATTTAACAGTTGAAAGAGATGAAAATTATGTAAGATGATTCTTCTAACAATGTAATTTTACTAGAAGAATTGTGAAAAATATATTTCATTCATATGTGTGATTATATATTCAATAAGAAATCATAGACAAATATTAGAACAGAAGTGCATGAAATATTCATCTATAATAACGTTTCAAATATATCATGCAATAAAAATATGAATGTCAATCTATAAAGCAAGACTTAATACAAGTGAATAGAAGTACCATATGTACAAATTTCTACTCATGTAAATTGACAGTAATTGATCTGCCTCTCTTCACTTTCAAGCAATTTAAAGAGTAGAGTAGTGCAACATCAGTTAAACAACCTTAATTGTGAAAAAATAACATATGTGTTCCATTAATTCATTAAAGCATTCACAAACTTACAATAGTGCATTCTTTGCAATTTTTTTTGACAAATTTCTTGACCCTTCTATAAATGCATGAGAGGGGTTTAAATACTAAATTAAGTATGTTCTAAAATAGATTATTACAAAAATATAGAGGAGGTTTTAAACAACCATCCTCGTAAGGCTAACTTAAACTACAATCTAGGAAAATAAAGTAACAATATGATTTATGAATTCCGCCCTTTATTTTGGATTTGGTCACGGAGTTGACAAATATCTAGCATGGGATTGAGCTGAGCTAGTTGTGAAATCCTTGATTTGACCTGTCCCTTGAATACTACGTTTGAGAGTACTGGTTGCGATATTATTGTTGAATCTGTTAAAGACTGCATGATCTGGTATTGATGATAAGGTTTGATCATAAGATTTCAATAATTTCCTTGATCAAACTTATTTACCTTTTTAATTATTTCATCCTGCGTTTCTTCCTTTTTCTTCCACTGCATTTCTAGCTGTTTGAATTTTGAGAATACTTCAGACGTGTTCTCTTTGATAAGCTCTACTTTCACCAGCTGTTCACATACAGATTCAGTAATTTACTTTGATAATATTGATGCTTTCACTGCTACTTTCTCTGCCTGCTTTATTTTTGCTTCCCACTCTTTGAATAAGATCTCCTTGTGGAACTTATCTACTTGGGGTAGATTAGCTTCCTTGCCTGAGTCTGATGCTTGCCATTGAATGTGTTCGTTGATTTTTTTCTCGAGCTTCTCACATTCAAATTTCTATATAGCTACTTAATGGATCAGTATTTCATTTGAGTCACAAAAAGAGTCAATAATAGAAGCTTGTTGGAAAAATACTTTCTATTATTGCTTTAACTTAACATTTACATCCAATTCTTCTTTTATGAATTGCTCTAATTGTGGCTGGCTTTGTAACCTGGTCATTTCTGCTTCTATTTGTGCTTTCTTCTTAGTGATTTGTACCTAATGCTGTGAATTAATATTTTCAAAATCCTTTTGAAATTGGGCCATCTTTGATTTCATTTGCTCGCTTGAGTTATATTTTTCTTCATCTAACAGTCTCTCTAGTTCTTCTATTCTATCTTCCTTCTGCTTCAATGAAATTTTAACCTTAGTAGCTTTATCAATAGTGGCAGTAGCATATTCCCCTTAAAACTGTGATAATTTAGTTAAATGTTCAGTAGGACCAGCCGAGGGATCCTTCCATAAAACATCAACAGATTCATTTGTGAGATCTGAGATTGTTTCATAAATTTTTATCCTTTTATTTCTCTTAACTACAGCCTTATGACTATGACTGTAGAAGATACCTAGCAAAGGAATTTCCTCAACTTGTAAAACTATTTGTTTTGTAGGGTAGGCCAGTATGATGTCTCCATCGTGAGTTTCTGGAACTTTTTGTAGTGGAAGAATAGTTTCTTCTAACTTTTGGGAATGTTCAGGTGTCTAAAAAATAGTACCTTGATAAGTATTGGGATTGGTTTTAGGAGTTTTTATTGCTTCATAAAATGCATCCCATTCACTATTCAAATTATTTGGTTGAGACTTTTATGACTGATCAAGTGTATCTTGACTATGCTGAACTTCTTCAGAAGTTGACTCTGTTCCATTACTTTCTCTTTTCTCCTGCATCTCTATCTCCTTGATTACTTGATCAATTATCTTTTCTAGGTTTTCCTTTCTGGATTCATATTCATTTTCAGAATGATCTGAATTGTTAGATTGATGCTCTGATTGTCCCGACTCATCCTCAGGCATGTCTTTTGCTTCATTATCCAAGAGAATACTTGGAGTAAGTCTGTTGACATCTTCAATAGTTAACAAGTTAAGAGGAATTCTCTCCAGTCTCTTATTTTTGTATGTTTGGAAGGCTTCCAAATCATCTTGGTTGAGTTGAATGAATGCAAAATTAATCACATATGAAAAATTTTCCATGCCTTGAAAGAGATCATCAAATCTGTCTATTTCTTTCAAACAAGGCTTCATTTTGAGCTCTATGATGTAGTTTTCAATTAAATAATTTGGATCATACAACCTCTTTGGAATTACTACTAGATTCAATATATTAATCTTTGAAATTTCCTTGTAGGCATGGCCAATATGAAAAAGTGCAAAAGTATCGCACTGTAAAGGAAAACTAGGCAAAACGACCTTCTTAGCAGCTTTCAGCTGTTTAGAAATACCATTAAAAAGATGGTAGGCTATCTCTCTTGACTTATCAAGAACATAATATGGTAGGACATGGGGAGAAGCATAACTCCCAAATACTCTTACATACGTAAAATTCTCCTTTGCAAACCATCTAGCCATAGAAATAATATTTGTACTAGCTTCTTTAGAAACATTAGGGGCTTTCTCATTGAATATCATCTAATGCATAGGCAACATGACTCCATGGAAAATTTTGTAAAAATTCAAGTGGAATTCTAAATCCCAAAGGGCTCTGTGGTAAATGTGGATTGGGATAGGGTCTTGAGTAGTCCATTTCCATCCCATGGTAGGAAAAATAGAAGAAAAGTAGATTTCATCCATGACATACGCACTCATATAAAAGGGAGGTATTTCTCTAGATGAAACACCTTTTATTCCTATACTCTATGATGTGTTTGGATAAATTATCAAATAGGATATTTTCCCAATTCAGAATTAAAGAATTGAAGATTGCGTCAATTAATGGGACCCAATCTACTGAAAATATAGTGGTATCAGGTTCTGCATATAATCTGGACAACATACCGGCATCATAACAGTAAGGGGAAGGAATTTTGGGAATTGGGTACGTTTCGATTTTATCATGATTTAGCTTTCCCTGGTCTTCCTTCCATTCCATTATGATTTTCATGAGATCTAAATTTTTTGTTCTAAAGCTTTGCAGAAAGCCTTGTCATATTTTTGTTGCGGGGAAGGTAGATGGTACATTGCTTGTAAATCTTCTGCCTTGAATGACCCAATATTTTCTCCCTTCGAATCTTTGAATGTTCTATCTTCTATTTTTAAGTGGTCAATTACCCACTTAACCATGTCTGTGCAAGGGAGAATGTTTGGCCTTGTAGCTATCTTGTGGATGAATGAACATGTGACGTCGAAGTAAGTCACGTCTGAAGTAACTGACGTGCCTGTTGTAGCGACTTTGGTTATTACCCTTGGATTTTCATCCTCGAAAAGTTTATACAGTGTCTCCCATGATGAATTGTTGCAATCCTTGTTGCAGGTGGTGTTTGAAAACAAGGGAGACATATCTAAGTCTTCAGTAGACAGTGTTTAAGAAATATCTTTGCCTTTCTTGTTCATTTCAATCTTCCTCACTCCTTTAAGTGGTTTCTTGACTTCAAGTAAATAGAGGAAACATTACAAATATAAAGAACAAAGAGGCAAATTCATCATTTATATCAAACATGCATAAATAAGTGTGAATCTATAAAAACATTTATTTCTATTAAATGCTATTAATCACCGATAATCATTTCAAATCAAATCTCTTACACCTTCATACAAAATAGCTATCAATCAACTTAAGTCGTTGGATCTCGGATTTCGATTTTATATGAAATAATTCATTTCACATGTTTAAGTAATTAAATTCCATTCATTCAAATATCGCAACTTATAACTTTTACCATTTATGATGTTACTCATAAATTCTACGAAATGCAATCTGCGCAAATCGCACATCACAACTTTTATGCGATAAATGAATTTTCTTTTGGTTAAGTGCTGCGAAATGCAAAGTGCGCATTCAAGAAGTTAAGCATATGTGCTTTATGGGACTTTAGAGATTTATGTTTATTTCTTTTTTGGCTCATCGGGTCTGCGTAATCACAAATTATACTGAATTTCTCTATAAGTTTTATCGTTTAAATGAGGTACGATGCGATAAAAAAATTATAACGGTGATTGAAGAGTTTGCAAGTTTTTTAATATAACTTCGGAAAGGGCTTAGCACATTTCGCAGTCCGTGTGACTTAGTAGATTTCAAGTCTTTTAAGTTTGTAAGTTATGCGGTTTGCTATGTGCAATAAGGAAGAAAGCGGAAAAGCACAAAGAAAATTTTATTTCCTAAGTTTTTTTGTTTACCCAACAATGATTCATTGTCCCATCCAGTGTTTCTTACAATTTTTGAAATAAATTCCAACTTTATATAATTGATCTTTTTTGAAACTTTTGTTTTTGTACCATATTTTTATTTACTTAAAAGACATTGTCTTGGCTTGGTGACCAAATAAAAGACAGATTTTTCTAAGCATCTTAGTAGTACATAATCAAAGTTTCTCCTAAAAATACCTCATTGTTTAATTCATATTACTTGGCCTTTAATCTCAAAGCCCGTTTTGTTTTGTAACTAAGTTGGGTCGGAGCATATCCATTTTTAAAATAAACTATGAGATCAACATATTGAGATTGTGAATCGTTTAGGATTACCTCTACTATTTGCACATTGTTACTTGAATCTTCTTCTAATGATAGATGGGATGCTCCTGTAAGCATTCTTCAAAAACCTTGACCTCTAACAATTTTAGAGGGTTTAATTTCTACATCATATTATTGTAAAGTGGTAACCTAGTTTTCCCTTTTCTCTCCTAATTATCTTTGCATTAATAGTTGTCTCACTGCAAAGAATGGAACTATGATTTTGGTGTGAGTTTTTAGGAGAAATGGCCTGAAATGTTTTATTTCCTTAAAGACAATAAATACATGCTTTTTGACGGATGAATAATTTAGTTATGCACCTTGCAAATTGGAACTAAAAAATGATATTGGTGCTTCAATTTGTTGGTCATTAAGTTTTGTTAAAACAATAACGTATGATGTATCTGATGAAAAAGTATATAAAATAAAAGGATTAAGAAAATTAGGGGTAGTCAGGAATGGAGCATTGACAATGGATTGTTTAATCAAATCAAATGCTTCTCTTTCATCATGTCCCCATTTAAAGACTGAATTTTTCTTAATCCTGTTCTGTAATGGTAAAAATATTTGTGAAAAGTCAGGGACAAACCTTTTAACAAAATTAATTTTCCCAAGAAATGAGTGCATAATTTTATTGTTATGAGGGAAAGGAATTATTTTATTCTCTTCAATTCTTTCAAGATCAATATAAATACCTCTATTTGACACAATGAATCCTAAAATGTTTCCTTTATCTAATGAAAAAAATGATTTATTTGGGTTTAATGAGATGCCATATCTTTTACAGAGCTCAAAGACTTGATTGAGGTCATCAACATGATTGTTTACTTGTTTATAAAATACTGTAATGTCATCTAAATAAATAACCACTGATTTATTTATGAGCCCTCTAAAAGTTGTGTCCATAGCTCTCTGAAAAGTTGCACCTGCATTAATTAATCCAAATGGCATCTTTTGATAGGCATAAATTCCCCACTTTGTCCTTAACGTAGTCTTCCGTTTGTTATCTATATGTACGAGAATTTGGTTATATCTCGAGAATCCATCTAGAAAGGACGTAAGTTTAGAACCAGCTACTGTTTTCAGTACTTATTCCATGGTTGGTAATGGAAAGTTGTCCTTCTGACATGCTTTTTTTAAATTCCTAAAATCAATACAAATTCTAATATCTCCATTCTTAATCCTGACAGGTACCAAATTTGATACCCATTTAGAATGCCAGACTAGTATGATGATTTTTTCTTTGAGGAGTTTGTTCAGTTCTCTTTTGATTTGATTTTCTAGATTTGGGTGAATCTTCCTCAATTTCTATTGTATAGGTTTTTCTTCAGAGATCATAGGAATTGTGTGTTGAATCACAGAAGTTTCATATGTTTTAAGATCAGTATAATTTCAAGAAAAGACACTTTTGTACTTTGTACATTCTCTAAACAATCCTCGAGAAAGGACAATATCTTTTCTAAGATAAACCAAGACCTAGATTGACATTTTGAGGTTTTTCTGCCGCTTAGATTTACTAACTCAAATATTAAGGTAGAGCTTTGAGTTTTGAATTAGTAACTATTTTAAAACCTATCTTTTAGATCATATAGGTATTCTAACTTGAAAAAATGTACTAGGAATAGGATTTTCATAAATTTCTTCTTAATCCGAATGTCATGTTCATTTTCACCCAAAATTTGACTATCATAATATCCTTCAGATGTTAAGAAATTTATGATATATGAGTCATTATTCAATACTATACAATTGGTAATATTATCAGGAACAGATGGTCTAAAAATTAATTCAATGGAAAATCTATCGGGACCAAACTCTTGAGATGGAATTAACTTTGATGCTACATTAGCCAGTATATCTGCAATAGCATTCTGCATTCTAGGTACAGAAGAAACGTTAAGGCTAAGAAATGAATGGTTAATTCTTGGACTAATGATTGATAATGCATTAAATGTCCAGAATTACAATGAATGGTATCTCTTACCTGTCTAACAATAATTTTTAATTCTCCTAGGACTTTCAGATATTTGATATTAAGATCAATGGCTTTGTACAAACCTTGGAATAATGCTTCGTATTCAGATATATTGTTTGTAGAATTGAATTCTAGTCTGCAGGCTAACATGGTTTTTTCTCCTTTTGGGTTTATTAAAATATAGCCTACACCCACACCATCTTCATATTTAAAATCATCAAAATAAAGAATTAACTACTGTTTTATTGACAAAATTCATACATTTGGAACTGTCTGTCTGGAAAAAATTCTCAATCTGAGAAATAACTGCATTATCAAAGAAAGGTGATGGTTGAGCATTTAAATTTTCCAAAAATGATTCCACTGAGCAATTTCCAATAATGTTATTATTGAATGCTACTGGCTCATTTACTCCTTCAAGATCAGTGACTGTATGCTTCATGAAATTTTCATAGTCTACCCGAATTTGATTTGGCTTTCCATTATATGGTAGCCATATATGTGACCAATCTGTTGCAAAATACCCATGACGTTTTCCAGACCCATCTCGGCTTAAAAATAAGCCATAAAACTCAAGAATATCAGCCATCAGTATATTAACTATTTGAGTAACCTTGGGATTTTATGACAATCTGATGGAAACATAATTTATTTCTCCTACCACCTCTAATCTGGTTCTATCAAGTTGTACTACATGAACAGGGGAACTTTGAGGATTTATGTTCAACTTAGCACAGACTGATTTTGGAATTATATTAGAGGAAGCCCCCGAGTCTATTAAACAATTATGAATGTTTTTATATAGATCTCATAGGTTAAGAGAAATGGAGGAGTATGAGAGATGGATCGATCACCTATCATAATAAAGTCTGTAGAATCTATTTTAGTTGAAGGGGAAGGTGGCCTACCCATTTCATTAGTAGCTTGTACTATTACTGGAGCAGGTAAGGTTGAAGCAGGAACCACATTTAAGTCTCTAAGTAAGATTTTATGTTGCTGCTTTAATTTAGTAAGATCATGAATTGAAATGTTGGCCCTAGTTTTTTTCATATCTTCAACTACATTATACTCAAGAGTGTCTAAGACTACCATTGTCTTAGATATAGGTGGAGTATCTAAAGTAACGGGACTTGTGTCTGTAGCCTTTGAAGTAGACTTTTTTCTTACTGATTTATCTTTAGCAGGAGTTGAAATATTTTTCTGTTGATTTGGTTGCATTGCTTTAGTATTATTTTTTCTCTTTGTACTCACAATTAAAGCTTCATGTTGTTCTTCATTTGGTAGGATAAAATCCCACATTCCATTTAGTTCAACTTCTTCTTCTTCTTCCTCTGTATCTTAATCAGATTCAGGATTAGATATGACATTTGGAGGTTGAGTATCATAGGACTAGCCTTTCTTGAAGTTTCTGAAAGTGTTTTTTGAGCTCGAATTTTCATCGACTCGTTTCTTGACATCTGCCATCTCGTTTTTCATAGTCTTCAAAAAAAATCTGAATACATCCTACATCAAAAGGGTCTTTTGTAGTTTCTTTTTAGAATCGTCTTTGAAATATACCTTTTTATTTTCTATCTTCTTGAGAATTCTTTTTCTCAAGAGCGGTTATGTGTTTCTCTACAGATAGAGATTCCTTCATTTTTTCTACAAGTGTTGGAAATTTTTCTCTATAAAAAATAATAGCTATATTGGATAGAAGTGATGAAATATATCACTCAATTTGAAATTTTGCACCAAGAACTGATGCTGCAGAAATTTTATTGAGTAATTTATTAAAATTTGAATTAAAATATTTTATCTTCTCACCTGATTTAGCTTTTAGATTTGACAAATCATTGATGAGCATATCAGTGGTCCTATCATCCACAAACTTATCTAGAAATTGTTCTTTGAACATATTCCAGCTAGTTATAGAGCAGGCAGGCAATGAAAAATTCTAGGATCTTGCGGATCATATTAGAGTATACGGAAATAATGTTACAATGCAATCCTCTTCAACTGCTTCCTTCAAATTGATGGCTAACATAAAATTATGAATGTGGTCTACCGAAATACCATCATCAGGATTGAATTTAGGTAACCACATTTTAGGATATTTTGGAAGATCATGAAGAGGAACAGGCATATGTAGAACCCCTGGATTGTTCCATGGATGGTCTGCCATTGGATTTTGGGTGAATGTGATGGATGGAGTTTGAGTTGAAGAAGAGGCAGGTTGAGTGCTAGGACTAGCTGAAGGGATAATCGTTTGAGTACTGGAACTAGTCAAAGTAACTCTGATTGTTGGAATGGAAGTTATGGAAGTGAACGGAGGTAATGGAGATGAATGGGATAAAATATTGTTGACAATTGACTCTAATTGAATCCTCTTTAGTCTCTTTTGAGTACTATCGATGGGAAATTCAAAAGGAAAAATTATTGTCTTTTGACTTTCCGATCGAGTTAATATTCTCCGAGGTTGTAAAGAAGACGAAATACTAATATCCGATATTTGAGAAGATTCGGGATTTTCAACAGAAATGGATAATCTTTCTAAATTTTCTATCAAAGACTGAACTTTTGGGGAAGCTTGATGGGAATCAGGAGATAGTATGGGTTGAGTATCACTAGGAGACTTGGAGTATCAGTAGGTTGAGTATCAAGTCTTTTTCCATTCACAAGGCATTCCTTCTAGCGCCAAAATATTGACCTCGAAATTTTTCTGCCAAAACATGGGGGAAAACCACCCAGTCCGAACCTTAAAGTAGCTCCTTTTCCGTTTGGTGTAGTGGCTCCGACTGGGGATAATGGGACCAGTTTCCCAATAAGGATGATTTTGAGGGTGTTTTGATTATATAACATGCAAATGGAGAATGATTTTAATCTATCATATGCATATATCTAAACTATTTATTCTATTATATACCCTGGGTGTTTCTACCTTTAAGCGATTTAAAGAGATATCCTTCAAATATTAGTAATATAGATCATTTAACAATTGAAAGAGATGAAAATTATGTAAGATGATTCTTCTAACAAAGTAGTTTGACTAGAAAAATTGTGAAAAATATATCGCATTCATATGTGTGATTATATATTCAATAAGAAATCACAGAAAAATATTAGAATAGAAGTGCATGTAACATTCATCTATAATAACGTTTCAAATATATAATGCAATAAAAAGATAAATGTCAATCTATAAACAAAGACTTAATACAAGTGAATAGAAGTACCATATGTATGAATTTCTACTCATGTAAAGTGACAATAATTGATCTACTTCTCTTCACTTTCAACAAATTTGAAGAGTACATTAGTGCAATATCAATTAAACAACTTTAATTGTCAAAAGATAACAGACGTGTTCTATTAATTCATCAAAGCATTCAGAAACTTACAATAGTGCATTCTTTACAAATTTTTTTGACAAATTTCTGGACCCTTTTCTAAATGCATGAGAGGGGTTTAAATACTAAATTAAGTATGTTTTAAAATAGATTATTACAAAAATATAGAAGAGGTTTTAAACAACCATCCTCGTAAGGCTAACTTAAACTACAATCTAGGAAAATAAAGTAACAATATGCTTTATGAATTCCGCCTTTATTTTGGATTTGGTCACGAAGTTGACAAATATCTAGCATGGGATTGAGCTAAGCTGGCTGTGAAATCCTTGATTTGACATGTCCCTTGAATACTGCATTTGAGAGAACTGGTTGCAATATTATTGTTGAATCTGTTAAAGACTGCATGATCTGGTATTGATGATAAGGTTTGATCATAAAATTCCAATAATTTTCTTGATCAAACTTATTTACCTTTTTAATTATTTCATCTTACGTTTCTGCCTTTTGCTTCCATCGCGTTTCTAGTTGTTTGACTTTTGAGAATAATTCAGACATGTACTCTTTGATAAGCTCTACTTTCACCAGCTGTTCACATATAGATTCAGTAATTTACTTTGATAATCTTGATGCTTTCGTTGCTGCTTTCTCTACCTGCTTTATTTTTGCTTCCCACTCTTTGAATAAGATCTCCTTGTGGAACTTATCTACCTGGGGTAGATTAGCTTCCTTGCCCGAGTCTGATGCTTGCCATTGAATGTGTTCGTTGATTTTCTTCTTGAGCTTCTCACATTCAAGTTTCTAGATAGCTACTTAATGGATCAGTATTTCATTTGAGTCACAACAAGAGTCAATAATAGAAGCTTGTTGGCAAAATACTTTCTGTTGTTGCTTTAACTTAGCATTTAAATCCAATTCTTCTTTTATGAATTGCTCTAATTGTGGCTGGCTTTGTAACCTGATCATTTCTGCTTCTATTTGTGTTTTCTTCTTAGTGATTTGTACCTAATGCTGTAACTTAAGCTTTTCAAAATCATTTTGAAATTGGGCCATATTTGATTTCATTTTCTCGCTGAATTTAGATTTTTCTTCATCTAACAGTCTCTCTAGTTCTTGTATTTTGTCTTCCTTATGCTTTAGCAGCATTTTAACCTTAGTAGCTTTATCAACAGTAGCTTTATTATCAGCTAAGGGATCCTTCCATAAAACATCAACAGATTCATTTATGAGATTTGAGACCGTTTCATCAATTCTTCTCCTTTTATTTCTATTGACTATAGCCTTATGAATATGACTGTAGAAGATATCGAATAAGGAATTTCCTCAACTTGTAAACTATTTGTTCTGTAGGGTAGGCCAGTATGATCTCTCGATCATGAGTTTTTGGAACTTGTTGTAGTGGAAGAACAGTTTCTGCTAACTTATGGGAATGTTCATGTGTCTGAAAACTAGTACCTTGATCAGTATTGGGATTGGTTTTAGGAGTTTTTATTGCTTCAGAAAACTCATCCCATTCACTATTCAAATGATTTGGTTGGGAATTTTCTGACTGATCAAGTGTATCTTGACTGTGCTGAACTTCTTGAGAAGTTGACTCTGTTCCATTACTTTCTCTTTTCTCCTACATCTCTATCTCTTAGATTACTTGATCAATTATCTTTTCTGGGCTTTCCTTTCTCGATTCAGATTAATTTTTAGAATGATCCGAATTGTGAGATTGATGCTCTTATTGTCCTGACTCATCCTCAGACATGTTTCTTGCTTCATTATCCAAGCTAATACTTGGAGTAGGTCTGTTGACATCTTCAATATTTAACAAGTTAAGAGGAATTCTCTCCAGTCTCTTATTTCTGTATGTTTGGAAGGCTTCCAGTCATCTTGGTTGAGTTGACTAGATGCAAACTTAATCATATCTGAAAACTTTTCCATGCCTTGAAAGAGATCATCAAATTTGTCTATTTCTTTCACAAAAGACTTCATTTTGAGCTTTGTGATGTAGTTTTTAATTACATCTTTTCGATCATACAACCTCTTTGGCATTACTGGCAAATTGAATAGATTAATCTTTGAAACTTCCTTCTAGGCATGACCAATATCAAAAAGTGCAAAACTACCACACTGTAAAGGAAAATTAGGCCAAACAACCTTCTTAGCATCTTTCAGCTATTTAAAATACCATTAACAAGGTGGTAGGCTATCTCTCTTGAAAGTAACTTATCAGGATCATAATATGGTAGGATGTGGGGAGAAGCATAACTCCAAAATATTCTGACATATGTAAAATTCTCCTCTGTAAACCATCTAGCCACAAAAAGAATATCTATACTAGCTTTTTTGGAAACCTTAGGGGCTTTCTCATTGAATATCATTTGATGCATAGGCAACATGACTCCATGATAAATTTTGTAAAAATGAAAGTGGAATTCTGAATCCCAAAGGGCTCTATGGTAAATGTGGATTGGGGTAGGGCCTTGAGTAGTCCATTTCCATCCCATGGTAGGAAAACTAGAAGAAAATAAGATTGCATCCATGACATAAGCACTCATATAAAACAGAGGTATTTCTCTAGATGAAACACCTTTTATTCCTATACTCTAAATACCATTAACAAGATGCTAGGAAATATCTCTTGTAATTAACTTATCAGGAACATAATATGGTAGGATAAGGGGAGAAGAATAACTCCCAAATACTCTTACATATGTAAAATTCTCCTCTGCAAAACATCTAGCCATAGAAATAATATATGTACTAGCTTCTTTGGAAACCCTAGGGGCTTTCTCATCGAATATCATCTGATGCATAGGAAACATGACTCCATGGAAATTTTTTTAAAAATGAAAGTGGAAATCTAAATCCCAAAGGGCTCTATGGTAAATTTGGATTGGGGTAGGGCCTTGAGTAGTCCATTTCCATCCCATGGTAGGAAAACTAGAAGAAAAGTAGATTTCGTCCATGACATAGGCACTCATATAAAAGGGAGGTATTTCTCTAGATGAAAAACCTTTTATTCCTATACTCTATGATGTGTTTGGCCAAATTATCAGATAGGATATTTTCCCAATTCAGAATTAAAGAATTGATGATTGCGTCAATCAATTGGACCCAATCTACTGAAAACCTAGTGGTATTAGGTTTTGCATATAATTTGAACAACATACCGGCAACATAACAGTAAGGGGAAGGAATTTTGGGAATTGGGTACGTACCGAGTTTATCACGCTTTAGCTTTCCTTAGTCTTCCTTCCATTCCTTTATGACTTTCATCAGATCTAGATTTTTTGTTCTAGAGCTTTGCAGAAAAGCCTTGTCATATTTCTATTGCGGGGAGGGTAGATGGTACATTTCTTGTAAATATTCTGCCTTGAATGACCCAATATTTTCTCCCTTCAAATCTTTGGATGTTCTGTCTTCTATGTTTAAGTGGTCAATTACCCACTTAACCATGTATGTGTAAGGGTGAATGTTTGGCCTTGGAGCTATCTTGTGGATGAATGAACATGCGACGTTGAAGTAAGTCACGTCTGACGTAACTGACGTGAAGTAACTGATGTGCCTATTGTAGCGACTTTGGTTATTACCCTTGGATTTTCGTGCTCAAAAAGTTTATACATTGTTTCCCATGATGAAATGTCGCAATCCTTGTTGCAGGTGGTGTCTGAAAAATAGGGGAGACATATCTAAGTCTTCGGTAGATGGTGTTTAAGAAATATCTTTGCCTTTCTTGTTCATTTCAATCTTCCTCACTCCTTTAAGTGGTTTCCCGATTTCAAGTAAATAGAGGAAACATTATAAATATAAAGAACAGAGAGACAAATTCGTCATTTATATCAAACATGCATAAATAAGTATGAATCTATAAAAAAAATTATTTCTATTAAATGCCATTAATCACCGATAATCATTTCAAATCAAATCTCTTACACCTTTATACAAAATATCTATAAATCAACTTAAGTCGTTGGATCTCGGATTTCGGTTTTATATGACATAATTCATTTTGCATGCTTGAGTAATTAAATTCCATTCATTCGCATATTGCAACTTATAACTTTTACCGTTTATGATTTTACTCATAAATTCTGCGAAATGCAATCTGCGCAAATCGCACATCAAAACTTTTATGCGATAAATGAATTTGCTTTTGGCTAAGTGCTGCGAAATGCAAAGTGCGCATTCAGGAAGTTAAGCACCTGTGCTTTATGGGACTTTAGATCTTTATGTTTATTGCTTTGTTGGCTCGTTGGGTCCGCGTAATCGGAAATTATACCGAATTTTTTTATAAGTTTGATCGTTTAAATGAGGTGCGGTGCGATAAACAAATTATACCGGTGATTGAAGCATTTGCAAGTTTTTTAATATAACTTCGGAAATGGCTTAGCGCATTTTGCAGCCTGCATGACTTAGTAGATTTCAAGTCTTTTAAGTTTGTAAGTTATGTGGTTTGCGATGTGCACTAAGGAATAAAGTGGAAAAGCACAAAGAAAACTTCATTTCCTAAGTTTTTTGTTTAAAATATAAAAATAATTTTCCTATTTATTTCTAAAGGGTCCCCATTTATTAAAATAAATGGGGGGTGTTGTATAGCACAACAATTGGAAATTCACTTGGGAGAACCAACTATCTCTGACTAACATTTTGAAATTTCTAAAACATTTTTGAAATAAAAATAGTTGTAGGAATGAATTTCAAACAAATGATATCTTACTAAGCAATGAAATTTCTCTTAATTACAATTCATAAGAATTCCTATTTTAAAGATATAAGTATGAGAGTATTTATCAGTCTTTACTCAGTTCAAAAAGACAAAGCAGGTGGCTCTTACAGATCACCTTTATAAATATTTACTCTTTTATCACAGGTAGAGCCTCTGTTCCAATAAGAAATTTAAGCTCTTGGCAGGGCTACCTTTTACCCAGCAATGTTTCACTGTCCCATCTAGTGTTTCTTACAATTTTTGAAAATAAATTCCAACTTTATATAATTGATCTTTTTTTAAAATTTTCTTTTTGTATCATATTTTTATTTACTTAAAAGACATTTTCTTGGCTTGGTGACCAAATAATGACAATTCCATTCACTTGTTGTTATTTAACTGATCAAGCTGGCTCCTGATGAGACCCCTTGTCCTCTTGATATAATCTCAAGTCATTACCCTGTTTTGGTAGGCAGTATTGGTAATGCTAGTTCAACTATTTCCCTATGAACATGGTAAACAAGCTCGTGATGAGACTTATTATCTTTAAGCTTTTATGGTATAATATTTTTTGAATTTCTTTCAAAAATTAATAAGTTTTCTTGGATGGGGTGAATTATTGGTCCTTTTGAGCATTCTGGATGATAATGTTGAGTTATCGATTGCTTCTCTGTACAATATTATTTACTATGTTAATGATTCTTTTCTTGATTGATGACAGAATAATCATGCCATATAAGGATGAGAGTTCATCAAAGAATAAATAACTTCAGCGAAATTGCATCTTTCAGTGAAAATAAAAATTATTTGTCTTTCGAATCTTTCAATTGTTTTCTTAACACTTCTTATTTCTATAAGCGATAAATAAAAAATGCTCATCTGAGATTTTATTTGAAAAGCCAAGAATTTATATTAAGCAACTTTTATTTTCCTAAGGAAAAGAAAAAGACACTAGTATACAGTGAATAGAAGGGGTTACCTCCTATGAAAAATATTTTTTCAAAATCTACCTATTAACAGGCAAAGAATATCTTTTGCCTGATAGATGTTGTAATAAGAATGTTGATGGGCCTATTTCTTCAATTATTTGAAATGGACCTAGCCAGAGTTTTTGAAACTTCATGTGTTTAACTTTTTCCTCATGTTCTTTGTGCCATTTCAATACCAGATCACCAATTTGAATTTTTTTTGGAGTAACAGAAGTTGAATCAAATGAGGCTTTTGCTATCTGTTGATGATGTGCATGAGTATGTTTAGCTTTTTCTATTTCTTCTTCTAACTTAAGAATTTGACATTGTCTAATTTGTAAAGAAGAAGAAGGAGATTCATCAATGAATTGTACTAAGGAAAGAGAGGGAATAACTACATTGGTAGGAAGTACAACTTCTTTTCCATAGACAAGATTAACTAAAGAAGTGTGAATAGAAGCTTTCCGAGTTATTCAGTTTGCCCAAAGAGCAAAGATTAATGATTTATGCCAATTTTGTTGGTTTTGATCAACAGTTATTTTGATTATTCTAATCAAGTTCTTGTTTTTGGACTCTGCTAAACCATTTCCTTGCGGGTAATAATTCACATAATACTTAAGTTTAAAACCTCGTTTGATTGCAAATTCCATCATAGTAGTTCCTGATAAGTAAGATGTGTTATCAAACATTAAAGCAGTAGGTAAGCCAAACCTAGTTATGATATATTGGTCGATGAAATCAATGATATTCTCATAGTTGGATACCTTTAATGGAGTTTCTTCCACACATTTAGTGAAGTAATATGTAGCTATGAGAATATATCTATGTTGTTTGGAAGAGTTGGGAACAATCTCACCGATTATATCTAATCCCCATTGTTCAAATGGTTGTTCGATATTGACTAGTTGTAATGGGAAGGTTGGCTTCCTTTGTCTTCTAGATGCACTTTGACACACTTTGCATTTTCTTGCATATTCATGAGCATATTTGAAAAGTGTAGGCCAATAGTAACCTGTATGCAGGATTTTATGAGCTGTTATATTTCCTCCAAAATGTCCTCCAACTGGTCCATCATGGAGTTCTTGCAAGGCTATCTCTGCTTCAGATTTTCCTAAGCATCTTAGTAGTACATAATCAAATTTTCTCCTAAAAATACCTCATTGTTTAATTCATATTGCTTGGTGTTTAATATCAAGGCTCGTTTTATTTTGTAACTGAGTTGGGTTGAAGCATATCCATTTTTCAAATAAAATATGAGATTAGCGTATTGAGATTGTGCATCATTGAGGATTACCTCTGCTATTTTCACATTGTTACTTGAATCTTATTCTAATGATAGATGGGATGCTCCTGTAAGCATTCTTCAAAAACCTTGACCTCTAACAATTTTAGAGGGTTTAATTTCTACATCATATTATCATAAAGAGGTAACCCAGTTTGCCCTCTTCTCTCCTAATTATCTTTGCATTAATAGTTGTCTCACTGCAGAGAATGCAACTATGATTTTGGTGTGAGTTTTTAGGAGAAATGGCCTGAAATGTTTTATATCCTTAAAGACATCAAGTGCTTGCTTTTCAACAGATGAATAATTTAGTTTTTCACCTTGCAAATTGGAACTGAAAAATGATATTGGTGCTTCAATTTGTTGGTCATTAAGCTGTGTTAAAAGAACAACGTATGATGTATCTAATGAAAAAGTATATAAAGTAAAAGGATTAAGAAAATTAGGGGTAGTCAGGAATGGAGCATTGAAAATTGATTGTTTAATCAAATCAAATGCTTCTCTTTCATTATGTCCCCATTTAAAGACTGAATTTTTCTTAATCATTTTCTGTAATGGTAAAAATATTTGTGAAAAGTCAGGGACAAACCTTTTAACAAAATTAATTTTCCCAAGAAATGACTGCATAGCTTTCTTGTTATGAGGGAAAGGAATTCTTTTAATCTCCTCAATTCTTTCAGGATCAATATAAATACCTCTTTTTGACACAATGAATCCTAAAATGTTTCCTTCATCTAATGCAAAAAATGATTTCTTTGGGTTTAATGAGATGCCATATATTTTACAATGCTCAAAGACTTAATTGAGGTCATTAACATGATTGGTTACTTATTTAGAAAAGATAGTAATGTCACCTAAATAAATAGCCACTGATTTATTTATGAGCCCTCTCAAAGCTGTCTCTATAGCTCTCTAAAAAGTTGCACCTGCATTAATTAATCCAAACGGCATCTTTTGATAGGTGTAAGTTCCCCACTTTGTCCTTAACATAGTCTTCAGTCTAGCATCTGGATGTATGAGAATTTGGTTATATCCCGAGAATCCATCTAGAAAGGACATAAGTTCAGAACCAGCTACTGTTTTCAGTACTTGTTCCATGGTTGGTAATGGAAAGTTGTCCTTTTGACATGCTTTGTTTAAATTCCTAAAATCAATACAAATTCTTATATCTCCATTCTTAATCCTGACAGGTACCAAATTTGATACCCATTTAGAATTCCAGACTAGTAAGATGATTTTTTCTTTGAGGAGTTTGTTCAATTCTCTTTTGATTTTATTTTCTAGATTTGGGTGAATCTTCCTCAATTTCTATTGCATAGGTTTTTCTTCAGAGATCATAGGAATTGTGTGTTGAATCACAAAAGTTTCATATGTTTCAAGATCAGTATAATCCCAAGCAAAGACACTTTTGTACATTCTAAACAATCTGAGAAAGGACAATATTTTTTTGGAAGATAAACCAAGACCTAGATTGACATTTTGAGGTTTTTGGTCAGTTCCTAGATTAACTAACTCAAATCTTAAGGTATAGCTTTGGGTTTTTGAATTTGTAACTATTTTAAACCTATATTTTAGATCATATAGGTATTCTAAATTGAAAACAGACTTAGGAATAGGATTTTCATCTTGTTCTTTCTTAATCCGAATGTCATGTTCATTTTCACCCAAAATTTGACTATCATAATATCCTTCAGATGTTAGTAAATCTATGACATTTGAGTCATCATTCAATAATCTCCAATTGGAAATATTATCAGGAACAGATGGTCTAAAAATTAATTCAATGGAAAATCTATCGGGTCTAAACTCTTGAGATGGAATTAACTTTGATGCTACATTAGCCAGTATATCTGCAATAGCATTCTGCGTTCTAGGTACAGAAGAAACGTTAAAGGCTAAGAAAGGAATGGTTAATTCTTGGACTAATGATTAATAATACTTTAAATTTCCAGAATTACAATGAATGGTATCTCTTACCTGTCTAACAATGATTTCTAAATCTCGTAGGACTTTTAGATATTTGATATTAAGATCAATGGCTTTGTACAAACCTTGGGCTAATGCTTCGTATTCAGATATATTGTTTGTAAAATTGAATTCTAGTCTGCAGGCTAACATGGTTTTTTCTCCTTTTGGGTTTATTAAAATACAGCCTACACCCGCACCATCTTCAGATTTAGAACTGTCAAAATAAAGAGTCCAAAATAAATAATTAACTACTGTTTTATTTACAAAATTCATACATTTGGAACTGTTTGTCTAGGAAAAATTCTCAATATGAGAAACAACTGCATTATCAAAGAAAGGTGATGGTTGAGCATTGAAATTTTCCAAAAATGATTCTACTCAGCAATTTATAATAATGTTATCATTGAATGCTATTGGCTCATTTACTCCTTCAAGATCAGTGACTGTATGCTTCATGAACTTTTCACAGTCTACCCGAATTTGATTTTGCTTTCTATTATATGGTATCCACATATGCGACCAATCTATTGCAAAATACCCATGAAGTTTTTCAGACCAATCTCAGCTTAAAACTAAGCCGTACAACTCAGGAATATCAGCCACCAGTATATTAAATATTTGAGTAACCTTGGGATTTGATGAAAATCTGATGGAAACATAATTTATTTCTCCTACCACCTCTAATCTAGTTCTATCAAGTTGTACTACATAAACAGGGGAACTCTGAGGAGTTATGTTCAACTTAGCATAGAGTGATTTTGGCATTATATTAGAGGAAGCCCCTGAGTCTATTAAACAATTATGAATTTTTTTATTATAGATCTGATAGGTTAAGAGAAATGGAGGAGTATGAGAGATGGATCGATCACCTATCATAATAAAGTCTGTAGCATCTATTTTAGTTGAAGGGGAAGGTGGCTTACCCATTTAATGAGCAGCTTGTACTATTATTGGAGCAGGTAAGGTTGAAGCAGGAACCACATTTAAGTGTCTACGTAAGATTTTATGTTGCTGCTTTAATTTAGTAAGATCATGAATTGAAATGTTGGCCATGGTTTTTTTCACATCTTCAACTACATTATACTCAATACTGTTTGAGACTACCATTGTCTTAGATGCAGGTGGAGTATCTGAAGTAACAAGACTTGTTTGTGTAGCCTTTGAAGTAGACTTTTTTCTTACGTATTTATCTTTAGCAGGAGTTGAAATATTTTTCTGTTGATTTGGTTGCATTTCTTCAGTATTGTTTTTTCTCTTTGTACTCACAATTAAAGCTTCATGTTGTTCTTCATTCGGTAGGATAAAATCCCACATTCCATTTAGTTCAACTTCTTCTTCTTCATCATCTTCTTCTTCCTCTATATCTTGATCAGATTCAGGATTAGATATGACATTTGGAGGTTGAGTATTAAAGGACTGGCCTTTCTTGAATTTTCTGAAAGTGTTTTTTGAGGTCGAATTTTCAGTGACTCATTTCTTGACATCTTCCATCTCATTTTTCATAGTCTTCAAAACTTTTTGAATACCTTCTAGATCAAAAGGGTCTTTTGGTAGTTTCTTTTTAGAATCATCTTTGAAAGATACCTTTTTTTTTATTTTCTATCTTCTTGAGAATTCTTTTTCTCAAGAGTGGTTATGTGTTTTTCTACAGATAGAGATTCCTTCATTTTTTCTGCAAGTGTCGGAATTTTTTCTCTATCAACAAAAATAGCTATATTGGATGGAAGTGATGAAATATACCACTCAATTTGAAATTTTTCACCAAGAACTGATGTTGTAGGAATTTTATTGAGTAATTTATTAAAATTTGAATTAAAATATTTTATCTTCTCACCTGATTTAGCTTTTAGATTTGACAAATCATCGATGAGCATATCAGTGGTCCTGTCATCCACAAACTTAGCTAGAAATTGTTCTTTGAACATATTCCAGCTAGTTATAGAGCGGGCAGGAAATGAAAAATACTAGGAACTTGCGGATCATATTAGAGTATACGAAAATAATATTACAATGCAATCCTCTTCAACTACTTCCTTCAAATTGATGGCTAACATAAAATTATGAATGTGTTCTGCTAGAAGACCATCATCAGGATTGAATTTAGGTAACCACCTTTCAGGATATTTTGGAAGATCATGAAGAGGAGTGGGAATATTTACAGCCCCTAGATTGTTCCATTGAAGGCCTTCCATTGGATTTTGGGTGAATGTGATGGATGGAGTTTGAGTTGAAGAAGTGGTAGGATGAGTGCTAGGACTAGCTGAAGGGATAGTATTTTGAGTACTGGAACTAGTCAAAGTAACACTTATTATTGGAATTGAAGTTGTGGAAGTGAGCGGAGGTAATGGAGATGAATGGGATAAGATATTGCTGGCGATTGACTCTAATTGAGTCCTCTTTAGTCTCTTTCGAGTACTATCAATGGGAAATTCAAAAGGAAAAATTATTGTCTTTTGACTTTCTGATTGAGTTAATATTCTTCAAGGTTGTAAAGAGGACGGAATACCGATATTCGATATTTGAGAAGATTTAGGCTTTTCAACAAAAATGGATACTCTTTCTAAATTTTCTATCAAAGATTGAACTTTTGGGGAAGCTTGATGTGAATTAGGAGATAGTATGTTGAGTATCACAGGGAGACTTAGGATAAGGATGATCAAATTTATATTTTAAAGATGAGGATCTAGATAATTTAATAGAAGTTAATGGGGATCTAGAGGGAGAGAGACTCTTAGATTGACCTTTAGATTGATCAAATATTTTTTCCATTCACAAGGCCTTCCTTCTAGCACCAGAATGTTGACCTAGGAATTCCGCTGCCAAAACATGGGGGAAAACCACCCGTTCCGGACCTTAAAGCAACTCCTTTTCCATTTGGTGTAGTGGCTCCGACTGGTGATAATGGGACCAGTTTCCCAATAAGGATGATTTTGAGGGTGTTTTGATTATATAAAATGCAAATGGAGAATGATTTTAATCTATCATATACATCTATCTAAACTATTTATTCTACTATATACCCGAGGTGTTTCTACCTTTAAGCAATTTAAAGAGATATCCTTCAACTATTAGTAATATAGATCATTTAAAAATTGAAAGAGATGAAAATTATGTAAGATGATTCTTCTAACAAAGAAGTTTGACTAGAAGAACTATGAAAAATATATTTCATTCATATGTGTGATTATACATTCAGTAAGAAATCACAGACAAATTTTAGAATAGAAGTGCATGTAACATTCATCTATAATAACGTTTCAAATATATAATGCAATAAAAAGATGACTATCAATATATAAATGAAGACTTAATACAAGTGAATAGAAGTACCTATGTACAAATTTCTACTCATGTAAAGTGACAGTAATTGATCCGCTTCTCTTCACTTTCAAGAAATTTAAAGAGTACAATAGTGCAACATCAGTTAAACAACTTTAATTGTCAAAAGATAACAGATGTGTTCCATTAATTCATCAAAGAATTCACAAACTCACAATAGTGCATTCTTTGCAAATGTTTTTGACAAATTTATGGACCCTTTTCTAAATGCATGAGAGGGGTTTAAATACTAAATTAAATATGTTCTAAAATAGATTATTACAAAAATATAGAGGAGGTTTTAAACAACCATCCTCGTAAGGCTAACTTAAACTACAATCTAGGAAAATAAAGTAACAATATGATTTATGAATTCCGCCCTTTCTTTTGGATTTGGTCACGGAGTTGAAAAATATCTAGCACGGGCTTGAGCTAAGCTGGCTGTGAAATCCTCGATCTAACCTTTCCCTTGAATACCGCGTTTGAGATTAATGGTTGCGATATTATTGTTGAATCTGTTAAATACTGCATGATTTGGTATTAATGATAAGGTTTGATCATAAAATTCCAATAATTTTCTTGTTCAAACTTATTTACCTTTTTAATTATTTCATCCTACATTTCTGCCTTTTACTTCCACTGTGTTTCTAGTTGTTTGAATTTTGAGAATAATTCAGATGTGTACTATTTTATAAGTTTTGCTTTCACCAGCTATTCACTTATAGATTTAGTAATTCTTTTGATAATCTTGATGCTTTCGTTGCTGCTTTCTCTTCCTGCTTTATTTGTGCTTCCCAATATTTGAATAAGATCTCCTTGTGGAACTTATCTACCTAAGGTAGATTAGCTTCCTTGCCTGAGTCTGATGCTTGCCATTGAATGTGTTCGTTGATTTTCTTCTCGAGCTTCTCACATTCAAGTTTCTGGATAGATACTTAATGGATCAGTATTTCATTTCAGTCACAACAAGAGTCAATAATAGAAGCTTGTTGGAAAAATACTTTCTGTTGTTTCTTTAACTTAACATTTACATCCAATTCTTCTTTTATGAATTGCTCTAATTGTGGTTGGCTTTGTAACCTGGTCATTTCTTCTTCTATTTGTGCTTTCTTCCTAGTGATTTGTACCTGATGCTGTAAATTAAGCTTTTCAAAATCATTTTGAAATTAGGCCATCTTTGATTTCATTTTCTCGCTGGTGTTAGATTTTTCTTCATCTAACAGTCTCTCTAGTTCTTGTATTCTGTCTTCCTTATGCTTCAAAAACATTTTAACCTTAGTAGCTTTATCAAAAATAGCTTTATTATCAGCTAAGAGATCCTTCCATAAAACATCAACAGATTCATTTATGAGATCTGAGACCGTTTCATCAATTCTTCTCCTTTTATTTCTCTTAACTACATCCTTATGAATAGGACTGTAGAAGATATCCAGTGAAGGAATTTCATCAACTTTTAAAACTATTTTTTCTGTAGGGTAAGCCGGTATGATCTCTCGATCATGAGTTTATGGAACTTGTTGTAGTGGAAGAACAGTTTCTGCTAACTTCTGGGAATGTTCAGGTGTCTGAAAACTAGTAACTTGATCAGTATTGGGATTGGTTTTAGGAGTTTTTATTGCTTCAGAAAACTCATCCCATTCATTATTCAAATTATTTGGTTGGGACTTTTCTAACTTATCAAGTGTATCTTGACTGTGCTGAACTTCTTGAGCAGTTGACTCTGTTCCATTACTTTCTCTTTTCTCCTGCATCTCTATCTCTTGGATTACTTGATCAATTATCTTTTCTGGGATTTCCTTTCTTGATTCAGATTAATTTTCAAAATGATCTGAATTGTGAGATTGATGCTTTGATTGTCCCGAATCATCCTCAGACATGTCTTTTGCTTCATTATCCAAGCTAATACTTGGAGTAGGTCTGTTGACATATTTAATAGTTAACAAGTTAAGAGGAATTCTCTCTAGTCTCTTATTTCTGTATCTTTGGAAGGCTTCCAAATCATCTTGGTTGAGTTGACTGGATGCAAACTTAATCATATCTGAAAACTTTTCCATGCCTTGAAAGATATCATCAAATCCGTCTATTTATTTCACAAAAGGCTTTCGATTTGAGCTCTGTGATGTAGTTTTTAATTACATCATTTGGGTCATACAACCTCTTTGGCATTACTTCCAAATTCAATAGATTAATCTTTGAAACTTCCTTCTAGGCATGGCCAATATCAAAAAGTGCAAACGTACCACACTGTAAAGGAAAATTAGGTCAAACAACCTTCTTAGCATCTTTCAGCTATTTAAAAATACCATTAACAAGGTGGTAGACTATCTCTCTTGCAAGTAACTTATCAAGAACATAATATGATAGGACGTGGGGAGAAGAATAACTCCCAAATACTATGACATATGTAAAATTCTCCTCTACAAACCATCTAGCCACAGAAAGAATATATGTACTAGAATTTTTGGAAACCCTAGGGGCTTTCTCATTGAATATCATTTGATGCATAGGCAACATGAATCCATGGCAAATTTTGTAAAAATGAAAGTGGAAGTCTGAATCCCAAAGGGATCTGTGGTAAATGTGGATTGGGGTAGGGCCTTGAGTAGTCCATTTCCATCCCATGGTAGGAAAACTAGAAGAAAATAAGATTGCATCCATGACATAGGCACTCATATGAAAGGGAGGCATTTCTTTAGATGTAACACTCCTTTTATTCCTATACTCTATGATGTGTTTGGCTAAATTATCAGATAGGATATTTGCCCAATTTAGAATTAAAGAATTGACGATTGTGTCAATCAATGGGACCCAATCTACTGAAAAGATAGTGATATCAGGTTTTGCATATAATCTGGAAAACATACTGGCAGCATAACAGTAAGGGGAAGGAATTTGGGGAATTGGGTATGTACCGAATTTATCTCGCTTCAGCTTTCCTTGGTCTTCCTTCCATTCCTTTATGACTTTCATCAGATCTAGATGCTTTTTTATAAAGCTTTGTAGAAAAGCCTTGTCATATTTCTGCTGTGGGGAGGGTAGATGGTACATTTCTTGTAAATCTTTTTCCCTGAATGACCCAATATTTTCTCCCTTCCAATATTTCAATGTTATGTCTTCTATGTTTAAGTGGTCAATTAACCACTTAACCATGTCTGTGTAAGGGAGAATTTTTGGCATTGCGTCTATCCTATGGATGAATGAACATGCGGCATCTAGGTAAGTCGCGTCTGAAGTAACTGACATGCCTGTTGTAGCGACTTTGGTTATTACCCTTGGATTTTCGTCCTAAAAAATTTTATACATTTCCTCCCATAATGAAATGCCGCAATCCTTGTTGTAGGTGGTGTCTGAAAATAGGGGATACATATCTAAGTCCTTGGTAGACATCGTTTGAGCAATCTCTTTGACTTTATTGTTCATTTCGATCTTCCTCACTCCTTTAAGTGGTTTCCTGATTTCAATTAAACAGAGGAAACATTAAAAATATAAAGAACAAAGAGACACATTTATCATTTATATCAAACATTCATAAATAAGTATGAATCTATCAAAACCTTTATTTCTATTAAATGCTATTAATCATCGATAATCATCTCAAACCAAATCTCTCACACCTTCACATGAAATAGCTATCAATCAACTTAAGACGTTGGATCTCATATTTCGGTTTGATATGACATAAGTCATTTCGCATGCTTGAGTAATTAAATGTCATTCGTTTTCATATCACAACTTATAACTTTTACTATTTACGATGTTACTCATAAATTCTGTGAAATGCGATCTGCGCAAATCGCACATCGCAACTTTTATGCGGTAAAGGAATTTTCTTTTCGTTAAGTGTTATGAAATGCGAAGTGCTCATTCAAGATGTCAAGTGGCTATGCTTTATGGAACTTTAGAGATTTATGTTTATTTCTTTGTTGGCTCGTTGGGTCCATGTAATCACAACTTATACTGAATTTCTTTATAAGTTTGATCATTTAAATGAGGTGCAATGCGATAAACAAATTATAACGGTGATTGAAGAATTTGCAAGTTTTATAGCAGAACTTCAGAAAGGTCTTAGTGGATTTCGTAGCCCATGTGATTTAGTAGATTTCAAGTCTTTTAAGTTTGTAAGTTATGCAGTTTGCGATGCACACTAAGGAATAAAGCGGAAAAGCACAAAGAAAACTTTATTTCCTAAGTTTTTTGTCTTAAAGATAAAAATAAGTTTCCTATTTATTTCTAAAGGGTCCCCATTTATTAAAATAAATGGGGGATGTTGTATAGCACAATAGGAGGCTAAAACAAGTGAGGCTCAGACCTCTACTATAGATAAAAATTCTAGATACCCTAACAAAGTTATACACCCATAAATCATACTTCAATATAACATATAATTTCATCTTCGTTCATGTCATCAACCTGTCTATACTAGATTCACATAATAATAGATATGATAGATCACAAACACATATCTATCATGATCATCAACATCATGTCATCAATCTTTCATCAAGGGTTAGACTTGAAAGATCAGGGTAGCAAGCATATGTGACACCATATCTCAAATATTATGAACACAATAACAATACATCAAGTTAGGGAATTTAGTTTCACCATATTCCATGAACAAAGGTAGTAGGAGAACTAGAATATCAATCTCATATTTATACCTCTATCATCATGGTTACTAATACCATGCTTAATAGGATCAATTTAGGTTATTCAATAAACCAATATAGTGTCAATATTTCTTTCCATGAGCTTTCATCATGCTTATCAAAAGCATTATCAATACCATAACAATGAGTTAACCTTCTATAATATATCCAACATGTCTTATGCATATCAACGGTCAAGAGTATTATTTACTAGAGTCAAAATCAGGATCTCAAAAACAATAGGTGTTAGCCAAACCTCAAGTGTTTCCACTATATCCAAGATCAACAATAAGTAGCCTCACATAATCAAGAATATCATCATGATTAAAATATTCAACACCAGATGCACCATTCCATCATAGGAAACATAAATCTAAATCACTTTCATCTACATGCATGAGCCATTTGCGAAGGAGATATTCTCAACATACCATAGGGCTTACCTAGCCATCCAATGTTATAGTTGAAACATAGCATTAAGACAATATACCATGCATACCCTGTAGTTTTCAAGAACTTGTGCTTCTTCACATAGGAAACTTGTAGTGATTGTCACCTTTTCATCAAGTGCATCTTTACCTTTTCTTTAGATCTATATTTTTTCTCATGCATCTCAAATGATCCTCAAGAAGGATCCAATTATAATATCTCATCAAGGAGGTTAGAAACATCTAGGTACTCAAATATACATGTAGGAGGTTGTTAATGCCTCGAAATTCGTTACAAAAACACAGGGGAAAACCACCTGGTCAGGGACTTGAAAACCATCCCTTATATGTTTGAGATAGTGGCTCTGACTAGATTTATGGGACCTATTTCCCAATAAAATTAATTGAATGGATTGGGTGGTATTATAAATTACTATGACTTGGTTAATGAGGGTGACAACAAGTTTAAGGATATATATATATATATATATATATATATATATATATATATATATATATATATATATATATATATATATATATATATATATATATATATATATATATATATATCAATCATTATCCCGGGATTAATTATCTTTCACTTATATGTGATTTAAAAAGGTAATCCTTAAGTGAATGCAAATGAAGATTTATCAAAAACTTAGATAAATTTAAAACAATTTAATATAATTGATTTGATAAATAGTTAATCAAATCAATTTATTAAGCACATATCGCATCTATTATTGCATGTATTGTATATGTAAAAAAAAAGGGAATCAAAGCATGTTCAAAAGTGAATTAATGATGGATTGTGTTTAAAAATATACATAAAAAAAACATCATAAGGAAATTTAACTATTTCTCATTTTAAGAAGAACATAAACATAAAGATAAAGTACCATATATATGCTAACTCTACTGATTTGAAAAAAATAATCTCTAGTCTAGCCTTTTCTATTAAGAGAAACTTTAAGAGTACAAAAGTGAAACTTCTGTAAATCCTTCTTTTCAAAATTTCAGGACCCTTTCTTTAAAGACATGAAAGGTTTTATATAGTAAAATAAAACGTACAAAAATATCAAATACCTAAAGATTTGCGGAGGATTAAAAAAATCCTTAAATTAAGTGAAATAGAAATAGAAATAGATTTTGTGGATGAATAGCTTCAAGATTGTGTTGCTCTCTTGCCATTCGTTCCTTGAGTTGAAGGATTTCCATCATAGGCTGAACATCAGGAGGTTGGCCTGGCCTGATGTGCAACTGTCCTATATAGACCACATATGATAGTGGAGGCATCATATAAGAGGAAGTGTCGGTTAGACAACGCAACAATGGACATTGGCTATGTGGCTTGACTAAGTGCTTCCAGTACTTGTCCCTATCAAGCTTCTCCAATTTTTTGATGCTTCATTCCTTCATTTTCGAAATTTCCTACTACTATCTTATTAAATCTCTTACGACAGGTACAGAAGCAGGTGGGAATTTATCAATCATATTGGCAACAATGAGTTTTTGGTTGACTATTTCAACAATGTTGTTGGCGACATCCCTAGCCCTGCAAATTACCCTTCAGCCTGCTTTAATTGTATATGCCAATTGGTGAACAATATTTCCTTTTTAGAATCTTCAATCCTGGAAAGATTGGCCTTTCAGCCTTCAGAAATATCTTTCCAGGTGACATATTGGGATACTTTATCATCAATTTCATCAAAATTGATCCTCTGGTCAGCTACTTGATTCATCAACGAATCACTCTTTTCACACAACTCAATTATGCTAGAAAGTTTTTGACAGAAACAAACTTTTTTCTGAGCCAACAAAGTGTTTAGCTCTAGTGCTTCATTTTTAAAATCATCCAACGTTGGATTATCCTTTAATTTTTCCATAGTAAATCACAGTTGATGGATTTGGGCATCCTTAGCACCAATGTCAGATTGATGCTGTAATTTTAGTTGATCCATGCTTTTCTGAAGCTGTGTGACCTGTGATTGAAGTTGCATTAATACTTTATTTTCTACTAGTAGCTCTTATTCTAGCCAAGGGATCTTTTCATCCTTCTCATTTAAAAGTTGTTGTACTTCCATAACTTTATCAATTGAGGAAGATGAAAAAGCACCTATCTCCTCTTCTTCTGTATGCTCATGACAAATTTATGCTTTGGGCTATAAAAGATATTCAAGGGAGGGATTTCCTCTATCTTCAACACTATTTCAGATGTTGGGTAGGTCAGGATGAATTCGACTTCTTCTGTGCTAACAAATTTTTCAATAGGCCCAGTAGTAAATGGGTTCTGAATTTTTCCATGGGGTGTTCCAACTGTTTATTGGTGATCAATGATCACCACTTATTGATCTCCTTTATGTTGTTGATCAAAGTCTTTCAAGACTTCATATAAGTCACTAGAAAACAGTGGATCCTTATTTTGAATTCCAATAGACTTATCTCCTTTTGTTCCACAAAGGACTTCAGTATCCCTAAGGGGTTGTTCCTTTTCCTGTTCTTTCTTCTGCTGCTTCTTCTCTTTTGTTTGTTGTTCCTTTTGTGCGATAGGTTGGGATACCTCTAGAATATCTAGAGAAATAATTTCCAACCTTTTATCATTGTAATGTTTGATTTTTTCTAGTTGTTGAGGATTAAGGCGTGATGCTGCCAATTTATCCATTATTGAATACATATCAACTCACTCAAATAAATCATCAAAATCATCATTTTCATGAAAAAATGGCCTGATTTTCACTCGAGTTGTGAAATTGAATGTAACTTTGTTTGGGTCATATTTCCTATTAGGAATTGTAAATAGTTTCAAACATTGGATTTGATTAATTTCTAATCCATCATGTTTGAAATTGTCTAATGCATAGACACCACAATAAATAGGAAGTGAAGGCCATGCAATTTTTTTTGCTTCTTTCAAAACTTTGGTCACTCCATGACCCATTTTTTGATAAGCAACTTGTCTTGCGAGAATTTTTTCGAGAACATATAATGGGAGTACATGTGGTTGGGATAGGCTTCCAAAAAATCTGACATAAGTAAATAACTCTTCCCCAAGCCATTTCCCAATGAATGTGAAGTCAGCTTGGGATTCTTTAGACAATATTGGGGCCTTTTCATCAAACACAACTTGAAACAGTGGGAGCACAACTCCGTGGAAAATATTGTAGAAATTGGTTTCATATTTATATTCCCGTAGAATATCATGATAAATATGAATGGGAGTGGGGTCTTGGATAGTCCATTTCCAACCCATGGCTGGAAAATATGATGTAAAAAAAATTGCATTCATGATACACTCATATAGAATGTGGGAAGGATCTTATATGAAAAGGAACGATTTTTTCGTATTCAAGGATATGAATAGCAATATTGTTTAACAAAATGGTTCCGTAGTCCATGATGTAGGAGTCTGTAACGACATCCATTAGGGGAGCCCATTCAATGGAGAATTTACTGGTATTGGGTTGGCCAAATAGTCTAGACATCATAGCGGAAATATAAAATTAGGGACCAACAAGTGAAGCAATGGAATACATACCCTTATCATCATGCTTATGCTTGTTAGGGTTACTCCTCCATTGCCTTATGGGATCTGACTGCAACTTGTGTACCTTTGTGAATTGCACTAGGAAATATTCATCATACACCTTTTAGGGGTCTAGAATGTGGTACATTTTATTCAAATTTTCTGCTCTCAATTACCCTATCATTGTGCCTTTTCTTGTTAGGAAGGTTCTATCTCCAATGTGGAGGTTCACAATAACCCATTTCACCATATCTGAATATGGTAGAATCTTGAGACGTGTAGAAATTCGATGTAGAAAATAGTTGACGACGTCAGTAATAGTAGCTTCTGAGATATCATATGTGTCTACAATAGCTTTTATTTTCAACCCTGTGGGGTTTTTCGTCTTCAAATAGCCTATACACTTATTCCCATGAAGTAGAACCACTTTCTATTTCACATGTAGTATCTGTGAATTTGGGAGGCATTTCTGTTACTTCGTTAGGAGGAAGCACAATATTAGGGGGAGCCACGGGTTTCTTGGAATTCTTTGCAGCCTTTTACATTTTTGAGGAATTTCGCTTTTCTGGACTTGCCTGTGAAATAAGAAGAACAACAAGTAAAAAAATAATTTTGTCATAATACGAGAGTAATGTAACAATAATTGAAATGATGGTGAATAAAACTTGGCATGAAAAGTAATCTAAAACATTAATTCTTCTATGGTCAAATCACATTTGGAGGCTCGAGTTGTTATACCGTTAAGGCATAGAATTAAGGGAAAGCATGGGTTCACCTTCCTGAATAGACATTTAGAAGTTTTAATAAGATATCTTGCATCACAGATTCATTTGTGTGCCAATGGTCTAAAACACCAAGCACTTTTTTTTTTTTTTTTTTTTTTTTTCCGATTATGATTAATTCCTTTTCGTATTGTAATTTTTTTTTTTAATTTATTAGATCAAAGGTTTTAAAATCTTTTAACATTAGCGGGGAAGGCAAGATGAAAAATCTTGCGATGCGATATCGCAATTGAAATCTCGGTGAAACTCGATGGCGAAAGGAAATGGTTGCTGGAAAAAGTGCGATGCGATGGGATGTATCGCATTGGGGAAATGAAAGCAAGGGCAGATTGAATGATGACGAGATGGAAATGTGATTTGCGAATTTGATTGGTGATATGGCAAAGGCGGGTCCCGCAGTTTATCTTTTATGAAACATGATTTAATCGAAAACCATTTTTTCTTCGTTAAAGCCTTTCTGGGTTTTATTACCTTTTCTTGATATCACATCGCAATATTCATATGCAGTGGCCTAGCAGGTCATGTTTTGTAGTCGCGATTTTCGATTGTGATCTGCAATTGCGTTTCTTTTGAATTTTCCTCCTAAGTGTTTTTAAGTCAATAAAAAATTATGCCTTTTAGCTTTTCAAACTCCTATTTCTATTTAATTAATCACTTAAGGGTCTTATATTTCCTATTCTAAAATTTTTAAAAGGGCCCCCATTATTTTTCTAAGGAAACTATTCTAAAATAATGGGGATTGTTGAATAGCACAACAATTAGATATCATTTTTTGGATTCAACTGTGTTAAGTAAGTCATTCAACTATGACCATTTCAATGAGAGCTAGTCGTAATTGACTAATTTCTCATTATTTTTGAATAGTCCACTTAGCACTTATTGCATCGGGTGATGCTCATAGGGGTGAAGAAGTGGGATTGAAACTAGTGAAATGAATCACATAGCGTAAATCATCACTTCCGGGGGTTGCACCTAGTAACCAGGACTTCCCGGGAGGTCAACCATCCCAAAACTCCTCTGGCTCAAGCGTGCTTAACTATGGATTTTTCCCCACAATCAAGCCCAGTTAGCTTGCTACCGTATTTGCACTATGAAAACCCCTCATACTTAAAGCACAACAAATATCAATTTACTAGAAGAACCAGTTATCTCTGAAAAATGAAATTCCTGATATTTCAAATAAGTAAAAATAATTAAGGAAATGAAAATTATCTTCGAAAGATTTTGATGAATTATAAAAAAATTATCTTATTGTGGCTCTTTTAAAACCTTTCATAGATAAAACTATTTATTTCTATATATCAGTCATTAAATGGATAAAAAGATAAAGTAGGTGGCTTTTTGCAACTTAGCCTTTTGATATACTCATTTTGTCACAGGTAGAGCCATTGTTGCCAACATGCATTCATAGCCTCGACAGGGTTACCTTTTAACCATCAATGATCCAGTATCCCATCCATTTATCATTACAATTTTTGGAGATAAATTCAAAAAAAATACATAATTTGTTTTTTCTTTCTTATTCTTAAAAAATCATTGTCCTCGTTTGGTGACAAGATAGTGACAATGCCATTCATTGGTTGTAATTGGACTGAACAAGTTGGCTCATGATGAGACCTCTTCTCTAATGGTTATTTTTATAATCATATGCCATTACCCTGGTTTGATATGCATTAGTGGTAATTTCAGTCTATTATTTTCCCATGATCATGGTAAACAACCTCATGATGAGACCTCTTATATTTTTATTTTTTATATATTTTTTAATTACACTCTAAAAAGGCATAATTGATGGATGGGGAGAATAATTGACTCCTAAAGTGTTTTGGATGACAATTTAGAGTTAAAGATGCTTAGTAGAAAATAGCCTTTACTTAGAAAAAGTGAACCTTTCCTAATTGATAATGGGGTAAAAAGATATTATAAAGTTTGAGGTTTACAAGAATTTACAATTTCAATGGAAAATGATTTTCGAGTTGTATGGTAATTATGCATTTTTTTCCGGTTTGTAATCATTTCTTTAAGAATTCTTATTCTTCAAAATGAAAAGTCAAAAAATGATTCAGAGGTTTTGGAAGAAAGCCAAAAGTATGTAATCATAAACATTATTATTTCATTAACCTAAAAATGTAAACATAAATAAGATAAATTGGAAGAAATTTTCTTCTAAGAAAAGAATTTTTTCAAAATCAGCCCATTGACACGAAGATAATCTTTCTTCCCTTGAAGATCTTGCAATATGAAGGTTGACGAGCTAATTTGTTCTGCAATTTGAGATGGTCCAAGCCACATTCTTTGGAATTTGGTATGCTTAATTTTTTCCTCATGTGCCTTATCCCTTTTAAGAACGAGGTCTCTAACTTGGAAATTTTTTTTTGGCAACAGAATTTGCATAAAAAGAAGCATTAATCATCTACTGATGTCAAGCATGTGTTAATTTGGCCTTTTCCCTTTCTTCTTCTAATTTAAGGAATTCGAACATTCTTACCTGTAAGGAGGAGGAAGGTACTTCATCAATAAATTGAACTAGGGCTAGTGAGGGAAGGGCTAAATTTGATGGAACTACATCTTCTTTCCCATAAACTAGATTGAATGGAGGAGTGCCTATAGAGGTCTTCTGAGTTATTCGATTTTCCCATAGAGAAAATGTTAAATATTTATGCCAATTATTTTGACCTTAAGAAATAGTTATTTTTGTGATTCTTATGAGATTTTTATTGATTGACTCTACTAAACCATTCCCTTGGGGATAGTAATTAGCTGAATATTTGAGTTTAAAACCTCTCTTGAGAGCAAATTCAGTCATAATATTACCTGAAAAGTAATATGCATTGTTGAACATAAGTGCATTAGGTAAGCCAAACCTAATGATGATGAATTGATCGATGAATTCAATAATGGCTTCAGAATAGCTACCTTTAATGGAACAACTTCCACCCACTTAGTAAAGTAGTCTATTGCAGTGAGAATGTATTTATGCTGTATGGAAGAGTTAGGAACAATATCACCTATGATGTCCAATCCCCATTGCTCAAAGGGTTATTCAATGTTGACCGACTACAGAGGTAAGCCTAGCTATCTTTGTCTTCCAACAATAGTTTGACATGTTTTTCATTTTCTCACATATGCATGAGCGTCTTTGAACAATTTTGGCCAATAATATCCTGCATGAAGGATTTTGCGTGCAGTGGTTTCTCCTATGAAATGTCCACCTGCAGGTCCATCATGGAGTTCCTACAAAACCTTTTGTGCTTCAGATTTTTCAAGGCATCTTTACAATACAAAGTCATAGTTTTTTTTAAGAATACATCATTAATGATCTGATATTGAGTAGTTTTTAAATTTTAGAGCTTTTTTTCTTTTATGATTGAATTTTGTAGTACCATATCCATTCTTCAAATAAAATATAAGATCATCATATTTGGATTCAGAGTCAATTAGGCTTACCTCAGAAACATGTACCGTATTACCTGAATCCTCATCATCTGTTATGTTGGATGCTCCAAACTGCAATCTGCAGAGACCTTGTCCTCTGACAATCTTGGCTGGTTTCATGTCAATATCATATTCCTGTAGAGTTGTAACCCAATTTTCCCTTTTTTCTCCTAGGTCCTTTTGTATAAGAAGTTTCCTTAATGTTGGGAATGGAACTATTACCTTGGTATGTGTCTTTAGGAGAAAATGCATGAAATGATTTAAAGATTTATAAACAACAAAAGCTTGTTTTTCCACTTCTGAATAATTTAGTTCATCACTTTGAAGATTTGAACTAAATAAAGAGATGGGTGCTTCAATTTTTTTATCATTAACTTGTGTTAGCAAAACAACATAGGATGTGTATAATTTTTTTTGGTGAAAATCACATTCAAGCAGATTTTGTTGACGCGTTTCGAACCAGCCAGTGTGGTTCATCATCACGACAAGATGAGAAATCTGATCTAGGACACAGTTTAAATAGATAGGAAACTCCAACTAGCCATTGTGGAATAATGACTAGTTTGACTGAATAAGAAAATACAAAGACAAAATAATAGTTGAATTATTATTTTTATATTTTATTTAATAATTAAAATATTTAAATAGAATAAAATATTTATATATAATTAATTAATAATAATCCAAGATTATAAGATTAGAAAAAAATAAATAAATAATAATAATAATAATAAAATAAATAAAAATAAAATAAAAATCCAAATAAAAATAAAGTTAAAAATAAATAAATAAATAAATAAAAATAAAATATAAAAATAAAAAGTAAAAATATAAAAATAAATAAATAAAAAATAATAATATTAAATAAATAATAATAATATTGATGATAAATCCTTAAATAAATAAATAGATAATAAATAAATAAATACTAATAATAAATAAATAAATAATTAAATTAAAAAAAAAAGGGAAGAAGAAACTGGGGAACAAAGGAGAGGAAAGGAAAGGAGGGAGAATAGAAGGAAAGAAAATTAATAACTAAGAATGAAGGGCAGGGATCCAACATCTACTAACACTCCACGCATCATCCCTGTTAAGGTTGACTGGCCTCTTTTTTATTTCTAAGGACTCCCTCAACTTTCGGTGGTGGAAATGGTCAATCCTAGCAATAACTTCCACATCTTCAATGCAAATATGATGATTTGTCTTTTCTGCATGCTCTGCTAATGCAATGGAGTGAGATATATTATGCTTCAGGTCAGTGGCATGCTCATGAATTCTTTGACTGATGGATCGACCAATTTCACCGATGTAAGGTGTCCCATAGGAGCATGGAATCAAGTAAATAACCTTACCATATTTAGGGCAGATCGAGTCCTTAACAGATCTAAGCGAACTCAAAATGGTGCGGAGGGGCTTGAAGATTGAGGGAACTTTATGCCTCCTTAGGATCCTGGCGATTTTATCAGTCGTTCCTTGGATAAAAGGAAGGTGAACTCTAGATAACCTATCACAATGATCCTTCTTGACCCTAGGACCTTTTTTAGCTTTTTGAAAAGCTCTAAGACATTGAACCTTGCTATAACCATTTTTAAGGAAAACCTTAAGGAGATGAGATTTCTCATCTTCAAGGTGGTGTTCATCAACAATTCTAAAGGCTCTAGTGGCTACGGTACTGAGAACCCTTAACTTCTGAGAAATTTTCTATAAAAATGGTTACAGCAAGGTTCAATGTCTTAGAGCTTTTCAAAAAGCTGAAAAATGTCCTAGGGTCAAGAAGGATCATTGTGATAGGTTATCTAGAGTTCACCTTCCTTTTATCCAAGGAACAATTGATAAAATCGCTAGGATCCTAAGGAGGCATAAAGTTCCCTCAACCTTTAGGCCCCTCCGCACCATTCAGAGTTCGCTTATATATGTTAAGGACCTGATCTGCCCTAAAGATGGTAGGGGCGTTTACTTGATTCGATGCTCCTGTGGGACACCTTACATCGGTGAAATTGGTCGATCCATCAGTCAAAGAATTCATGAGCATGCCACTGACTTGAAGCATAATATATCTTGCTCCTTTGCCTTAGCAGAGCATGTAGAAAAGACAAAGCATCACATTTGCATTGAAGATGCAGAAGTTATTGCTAGGATTGACCATTTCCACCACCGAAAGTTGAGGGAGGCCTTAGAAATCGAAAAGAGGCCAGTCAACCTTAACAGGGATGATGGGTGGAGTGTTAGCAGATGCTGGATCCCTACCTTTCATTCTTTTTCTTCCCTTCTGTTCTCCCTCGTTTCCTTTCCTCTCCTCTATTCCCCGGTTTCTTCCTCCTTTTTTTTTTAATTTAATTATTTATTTAGTTATTATTTATTTATTTATGGATTTATCATCAATATTATTATTATTTATTTAATATTATTATTTTTCATTTTTATTTATTTTTTATAAGTCAGCACCCACGGGGGATTGGAACCAGTGACCTATCGCATGGAGTGCCTTAACAAAGCACCCTTCACCATCAAACCAAAGCCCCGTAGGCTTTCAGTTATTTATTTTTATTTTATTTATTTATCTATGTATTTTTATTTTTATTTTTTATTTTATTTATTTATTTATTTTATTTATTTTTACTTTTTATTTTTATTTTTATTTATTTTTAATTTTTTAATTTTTTTATAATCTTAGAATTTTGGATTTTTATTAATTAATTATATATATATATTTTATTTTATTTAAATCTTTTAATTATTAAATAAAATATAAAAATAATAATTCAACTATTATTTTGTCTTTGTATTTTCTTATTCAGTCAAACTAGTCATTATTCCACAGCGACTAGTTGGAGTTTCCTATATATTTAAACTGTGTCGTAGATCAGATTTCTCATCTTGTCCTGATGATGAACCACAATGGTTGGTTCGAAACGTGTCGACAAAATCTGCTTGAATGTGATTTTCATTGAAAGAATTTATACACAATTTATGGATCACAGACGCCAAATTCCTTACATAGGATGTTTTAGAAGCAAAGGTGTACAAAATAAAATGATTAGAAAATTTTGGGGTAGTTAGAGAAGGAGAATTTACAATGGCTTGACTTATTAAATCAAAATATTCTCTTTCATTGTGTCCCCACTTAAAGATTGAATTTTTCTTGATCATGGCTTGCAATGGTAAAATAATTTGGGGAAAAATAGGAACACATCTCTTAACAAAATTTATCTGTCCTAAAAAGGTTTGTATGGCTTTCTTGTTAAGGGGTAAAAAAAATTAAGAAATTTCGTTTATTCTTTTTGGATCAATACAAATGCCTTCTTTTGATACAATAAATCCTAAAAGTTTGCCTTCACTTAGAGTGAGATCAGTGTTGAACCTTTAGTTAAACTGAGAGGGGGGGGGGGTGAATCAGTTTAACACATTCTTGATCTTTTAGAACTTTTCATTAAACTTATTTACACCTTCATTTCATATCCAATTTAATGTGTGAGTAATCTTAGAATGTAAGCAGTAAGTGTTAGTATAATATAGCAGTAGACTTAATATGAGAGCAGTAGGTATTAAGCAGATGATACATATCAGATCAATACATAAATATCACGCACAGAGACACCAGATATAAGTGGAAACCCATAAAGGGAGAAAACCACATCTTATTATTGTTGTGATGCAAAGGCAAGCTCCAACTCCCTCTCACCACTGTTTTTCTGCATGCACCAACCTACAGTGCCAACCTCAATCTGGAGATGGCTGCAGGCACAACTCCCTTCAATTGCAGCGGGCACCAACCTACGGAAACTGACAATCGACTACAATGTGCTATCAAGAAGCTGCAACTTGATATGGAAGCTCCAACTTCCTCAATTTATCAAACTGAATGTTTGCTGATTTACCTCAGATATCAGCTCTATTCTGTAGCTTCTCTTTCTGCTCTTCCTTATACTTCTATACTCTGCCTTCTCTATATTTTCTCTCTCTCCCTCTTTTGTGCATATCAAATTGATATTATATATAGAGATCCTCACATGACTGTTTGTATTTCACAAAGAATTTGAAGTGAACAGTCATGACTCTTTGGCTTCTATCTTCTCATTCCTTTATCCAACTCATTTTTTAAATTATAACAATATGTACAAATTTCCATGCTACAATGGGATTTTGTCTTTTCCTTAGGATACTTGCCTTTGCATCACAAACAATAAAAATTAATTACAACATTTACATTCACATTTTTAATTACATATTTCAATTTTACTCAGCTCCTTTTCTGGATTTTGGCTTTACTGGATTTTTCTTTTCCAACTGCTGTTAAGAACCTGTTTTGCATACTCTTTGTTTACTGTCATCTGCATATTCCCTGTTTTCTGTGCTTATTCTCCTGTCCAACTCATTCCTGTACATATTCCTGTCAAACCTGTAATCTCTGTGTGTCTCTGCATGCTCTCCTCTTCTTTTTCCTTTTCCATAAATGCATTCAAGTTTTATGCCCAATCATTTTCCCAATCAGGGCAATCTCACACTTCTCTTTAATTCCACGCTGGAAAATTCAATTAAATTTTAAATATGAGAGTGTTAATATCTCAAATATTTGAGACATTAATACCGAGTCCCTTATGTAATGTGCCCGAATCATATTCAAACATTATTATACGCACAACATAATATCTCAACATATATAATATATATATATATGCAATTCATTCACACAAATAACCTGACATCCGTAAGGATCGACCGCCAATACGATTAAACTCTTTTAATATATTTCACCGGACCTTATACTAGGATTTCAATACGTCGAATAACGTTAATGAACCAAATTCATTACATATATCTCCGTTGGGGCCCACAATACAATCAAACGAACGCATATACCATACCTTTGTAAACTCACGCGCCCATCCAACGGTTGGTATTACGTTGCTCGATCCAACGTATATCGCTCGATCAACATGCGCAAACAATAACACGCGATGGCGCTCCGTACTCGGGTTATCCTCCGCACACCTTAGTTAAAATTCGGGCATGTTCAAAGCGCGATCGTTGTTCGATGGCTCCTTTCCAAATCAACAGCTCCTATTAATATCGCTCGGCATCTTGGTATGAAGAATAACGTGCGATGGCGCAGTTTAACAAGCGCTTTTGTAATGGTTCCATAGGCCACGTGTCGATTCCTATATGGAATCACTTGCAACTCCTCGAATACTGCCTTTCGTATAATAGTGGTGCGTTGAATACCACCATCCAGCACCAAACTGCCGTCACTGTTCATATGGGTCACGGTTCCGCTTCATTCCACGCAAGGTTCTGCCGTATAGGTCAATACACCGTTTTAACGCTAATTTCTTCACATTAACACTAACTAATTTCTTCCGCTTCATTTCCACAAGGTTTCGTCCGAATCTCCACGCGAATTTGATTATTCCTTCGGTTTGTTTTCTCCGTTGGTGGTATGGATAACTTCACTATATTATCGCTCCAGTGGGGGATATGATTCTCAAACTTTATTTATATATATATAAATAACGCCCGGCTTGAAATTTTATAACTGCTTTGCCTCTGTTGCTTCTGTCACTCTGCCTCTGCCTCTGTTGCTTCTGTCGCTCTGCCTCTGCCTCTGCTTCTGATAACAGTTCTGCCTCTTATTATATTTGCTTTCTCTGCCTCTGTAGCTATTTGTCTTATGCTCTCTCTCTTTATTTCATGTTTGTTACTTTGCCTCATTGCCTCATTGCCTTATTTCCTTATTGCCTTATTGCCATTAATGACAATATTTCCAACAGTCTCCCCCTTTGGCATTGATGGCAATAACCTCTGTTTTCTTTTAGAAGCCCATTTTTTTTTTTTATCCCCCTTTTACATCAATGGAAAAGGGTTGCTCATTTCCTGATCTACATTTCCTCTCTTTGAGTTATGTTTAGGCCCTCTTCTACTGACTTTGTACCATGCTGCTCCAGACTGATATATAAGACTTGTTGAGAGAACACTTTGAAGATTATCGATCTTGAATATACACTTGGTGTTCTTTTTCCTTGATCCTTTGATCCTGAGGACCTGTATTATACTTTCCCTGTTGGCTGATCTCCCCCTGGACTGATATTTTCGTTTTTGTTCTCCCCCTGAACCTGTGCTTTCTCTTTATCTCAGAGAGTAGCATCAACAGATACTACCCCTAGTCTATCTCTTAAATATTCAAATGGTTCTCTTGCAAGTGGTTTGGTAAATATATCTGCTGTCTGTTCTTTTGTTGGTACATACTCCAGTTTTACTGTTTTCTAAGCTACTTGTTCTCAGAGAAAATGATACTTCATTGGAATATGTTTGGTTTTTGAATGAAGCACAGGATTTTTAGATATACTTATCGCACTGGTATTATCACATTTGATTGAGATAGGTTCATTAAGGCTTACCTTCATGTCTTGAAGAGTTTTCTTCATCCACATGACTTGTGTACAACATGCTACTGCTGCTATATATTCTGCTTCAGCTGTAGACAGAGAGATGGATGTTTGTTTCTTGCTTAACCATGCCACCAGACTTTCTCCTAGATAGAAAGCACCTCCACTTGTACTTTTCCTGTCATCAACACAATTGGCCCAATCTGCATCTATGTATGCTGTTAAAGTGAAGCTTTTGCCTTTAGGATACCAAAGTCCATACTGTGTTGTTCCTTGTAGATATCTGAGTATTCTTTTTACTGCCAAAAGATGGTTTTGTTTAGGTGTTGCTTGATATCTTGCCACTAGTCCTACTGCTAGCATGATGTCTGGTCTTGATGCAGTAAGATACAATAGACTTCCAATCATGGATCTGTAGAGTTTTGATCTACATCTGCAGTCCCATCATCAGCACACAGCTTGCATCCTGTGATCATGGGGGTTGTCACAGGTTTGCAGTCCTCCATTTTGAATTTTTTCAGCATTTCTTTTAAGTATTTTTCTTGAGAGATGAATGTGCCTGTGTTCTTTTGCTGAATTTGCAATCCTAAGTAGAAACTGAGCTCTCCAATCATAGACATTTCAAACTCTGTTTTCATCTCATCAGCAAACCCTTTTGCTAGTTCATCTTTGTTGCTTCCAAAAATAATGTCATCAACATATACAACAACAATTAGGAGTTCATTTTCATGCGCTTTTATGTATAGATTGTTGTCTACTCCACCTCTCTTAAAACCCTGTTTTTGCAAATATTTGTCCAGTCTTGAGTACCAAGCACGAGGAGACTGTTTTAGTCCATATAGGGCCTTCTTCAGTCTGCACACATAGTCTTCTTTGTCTGTCAATGAGAAGCCTTCTGGTTGTTCCATGTACACTTCTTCTTCTAGATCTCCATTAAGAAAACCAGACTTTACATCCATTTGATATACCTTGAAGTCTTGGTAGCATGAAAATGCCAGGAACATTCTGATAGCTTCCATTCTGGCTACAGGGGCAAATGTTTCTTCATAATCAAGTCCTTCAATTTGTGAGTATCCTTTGCAGACCAGCCTGGCTTTATTCCTTATTACTTGTCCTTGCTCATTCATTTTGTTTTTGAATACCCATTTTGAACCAATGATATTCTTCTCAATTGGTCTAGGAACTAGTTCCCAGGTATTGTTCTTTTCAATTTGGTCCAATTCTTCATTCATTGCATTTAGCCAAGATTTGTCCTTGTTGGCTTCTTCAAATTTCTTTGGCTCTATTTGTGACAGCATGGCTATGTATACCTCTTCATTTTGTTTTGTTAGTTGCCTTCTTTTCTGGACCCCTACTCTCTTGTCTCCAATGATCTGATCTTCAGGATGGTTCTTCTGAGTATATCTTGAGGGAGCTTTAGAACTCAGCTCAGTATCTTCTATAGTCTTGCTTGTTTCCTTATCATCTTGGTTTTCTTCTTCATGGTTGTCTGAAGGACTGCAGCAGTCTGTATTTCGTGTATTGTTTGGAAGATCTTCATCAAATCTCACATCAATACTTTCTATCAATTTCGGAAGGGTCTTGTTGTAGCACCTGTACCCTTTACTTTTGGAAGCATACCCTAGAAAGATCCCTTCATCTGCTCTTGCATCAAATTTTCCAAGATTTCCATCATTATTCTTTATGTAGCATTTGCTGCCAAAGACTCTAAAGTGCTTGATTGATGCAAGTTTACCATGCCTTAGCTCATAAGGTGTCTTGTCACTGTTAGGTCTTAAATGAGCTTTGTTTAGAATATGTACTGCTATGTGTACATCTTCTGCCCAGAAGGTTTGAGCAATATTATTCTCTTGCATCATGGCTCTGGCAATTTCTTGAACAGATCTGTTTCGTCTCTCTACTACTCCATTCTGCTGAGGTGTTCCTGCAATAGTAAATTGTTGTTTTATGCCATGTTCATTGCATAGGTATAAAAAGTCATAATCAGTGAATTCACCTCCTCTGTGTGATCTGATGCATTTCAGCTTGCATCCTGTCTGATTTTCTGCTAATGCTTTAAATATTTTGAATTTTTCTAGAGCTTCTGATTTATTTTTGAGAAAAGAAACCCATTTCATTCTGTAGAAATCATCTATTATCAACATGAAGTAGGATTCTCCACTTGGTGTTTTAGTTCTTGCAGGTCCACACAGATCCATGTGCACAAGCTGGAGTGGTCTTCTTGTTGATAACTCATCTTTAGATTTAAAGGATGTGAGATTCTGTTTCCCCAATTGACAAGATTTGCATATGGTATTTGAAGGCCTTTTTATTTCTGCATATTCGACAGCCTTTCTTACTCATCAAGGATATGGTCGAAGCCGAGATGTCCCAATCTCCTATGCCATAACCACGACTCCTCAAGCTTACTAAGATGGGAGGCTTCATCCTCCTCTTTCACTATGTACACATTACCATCTGTTCGAACACCTTTGAGCAAAGTCTTTCCTATTGTGCTTGATTTGAATTCACAATCTTGAGCTCTAAAAAGAACTTCACAACCTTTGTCACACATTTGACTGACACTCAGTACATTTTCTTTCAGCCCATCTACAAATAGTACATCTTGGGCCTTTCCTCTGCCATTGTCTATGCTTACTGAGCCTTTTCCCTTGATCTTACCTGATTTATCATTTCCAAAAGTAACATTGCCAAATTTCTTTTCATCAAGAGTTATAAACTTGCTTCTGTCTCCAGTCATGTGTTTAGAGCAGCCACTGTCCAAATACCACTGGCTTTTCAGATCTTGAGCAGTTAGAGCTAGGTCACACTTATTCTCCTTCTCTTATCCATCACACCCTTTGTTTGTATCTTTTGTGGGATGATGGACTACATTTTCTTAGAGGAAAATCTGGATGGTATATGTCCAACTTGATTGCATACATAACATTTGATCATAATTTTTGTAGAATTGTGAGTATGAACAGAATTTCTTTGATTCATAAGCCTTCTTGAGGTGTTAAACATTAATCTTTGTCCATACTTTCTACAATCAATGATTTTATGACCAAATTCCTTACAATAAAAGCAGTAACCATAGAATTTATTTGCATACCTGATGTAAGGTTGTCTCTTCCATTTGTTTTCTTGAGGCAGTCTCTTCAATTTTTACATCTTTTGTTGGTTTGAATTACTCCTTCTTGCATGACAATATGCAGCAATGTGTCCCAACTTGTGGCAGACATAACAGGTGGTATTCTTCATTGGAGGGAAGAATCTCCTTTGATGGTTTCCAAATTTTACATTTTCAGGGGTCTTAGTATTTATTACATTCGTTGCTACTAGCAGTTTCTTCTGATCTGTGTCTTCCTTATTGCAGATTTCTTCTTTTGTAGGAATTGTTTGAGTTGCTTCATCATTCTTCTTTGCTTTTACAAAAATAGTTTCTCTGTCAACCTTTTCTTTTCCTTTACTTGTTTCTCCTTCATAGCCTATTCTAGTCTTTATCATAGGGGATATTTGAGCAACCAAAATTTCATTCAACTTACTAGAGCTTATTGTTTGGAAAGAGTTTATAACCATTTTCCTTTGAGCATTTACTAATTTCTTTCTGAGACATACTACTTCTTCTTCTAACTTTTCTTGTTCTTGAGTTTTTCTTTGATTTGCTTAAGTAACATGTCCTCTATCTTCTTGGCTTCTTCAAGCTCTATCTTTAGCTGCTTAAGGACTTCTAAACTATGTTCTTCTCGTACATACTTGAGGAGAATGTCTTTTTGTTTTCTGCATTTCAGTTTGAGTCTATCAATCTCTTCTAGAGCACTTCTTAGCTCCCCCTCAAGGTCGACTTCACCTTCTTCTTCTTCATCTTCTAGTGTTATGAGACCTTCAAGTTCTTCATCACCGTCATCAATAAGAATTCGTGAGGTTCCTTCTTCACTTCGAGGATTCATCCTAATCTTCGATGTACTCACATCTGTTGAGCTGAGAAGAATTTTCTCGCTCAATTTTCCTTTTGGGCCGCTCCTTTTGATTTATTTTTCCTTGATTCTTGAGCCTGATTCCTTACTTTCTTGTGAGGACACTTAGCAGCATAGTGTCCAACTCTTCCATAGTTAAAGCATTTGAAAGGAATTTTTCCTTTGTATTTACCTGAGCCTCTATCCATTTTCTTGACAAATTTAGCCTCTTCTTCATCAGTAGAAGAACATGTATCTTCCTTTTCTTCTTTCTTCTTTTCTATTTTAAAAGCTACCTCCCTTGTACTTGGCTTCTTCTGTGGGAGTCTCATCTCATAGGCTGTTAGATTTCCAAGTAACTGGTTTATAGTCAAGGTCTCCCAATCAGCTATTTCTTCTATTGTAGACACCTTGGGGTTAAACCTAGATGGAAGAGATCTTAGAATCTTTTGCACAATTATACTTTCTGGTATGGTTCTCCAAGAGCTTTCATATTGTTAACAATTTCTGCAACTCTTAAGAAGAAGTTGCCAAAATCTTCATCATCATTCATTTTTAAATTTTCAAACTAGGCTCTATATACTTGAAGTTCGGCAGTCTTTACCTTTTTATTCCCCTCATGGATATTCTCTAGAGTATCCCATATTTCTTTGGTAGATTCTTTGTGCATTACTTTAAAAAACTCTGCTTCACACAATCCATTCAGGATGGCATTCATGGCTTTTATGTTAGCCACAAAATCTTGTTTTGTTTCTTTCTCTGTCACTTGCCTCTTCTTCATATCCTAATTCCATAGCAGCCCAAACTTCTATTCCTAGAGACATTATGTATGTCCTCATTCTGATTTTCCAGAAAGCATAATTTTCACCAGTGAAGAAAGGGGCTTTGTTAGTTGAGCATCCTTCTTTGCTAGCCATCTTGGGAACCTAGGATCTCCTTTCATCTGTTAGACTAGTACTAAGGAACCTGCTCTAATACCAATTGTTGAACCTTTAGTTAAACTGAGAGGGGGGGGGGGGTGAATCAGTTTAACACATTCTTGATCTTTTAGAACTTTTCATTAAACTTATTTACACCTTCATTTCATATCCAATTTAATGTGTGAGTAATCTTAGAATGTAAGCAGCAAGTGTTAGTATAATATAGCAGTATACTTAATATGAGAGCAGTAGGTATTAAGCAGGTGATACATATCAGATCAATACATAAATATCACGCACAGAGACACCACGTATAAGTGGAAACCCATAAAGGGAGAAAACCACATCTTATTATTTTTGTGATGCAAAGGCAAGCTCCAACTCCCTCTCACCACTATTTTTCTGCAGGCACCAACCTACAGGAGGCTCCAACCTCAATTCGGCAAGCTACAACTTGCAAGGAAGCACCAACTCCCTTCAATTTTTTGCAGGCACCAACCTACAGGAGGCTTCAACCTTAGTCAGCTAAAACTGATAGCTATCAAGCTGCAACTTGATAGGGAAGCTCCAACTTCCTCAATTTATCAAACTGAATGTTTGCTGATTTACCTCAGATATCAGCTCTATTCTGTAGATTCTCTTTCTGCTCTTCCTTATACTTCTATAATCTGCCTTCTCTATATTTTCTCTCTCTCCCTCTTTTGTGCATATAAAATTGATATTATATATAGAGATCCTCACATGACTGTTTGTATTTCACAAAGAATTTGAAGTGAACGGTCATGACTCTTTGGCTTCTATCTTCTCATTCCTTTATCCAACTCATTTTTAAAATTATAACAATATGTACAAATTTCCATGCTACAGTGGGATTTTTTCTTTTCCTTAGGATACTTGCCTTTGCATCACAAACAATAAAAATTAATTACAACATTTACATTCACATTTTTAATTACATATTTCAATTTTACTCAGCTCCTTTTCCGGATTTTGGCTTTACTGGATTTGTCTTTTCCTGCTGCTATTAAGAACCTGTTCTGCATACTCTTTGTTTACTATCATCTACATATTCCCTGTTTTCTGTGCTTATTCTCCTGTCCAACTCATTCCTGTACATATTCCTGTAAAACCTGTAATCTCTGTGTGTCTCTGCATGCTCTCCTCTTCTTTTTCCTTTTCCATAAATGCATTCAAGTTTTATGCCCAATCATTTTCCCAATCAGGGCAATCTGACCATTCTCTTTAATTCCACGCTGGAAAATTCAATTAAATTTTAAATCTGAGAGTGTTAATATCTCAAATATTTGAGATATTAATCCCGAGTCCCTTATGTAATGCGCCCGAATCATATTCAAACATTATTATACACACAACATAATATCTCAAGATATATAATATATATATATATATATATGTGCAATTCATTCACACAAATAACCCGAAATCCGTAAGGATTGACCGCCAATACGATTAAACTCTTTTAATATATTTCACCAGACCTTATACTAGGATTTCAATACGTCGAATAACGTTAATTAACCAAATTCATTACATATATCTCCGTCGGGGCCCACAATACAATCAAACGAACGCATATACCGTACCTTTGTTAACTCACGTGCCCATCTGACGGTTGGTATTACGTTGCCTGATCCAACGTATATCGCTCGATCAACATGCGCAAACAATAACGCACGATGGTGCTTCATACTCGGGTTATCCTCTGCACACCTTGGTTAAACTCCGAGCATGTTCAACGCGTGATCTCCGTTCGATGGCTCCTTTCGAAATCAACGACTCCTATTAATATCGCTCGGCATCTTGGTATGAATAATAACGTACGATGGCGCAGTTTAACAAGCGGTTTTGTAATGGGTCCATAGGCCACGTGTCGATTCCTGTATGGAATCGCTCGCAACTCCTCGAATACCGCCTTTCGTATAATAGTGGTGCGATGAATACCACCATCCAGTGCCAAACCACCGTCACTGTTCATATGGGTCACGGTTCCACTTCATTCCACGCAAGGTTCCGCCGTATAGGTCAATACACCGTTTTAACGCTAATTTCTTCGCATTAATACTAACTCCAGGCAAAATCAAACATGCGCTGGTTCTGTCTTATTTTGACAAGGTTCCGTCCGAATCTCCACGCAAATTTTATTATTCCTTCGGTTTGTTTTCTCCGTTGGTGGTATGGATAACTTCACTGTATTATCGCTCCAGTGGGGGATATGATTCTTAGACTTTATTTATATATATATAAATAACGCCCGGCTTGAAATTTTATAACTGCTCTGCCTCTGCTGCTTCTGTCGCTCTGCCTCTGCCTCTGCTGCTTCTATCACTCTGCCTCTGCCTCTGCTTCTGATAACGGTTCTGCCTCTTATTATATTGGCTTTCTTTGCCTCTGTAGCCATTTGTCTTATGCTCTCTCTCTTTATTTCATGTTTGTTACTTTGCCTCATTGCCTCATTTCCTTATTGCCTTATTGCCATTAATGACAATATTTCCAACAATAAGACTTTTTTTATTTAATGAAATCCCATAATTTTGGCAGTGTTCAAGTATTTTCTTGAGATCATGATTGTAATGAATAAAATAATATAAATAATGATTAATTAGTTAATTAGTAATTAGGTTGAAAGGGCATGTCTAAATGAGACATGACCTTTCGTTCAGAGGCACCTATTTAGGTATATAAGCAAGCCTCATTTGTAATTCTCAATCAATCATTCTTCATACTATCTAATATAATATTTGTATCCTCATGGATATTTTCATATTCCAAGTATTTTGGAGTATTTTAACTTGAGAAGGAACTTTGTTCGCTTCATTTGGTATCAGATAAGTTCAAGCCTTCAACCGCCTAATCGTTGCATAGAGCCACACTCTTCGATCTAGGTATTTGACCGTAAAAATCGTCAACTTCATTTCCGTCGAATAATTTCGCTACCAATCTTGGATTTTCTCCATTTTCACCAGTAGGCCCTTGGCCAGAATTAAAAATTTGAAAAAAAATGGGGGAACTTTGTGAAAAAAAGAAGAAGTCAAAGTATACTCAAAGAGAAAAAAGAAAAAAGAAAAAAAAGGGATATACCAAAAAACATAAAAATAAAAAAAACAAGTATATATACAAGGAAGAGAGAAAAAAATAAAACTAAAAAAAGGGAGATATTTAAAATAAACAAATAAAAAGAATAAAAAATAGGATTAATATTACCTACGACTTACCTTGACGGGACGTCGCCAAATACTGAAATGATTAGTGATTGGAACGAATTAAAAAGGGGAAAAAGAACAAAAGAAAATACGAGACTTACCTAAGGTGTCAGGCCTCCATTGCTTCTCTATCACAAACACCAGTAACCCCACCACAAGCCACCACCACCACATCGAGCCACCACCACAGTTGCACAGTGCCACTTCCACAATTGAACTTACCTCCATCCTACAACCAAAATCTGCCACCACCGCTTTTCGTTGATAAACCTTTGGATGACCACCCAAGCATCGAAAATAATTCCACCGTCGACCAGGATTTCACAACCGCACTACCAATCACCATCACAACCGACTACATGGATAGAAAACAGATCCTCAACCCTGCTCCACCGCATCCTATACTCTTTGTGCCTGCACTCCACGTTGATATATCCAGTCTCTTCTCCACAAGTCTGATCCATTCTTAGTGTGACATTTTTTTTTTGTCACTTAGTGGATCATATCAACTTGCATCGACAAGGATGACTGCCCCAAGACGAGAAGACATTCATAGTAGGAAAAGAAATCAAGGCATTTCATCAACAAGCTTGGAGGAAAAATATTTTTGAGGAGGAAGGCAATGTAATGAATAAAATAATATAAATAATGATTAATTAGCTAATTATTAATTAGGTTGAAAGGGCATGTCTAAATGAGACATGACCTTCGTGAAGAGGCACCTGTCTAGGTATATAACCAAGCCTCATTTGTAATTCTCAATCAATCATTCTTTATGCTATCAAATATAATATTTGTATCCTCATGGATATTTTCATATTCCAAGTCTTATGGAGTATTTTATCTTGAGAAGGAACTTTTTTTGCTTCAATGATAGTGGTTGCTTCTTTTATTGGAGTAAATGGTTATATCATGTAAGTAAACAACCAAAATTTTGTTTATTATTCCTCTAAAAGCAATATCCATCGCTCTTTGAAAGTTTCCCCTGCATTAATTAAACCAAAAGGAATTTTCTGATAAGCATAAGTGCCCCATTTGGTTCTAAATGTAGTCTTCAACCTATCTTATGGGTGTACCAATATCTGATTGTAACCTAAAAACCCATCAAGGAAAGACATTAATTCAGATCCAACAACTGATTATAGGATTTGTTCCATAGGTGGTAATGGGAAATTGTCTTTTAGGAAAGCTTTATTGAGATTCTTGAAGTCTATAAAACTACGGATGTCACCATTTTTCTTCCTAACAGGGACTAAGTTTGAAACCCACTTTGAATGCGTAACAGGAAAGGTGATCTTGGCTTTAAGGAGTTTATTAAGTTTAGATTTGATTTGACTTTCAAGATTGGGGTGAATTTTCCTTAACTTTTGTTGTACAGGTTTCTTAGTGGATGTCATTGGGATAGTATGGTGGATAATGGAGGTATCATGTCTTGAGATCTTCTTATTCCCATGCGAAAACATTCTTATATATCTTTAGTAAATGAATGAAGGCTAATCTCCCATTAAATGAAATACCAAGTCCTAAATTTATGTTCTAAGGTTTGAGGTAGGTGCCAAGATTTACTCGTTCAAATCTCAAGGTTGAACTTTATAGCTTAGAATTAGTACCTTCTTAAATTTGTATTTTTGTCATAAATATAGTCAAGATTTACCACATATTTAGGTATGGAATTTTCATCAGATTTTTGTTTTAATTTCTTTCATGTTCATCCCCATCAATCAGTTGATCATCATGTGATCCTTCAGATGTCAGAAAGGTTAGAATATCTTCATCATTATTAAATACTCTCCAGTTGGTGACATTATCAGGATTAGATGGCTGAAAAATTAATTCTATGGAAAATCTATCTAGACTATAATCCTCAGATGGAATAAGCTTGAATGCTACATTGGCTAGGAGATCAGCACTTCTGTTTTGGAGCCTTAGGATGGGTGAGATATTGAATGCTAAGAAATGTGAGTTAAGAGCTTGCACTAATGATTGGTAATGTTTGAGATGACCAGAAATGTAGTGAATAGTATTTCTTACCTGTCTAATAACTATTTTAGAATTACCATATACTTGGTATTTGACATCAAGATCTATTGCTTTATACAAGCCTTGGACTAGTGCTTCATACTCTGGAATATTGTTTGTGCATTCAAATTCTAACCTACATTTCAACATTTTATTTTCTCCTTCTAGATTAATTAGTATGCAACCTGCTCCTGCACCATTGCTCGATTTGGTCCATCAAAGTACAATGTCCAAAATAAAGTTTTGACATAATGTTTTTCTACAATATTTATGAATTTGGAAGAATCTGACTGAGAAAAGTTTTCAATTTGAGAATTAACTGAATTGATAATAAATGGAGATCGTTGTGCATTGAAATTTCCTAAGAATGATTCAGCAGATTAATTTCTAAGGATGTTGTTGGTAAAGGCCATTGGTTCATTTTCATCCTCAAAATCAGTTACTGAGTATTTCATGTGTTTTTCACGATCAACTTGAGTTTTATTTGGCTTATTGTTGTATGGAAGCCACATAAGAGACCAGTATGTGGAGAAATAACCATGAATCTTTTCTGACCAATATCTACTCAGAATCTAACCGTAAAATCTAGGGATATCAACAACTAGAATGTCAATTACTTGATGAACTTTTGAATTAGAAGTGAGCCTAATAAGGACAAAATTCATTTCTCCTAAAAACTTGACTTTGGTTCTATATAATTGAACAGTGTGTACAACATAATTTTGGGGTGAGATGTTTAACTTCAAACAAATAGAATATGGAATTATATTTGAACAAGCCCCAGAGTCTATCAGAAAATTGTGCACATTTTTAATAGAAACTTCAAAGCTCAGAAGGAAAGGAGGAGTGTGAGAATTGGAAGTTTACCTGCTCCTTTTGAGGCTTTAAAATTAACATGAGCAGGTAAAGGAGAGGCGGGAACTGCATTCAATTCTTTGAGTAGCATTTTTTTCTCCTGCTTTAGTTTACTCACCTCATACATAGAGATATTTGCTTTTACTTTCTTCATATATTCCACTGTATTATACTCAAAACACTAAGGTATTTGATGGAGATGGAGAGTTAGAAGAAGATGGGCTGGTTTGAGGAGATGTAGAAGGAGTATTTTTATTGATAACTCTATCTTTAGCAACATGAGTTGAATATTTCTATTTTTGAGAAGACTGTGGAAAATTGGTAGGATTTTTAGTTCTTGTGCTAACTGGAAGTTCCTCATGTTCATCATCATTATCGAAAGTAGGGAGAATGAAATCCCATAACCAATGAACTAAAACAAGTTATTCATCACAACATATGCAGACAATACTGTTTCATCCTCATATTCATCTTGATATGATTCAGCATTAGAGATTACATTTAGAGGTTGAGGACTTGAAGTCTGAGTTTTCTTGAAAGATCTAAAATGTTTCTTAGAAGAATACTGAGCTACTTTTTATTTTTTATTTTTTCTATAATGTCATTTGACATGGTTTTGAGAAATTTTTGTAATCCATAAAGTTCGTAAGGATCCTTAGGTGATTTATTTTTTGGCTCATCCTTAAATGTGACTTCTTTAGATTTTCCATCTTCCTTGGTTGTTGTGAAACCTGCTCCAAAAATAGAAGAAAAGAGAGATCAACGCCTTAGAAATCAACCACTTTGAGGGGGAAACCTCCAATACATTACATAAATGAATGATTCTTCAATGATACAAATTACGAAACCTCCTTTCTAGATATAGGAGTCCATGGGGCCACAATGTAATCCTAGCCAACCTAAAAATAATAATTTAAGGGCACAATAATAAAAATATGGGGGTTACAGGGCTACAATAATAACAATAAGGGGATTACACTAACAACAATAAGGGACTATACTAGTAATATAGGGACCTAACATGCCCCTCTCCTTCAAAAAAGTGGTCTCCTGAATGCTTGAGTAGCTCTGGGTGATTTTGTACAAAATTCTCATCCTCCCATGTAGAATCGTTAGTGGGTAAGTTCTTCCACTTGATCAGATACTCTGAAACTGATCGATTTCATAGCTTTCGAGTTCTTGTTTCTGTGACCGCTTTAGGTTCCAATACGATTTTTCCTTCCTCATCAAGTTCGAGCAATATTTTTTGAACTGGAATATTTTCACCTATAACCTTCTTTAAGCATGAAACATGGAAAACTGGATGCACTCGTAAATAAGCAGGAAGTTCCAATTTGTATGTCATAGTACCTGTTAGACTCCTATACCAATAGGTGTCATATATCATGATTGACTTGATGGGCTATGTAATATGTTCATACCTTTCCTTGTTGCAAAGGTTTTCCATATTGTCAAAAAAATCAAAAAATTTAAAAAAATGTAAAGAGGGTATACCCTAAAAGAAAAATAAAAGGGTAAAAAAATAAAAATGGCCAAAAAAGTAAAAGAAAATGAACCCCACCAAAAGAAAGGCCAATGAAAGTGCGCAAGTCTAAATGCCACTACTTTTTCTCATATGTAATAAAAAAAATTGTGTGCAACTTGTGTCTTATGCCACAATTGGTGAACAGTCAAACAGTTTAAGCTTGGCTAGTTCATTTTTCAATTTTATGTTTTAGAGATAGAGAATAAAATCTGACCAAACTGTTTAATCTTGGCAGATAATTAGATAGGTAGAGTAAATAAAAGGAGCTCAACAGTTTAATCTGAGCCCTTGGATGTAATAAGGTTAGAATTAGATAGATTTCTACATGTCAAAAGAAAAAATGTGATAAGGGTTTGGTAGTATAAGTGCACCCTAATAAAGAAGAAAAAATAGTAGGGTAAAGTAGGTAGGGTAGGTAGAAGTTGTTGCAGAATTACATGTGATGAATAATGACTCTAGATGTGTTAAATCTTTACTTTCATCACAATTGCAAAAGTAGACACTACACTGGAAGAATTTAAAGCAAAGCAAAATCAAATTATTAACTTCCCTTCTCATTTTTCCCTAAAAAATTCACTAATTTCCCCTAAGTACTAAGGCATTTGGAAATTAGAATTGTTCGCCCTCCGCTGAAAACCGCCCATCCCCAAAAGTTGTGCGATGAATACCGCTTACTTCTTGCCTCCCATGACATACCAACCGTACTTGCTGACATCATCCATTAAAAAAATAAAAAAACCCGCTAACCTTTGATTTTGTGAATAAAACAAATAAACTCGCATCATTTTCATTATCCCGTGCAGTGACTAGTGTCCCATGCAACAAATTCCAAAATCAAATGTCGAAGATTGTCAACCGCCACCTTGCTGAGGAAAATTGTAGTCGAGTAATCCAGAATTCATCCGCCATAGCCAACACCTATTTTTGTTACTATTCATTTCTTGAAAAAAAGGTATTTACCCAAATTCCTGTTGAACTCTGTAAAATCCTGGTTTTTGTTTTACTTCCACACGAAAAACTGAAACAGGGTTCAAGATTGGTCTTCATTTTATTCCTCAAATTCCCAAAATTTCAATTGTATTCCCAAACATGTGATTGCGCCTATTTTTTCATCAAAACCTGAATTCATTTCTGAATCCACAAGAACCAAAAATGGAAATTCCCGTGGCTTTGAATGTCGGATCCCTGAATGCCCCTCACAGAGAATGACACTATCTGCCTCTAGCAGATAGGGATTTTCAAGTTAAAGACCTTGTCCTTAATGAAAATCCTCTTCGAATTTTTTGCCACTGCAGAGATAACTACCTGAACGGCTCTGACATTTTTGGACTATGGGAATCCAATCTTCCAATGTATCTTCTCCCCTCAGTCCACATTTTTCCTGAAATAATCTATTACTTCCATGCCAATTATGATCCCAATCAACGAGTAGTCTTGACCCCGAGTCAAAACGTCCTTTTCCCAATAACTGCTCAGTCTCTCAATGAAATGTTACAGTCCTGACTCCCCTTTCCATGGGAGATTTACTTGAGAAATCGGCCAATTTATCCTAAGAAGAGTTAAATCGACTCTGCCAAACCTTCATGTTGCTAGAACATCAGCCCAAAGGCCCTCCCCCTTATGGTTATACCTTTTTCACTGATGTGGGCAGGCTTATTTTGAATATGATATCCTCTATAATGGGTTTCAATACTAGTGAATATGTTGATCAATTAACCCTAGTATTGTTGTCAATTTTTACCCTTAGACATCCCCCTGCTGTCAAATATGATTTTTCTTCCTACATTGCTGATAAAATCTATGATTAGTTCATGATATTGGAAAATGAAAAAGTGTTCAAATATTCCTCTGTTATATACCATCTCACGCTTTACTATCAATCAGAGAGTTTCCCTTTCTAGGTCAAGAAACTTGATGCCAAAGGAAATCCTAGGTCTGTAATATTTTGGTCTGCAATCACTCATAATTCCTCTGATTCTCCTTATTCTTACAATGAGTTCATTGACCTATTTTTGCACCCTGTAACCACTTTATTAACATGAGTCTCCCCTCCTAGGGTCAATAATGACATGAAGAAAATTCTACAACTTTCTAAACAATACAGGATAGGTGATTGGTACCTATACCGAAATCACACAGAAATCAGAATATATGGGTGTGAGTTATGCCCTTTTAAGTTACCAAAATATGTCCCAATGAGGCTCTTTGCCTTAGAGTATTTCAGACAGATAAAAAATTCAGACATAGTCCATTTTTGCGATGCAAAGAAGAAAGCTCAACTCAGAATTAAGATTCAATTAGGTCCTTTTGTTTGTAATTCTAGGTATGCTAGAAAAGAAGCTAAAAGAATCCTAGAAGACTATCTCAAATTACAAAAAAAATTCTACTGGGTACTTTATGACCCAAACAGCTTTATTTGTGATAGGAGGATGAAAAACAAATTGTCACCATACCTTCATCATAGAATCCCAGAAATTGAACAATATGCCAATATGGATGAATGGATGGAAGGGATATTGATAGAACAAGATAGTGAACAGGTCAGTGTTGAAAATATTATGAAAGACCTTGAAAAAATACTTGACCTAGACTCTTTTGGACAGGTGCAAAGACCAGGAATTGGTCCTTCTTCTGCTGGAACTTCTCAGCAAAATTTACAGGAAATCAATGCATTAGGCATAGTAGCTTCTAAAGGGGAGGAGAAAGAGGTTGATATACAAGTTACAGAGAAATTCACAATGAAAGAACAACCTGAAACTTATGAAGAACAGGGTCAAATACATATTTCTCCTACCCAGATCAATGTGGCAGAAATTTCAATTTTACAAACTCCTCTCAATGTATAAAAAGGTAAGAAGAGAGATGCAGAAGCAGCTACCCCTATCAGTGGATCTTCAGAACAGCCTGGTGTTAAAAGAGAAAAATTGAATCCTCTTCCAGAAGTAGAATATGTTCAAGAAATCCCTGATAGTTTAAGGAGAGAAGAATTAGGTAGTCAGCAAACATATACAATCAGTGGGACATCTACTAATTCACAGAGGAAAGAGCTACAAAGGTAGCAAAGTGCATAAGTATCTTCTTTCAAACCACCAGTGAAAGATGCCTGGGATATTAAAAGGACATTTATAAATATAAAGGCCAAAAATGATCCACTAAGACTTCAAGTTTACAATCAATATTTGAAGATGGCTCCTAAAAATCAACAAAGATTGATGTCAGCCTATGACATCCAACAAGGTAAAATGATAATGAGTTACTTCAAACCCAAAGTGCAGCAGCCTCAAACAGCTGCAGATTGTATTAGAACCAATTTTGAAGTTATAGAAAAGGATATACATCCTTTGGATCAGATTGAGCTGCATAAACAAACAGGTGAAATGATTTATTCTACTCTGACTGATAAATCAATGATGATCCAAAAATTACAGGATTCTTTGGAGAATACTAATGCACAATTACATCTTGAAAAAGCCTCTTCTCAGGCCAAGGACAACAGAATAAAGACTTTGGAGGAAATAATTATTGGATTGGGTCATAACCCCAAATATTTCAAAGGTATAGAAGCCTTGATTAAGAAGAAAGTTGATGATATTGCAGCCTTGAGAAAACAACTGAAGTTACCATCTTCAAGGCATCCACAGACTGCAGAAATTATAAAGAAAAACTCTGAAGAAGAATTGATGGATTTTCTCTTGAAATTGAATGAGCAACTAAATGAGACTAAAAAAGAGCTTGAAAAGGCATTAAAAGACAAACAGTCAAATATTCCAGCATCTACAACATAAGTAATTACAGGTACATCCACAACAGGTCAGCCAACAGAATTATCACCGGGAAATACTTCCAATTTAAGCACCGAAGAATTAATAAAATCAAGGGAGGAATTGAAACTCCAAGTGACAGAGCTCTAGAGAACAAAGGTGCAATTCACCACTTTAGAAAAAAAATATGATCTCTCTAAGATAAGTGTCGCAGAACAAACAAGAGAGGTCAATAGATTAGAAAAATTGGTCAAAGCATTGGAGAAGGATCTCACATTGGAGAAGACTTTAAAGGAAATAGAAGAAATTCTTTGGGACAACATTATTTAGTCACTAAATGATGTCTGGCCATCAATTCAAATAATGTATGAGCAGAATGATTTAGTTAAATTGGCTCTGGAAGAAATTTTAAAGGCAAGAGATGAATTAGGGAACATGCCTGAAGAAGCGAATGAACTTATACACTTTTTGAACACTAAGAATAGATATCAACTTGAAGAACTCGGCATCCAAGACATAACAGGAACAATTTTGGAGATAAAAAGAGTTTTTACTAAAAGAAATCTGATGCAGAATCTAGAAAGAAGATGCTCTAATATGCAGGAAGAAATCAATGCCTTTACAAAAATATTGGATATTCTGTTGAATAAAGGATTGCCAAGTCCTTTAGCTTCAGAGGATAAACTTATGAGCCTGGAAAACTATGTTGAGAAATTGAACAAGCATGCTGACGATCAGGCCAGTTCTTCAACCAGTTCATCAGTAACAAAAGCATTGCCTATAGGAAAGATTCTTCATGACAATATGGAAAATTTGTTTTATCTCGAAAATGAGGTAAATCACTTATTCCCAATTCAGCCTACTTTCTTTAGATATACAGAGACTGATGAAACTCTAAGGAAGCTGCAAAGAACCAGAATACCAGAAGTTAAAAGGTGGGAAGAGATGTTAGAAATTTTGTAAAAATTATCCTTACATGAATTTTTGATTATTTACTACAGTAAGTTATGATAAGAAGGATAAAAGGATAAACAGAGGTCAAAGTGTATCAGTACAGATAAAGAGTATCGGTAAAATAGAGCAGCCAGCACAAAGTTACCAAAGATGACAGCAACAAGCCAAATCATAGGGCCTGCCTCTAGCACATTCTTTTAAAAAGGGAATAGCACAACATTGGTTATCCTTTCTCTTATCGACGAGACCATCTGTCTCTAGTTTGTTGTAAAATACTCATGAGTCATTCTAGATTATATCTCAATTTTTCATGAGATATTTTTTATAATGTTTTGTATAAATACTCCCTCAATTGGAGTATTGAGGTGTGGATTCTTAGACTTTGCTGTAACATTGATTACTTTGGAATAAAGTGTTGTTGGAAAAATTTTGTATGGCTAGCTGGATAAGGAATTGATGCAAAATACTTTTCACAGGATTCTTGAATCGAACAACGGATCAATAAGTCATCTATCTCTTATGTTTTATAGTTTTATACTTGTTTATTATACCATCTGTGTTTCATATCTGAATGATTAACGAAAAGGAATAAATCAGAAAGTTCTTAACTGCAATTTGTTTTCAATCGTTGTTATTCTAAATGTTTTCTTCTAAACTAGCTTAAACAATGAATTCTTAATTGCTCTTGTTTTCTAGTTTATGCATTTTGATTATTTAGTAAAGAATTCTTAGTTTCTCTTTATTAATAATCATTAAATTTCCCTCTTTCTAATATGTTGAAGGATTCATAATTTCCCTTCACCCATTTCGAGTTCATTTCATTCTATTTAGATCTATAATTGTTCCCTATTTGATTACCTTGCCCTGTGAAACCATCTCTTGTTAAGAAACTTAATCCAATTAAGCCATCTTTCTTTGACTCCATTAGCCCAATGGCCTAAATTACTCAGTCTTACCCTCAGCTATAGAATTCCATCACCCAAACTCAATTAAAATCCATGGAATTTTATAACTAGCCTAATATTTTTCTAAACAAAGCTAAAGCTTAAAGAGAGAGCCCTCTCTGGGTACAAATTGGCTAGATTTTGTACCTAAAAGTTGGTTTGTGGTTACCTCGGACTCCTTTCCTTTTCCAACAACTTCAAGGAAAATATGAGTGATAACATAGTGGCGACTCCATTGGGGAACTGAATAATTTTATTGTTATTGTTGTTTACTTTATAAACTACAGACGGAGCCTGAAGTTAGCCAGGTAGCTTTTGAACTGCTTTTGCTCTGCAATTGCATAAGTAAATAAATGCTGCTTCAGTCTATCTCCGGTCTAATTTATGAACTGAACATTTGGTTTCAAACATTTGATCAGTTCCTCTAGTCAAATAAATCTTTAAGAAAATTTAAATCCAATATCTAAAACTTCTTAAAGAGATTGTTGAATTTGTATTGTTTATTCCATTTAGATAAAAAACCAAAAAAAAGAATCACCTAGAAACCTGGCTTCAGAAAGGACTCATTACACCAGGGCCAATCCTGACCCAAATCCTCCTCCTGTGTTTGAAAATCTGAATCTGATCCCTAGAATTCTTAGGAGACAAGAGAGTCAAGAAATCTCTGGTAGTTCTCGACCTCTCTATAGATCAATATCATGTCCTGTGAAGTGGATTTATCTTGAGGACGAACCATTTGATGAGCAATTTGAAACCTCTTTTTTTGTAAATTTTCCTGAATCTGAGTTGTTCAATTTGGTTCCAGACCCATTATTTCTTGAAGATTTACAATTTGAATTTGTTACTTCACATCGTGATAAACATTTGTGAGATTCCGTACAATCTGTGATTACTTCAGCCTCTCCAAGTTCATCAACATTTCCTCAAACATCTCTACCTCAAACTACCCCTTCTACTCCTCCATCCACTACTCATAGACCAACCTCACCTGTTATTTCATCGTTACCTCTTGTAATGGCAAACAGATATGCTCCTTTGGTATTTCCAGGCAATCTAGGGGCTATGCCCCAAGACTACCAAACTAAAATCACTCCCTTTGATGATTTTGGTACTTACACTACACAACAACATACTAAAAAGATGATTGATTATTTTGAAATTTATGAAATATATGCTGATGATGTAAGAATGAGAATATTTGTCCAAAGTGTTACTGGAGAAGTCAGAACTTGGTTTAGAGCCCTTCCTGGAAACAATGTTATTGACTTACAAGCTCTCTATAGAACATTTTTAAACAGATGGGAAAAGAAGAAATATCCTCTTCAAATCTTATCAGACTTTGGAAAACTAAAGAGAGGACCAAATCAGACTGTGCAAGATTAAGTCACCAGGTTCAATGATGCTTACTATGCCATTCCTTAAAACCTTAGACCTCCTCCAGATTCAGTATTAATCAAATTCCCTGATAGATTTGATGTTGATATGGCGTATCAGCTTACAGAAAGAGCTCTTCAAACCTTAGAAGATATGCAAAGTATAGCTGTTAGTGTTGAAGCCAACCTAATAGAGAAACGAGCTGAAGCCAGAGCTGAAAGGAGAATGCCTGTAAATGAAGAACCCTCAACTTTTGAAAAGAAACTGGATGCTATTATTAAAGGGATGGAAAGGCTAGGAGATAGAGTAGAAAAAATTGAAAATAAATCTCTTTGGGATGGTCAACCGATCAATACTGGGAGAAATCCAAATTTTATAAGGAACCAAAATCAAAATACTAGAAAAATTGGTCCTGACCAAAATATTAGGCCCCCATTCTAGGAAAATTATATTGAAGCCTCAACTTCTGAGGAACCAACCGAAGATGCTCAAATAAACAACTTGACTGAACGCAAGAATGAACCGGAAGTTTTCTTGACCCAAGATGATCAAGAAGCTCACATTCTTAAGCAATTTCAAACCCATTCAAGAAAATCATTTGACTTTAAGGAAGGATATGATACAGCCATTTACGAAGTTCACAAGCAATATAATTTGAGGAGGAGAAGAATTGATGTCCCGGAAACAAGTAAACAGAAAGTCACAAAACAACCCCTCAACGGTAAAACCAATGCTACCCCTGTACATATTATTTCTAGATCAGATCCTAATCATGCCAACCCAATAATTGAAGATGTATCTGATACTCAACTGAATAACAGACAACTTTCCAATACTCTTCCTCCCAAAGGAAATGTAGAGGAACCCCCAGAAGTTGATTCGAAAACAACTTCAGCCCACAACCCCATTCCCGAGAAGGAGAAAAATACCAAAAACACAGAAGATAAAGAGAATCCAACTGTTCGAAATACAAGAACTCAGACTGAAAAACCTTTTAATCTGGAAGCTAGAGTAGGAAAATTAAAAATAGTTGTTCCATTGTCTGAATTAGCTAAACATGATGTCTACCGAAGTCAAATCAATAGATCACTTAATATTACTGGAAGTGATGACTCAGTTAATGTTTTTGATGACCAACCTAGATTATTATTTGGCCCTGAAGTAAATGGAAAACCAGGAAGTGGAGGGACTCCTCCATTCTATTTGAGTTTGAACATACATGATAAAATACTTCATAATGCCATGCTTGACTCTGGGGCATCTCAAAATCTAATGCCCAAGGATGTAATGGAGAGATTAAACCTAGATATCACCAGACCATACAAAGATCTATTTTCTTTTGATTCAAATCAGATGAGATGTTTAGGGTTAATCAAAGACTTGTGTGTTTCATTGGTTCAATACCCTGTAAAAACAATTTTGATGGATATAGTAGTAGCAGATATTTCTCCAAAATATGGTATGCTATTGTCCAGATCTTGGGGTGCAAAGCTTGGAGGATCTCTTCAATTGGACATGTCATATGCTACTATTTCAGTGTTCGGCCAACCAAAGAGACTATACAGAGAAAATTTAATGAAATATGTAGTCAGTATTCAGGAGAAACCTGAAAATTTCCCCATCTACTCAGTACACTCTGATATGGATTCATTTATTCTTTATAACGCTGAAATTGATCATCCCACTAAATTAGAAGTTTTAGTAATAGAACCAAAATAAATTACAAATAAAAAATCTAGTGTTCAAATCCAGGAAATTTCTGAGGATAATGAAACATCAGATACCGAAGAAAAACCAGAAGAAAGCAAAAAACCAGATCTCACTATTAAGAAAGTTCCTGAAACTCCTGATACCAATTATGAACATGAAATTCTTTGGCACTTAGAATTTGATGGTTCTGTTAATAAACTAGGAGCAGGAGCTAGAATTTGGATACAAAACCTTGAAAATGATCATGTTGAAGGCCATGCTTACAGATTAAACTTTAAGTGCACTAATAATATGGCAGAATATGAAGCTCTTTTGCTAGGGCTTCAACTTGTCAAAATATTAGGGGAAATTAGACTCTCTGTCATAGGAGATTCTGATTTAATCATTCAACAAATCAAAGGTCACTTTCTGACAAACAATCCCAGACTGAGAGAATATAGAGGAACAGTTGTAGAGATTCTCAATACTTTTTTGCAGACTTAGCTTGCTAAAATCCCAAGAAAACAAAATTTGCATGCTCATAGTCTTGCAATGTTTGCTAGCACTTGTAAATTACCATTCGAAACTAATCATCAGTTCACAGCTGAGATTAGACACAGACCAACCATACCAGACAATTTTAAGAATTGGCAAGTGTTTGCAAATGACAATCAGATTAACAATTTCCTGACTCTAGAGAATTAATTTTCTAACAGTAACATAGATGAAGATACAATCATTGAATCTGATCAAATAAATGAACAGGAAACAGACATTTTAGAAGAGAGTGCAATTCAAATGCTTCATCCAAAAAAGTTCGCCCAAAAATAAATGCGGGACCTTAAACAAATGGAGGTTGATGAGATTATAGAAGAAGAATCTTAGATCATTAATTTAAAATATAATCATTTTCCTAAAGGATTAACTCCTCTAGAAGATCTTTTTTACTCTAATGATATTCCAAAGAAACCCAAAATGGAACCTTTGAAAGCTGATATTGAGGAATATAATTTGGGAACTGAAGAAAATGCTAAACTGATAAAGTTATCTAAATCGTTGTCTCCTGATCAAAAATTAAAATTGTTGGCAATATGATGCAATGTGTTGTCCTTGATGGAAATCCACTTGATGAAGTTGATGGCAACCTACTTGATGAAGTTGTTCTTAATGGAAACTGACTTGTCCCTGACTTGTCCTATTTGTTAATGATGTAAATCTGATGTCTACAGAGCAGTTCAGAAGTAACAGAGAAAAGAATTCCCTGTAAGTGCCAGAGGAATGATGAAAATGGTATGCCACAAAGCATATGCGGGTTTGTTAAGGAGAAGTGGCGTATGCACGCGGAAAAGTACATGCCAAGTCGCGTATGCCAATTTGCGCTCTAATTTTATAAATCCAGGGGACATAAACATGGTATAGGCCCATAGTATTGAGTGTTGGATTATCTATTTGATCCCATCCAGGAATACCATTGGAAGTGGTGTGGTTTTGACTCATGGTATTGATAAAGGCTAAATCTATATAAGGAGAAGAAGATCATTGTGCAAGGGTGTGCAAGTGTCTGGGTTTTAATGAATACTTCACTCTGAAGTATATCTGCATGGTGGAACTCTGTTCTTAATTGATAAATCTGAATCTTGATGCACCTATGGATATGATGAAGGCTTAAGATCTCTAGATCTACAAATGATGAATCTCTAGAATGATCTGCAAAAGAAATGATGAAGACCTAGCGCCAGTCTGATGAAGAAATTGAAGAAATCTGGGTAAGTTTATAGATCTGATCTGTTATGCAAAAATTATATTTTACATATCTATACGCTAGTCGGTATCAGTAAAAGCACGTATATAAGCGGGTTAGCTTGATTGAAACCGCGTATTGAAGTTAGGGTTTCTGAAGCTTATTTTACTGCTGTGATTTCTGCTATCTCTCTGCTATCTGTTAATAAATCTGGTCTTCTTGAAGTTCTGGGTTGTTTTGAATATGATGTATGCTGCTGATATGATGATGAAAAAATATAATCAATGATTGAGAAGACATGGTGAAGAAGGAATAATTGTTTAACAATTCGGTATTGCTGTGAAATTTTCTGAACTAAATGATCCACATGTGAATCTGAGTCTGAATAGATTTTGAAAGAAAATATGTTGAGAAGTATACGCGGATTGTTGTGATGAAAAGTGCGTATATACGTGAGGTATCTTCATTAAAAGCGGGTATGTCAGTCAAGGTTTGAAAAATAATATACACAGAAGAATACGCGGGTTGGTTTGCATGAAAGCGTGTATGCACGCGGCTTCGGTGAAGAAAAGTAGCATATGGAATCTGAATTAATGGTTGTTCAAGGTTGGAAGTGTATCTGATTATTTACTCTGATTTCTGGGTTATTTCTGATATTCTGGTTATAGTGGTCTCACTATTCTGTTTGAAGTATTGGGCAAAGTATATTTTTTGATAAGTGAAGGGTTGTGTTGAAGCTGTTTGATCTAGTTTGAAAATTGATGAAACGTGGTCCATGGTGGTGCTGAGGGTCGAAGCCTTCAGTGAGGGGGATGTAGCTCCCTTACGGTGGTAGCTGGTAAACGAGAGCAGGGGGCAGTAGCTCCCTTCTAGGAGAGGCTGGTAAACGAGAGCAGGGGGTTGTAGCTCCCTTCCAGGAGAGGTTGGTAAACAAGAGAAGGTTGTAGCCTTCTGCAGGTGGGTGCCTGCGTGCTGGTATGAGTCTGCACCAGTACATGGTTGTACGATGTTTTCTTTATAATAATAAATATTGAAGACTGAGACGACGACAGCGGTGGTTTTCTCCTGAATTGGGTTTCCACCTTAAATCCTGGTGTTCATGTGTGATGATTTATTCTGTTTTACTGCACATGATTACTGCTTACTAAAAATTTAATGAATGAATGATGCAATGATCTAAGAAAAGAATTATCCACTTAATAAGAGCTCTGAGAATACGCGAGTTTCCTTAAGGAGATCCACGCATATATGCTAGTTTTTTTCTATAAAGTAGCGTATGGGTTTTTGAGAAAGAAAAAGTAAAAAGTTTTTCAGTCAGCTCAAAATACTGATTCACATCCCCCCCCCACCTCTCAGTATTTTTCCAAAAAAAATATGTTGAGCTAATAAGAGAATTCCAGGATGTCTTTGCCTGGAGTTATGAAGACTTGAAATCATATGACACTTCTATAATTCAGCATACAATACCTCTGAAAGAAAATCAGAAACCGTTTAAAAAAAAAATCAGAAGAATCAACCCTGTACTACTACCTTTAATTGAAAAAGAAATCAAACGAATGTATGAAGCAGGGATAATTGCTCCTATTAGATTTTCAGAGTGGGTGTCTAATTTAGTCCCTACTAGAAAGAAAACTGGAGAGATCAGATTATGTGTTGATTTAAGAAATGTAAATAAGGTTTCTTTGAAGGATAATTACCCTTTTCCCAAAATAGATCGCATTTTACAAAGGGTAGTAGGTGCTTCTAGGATTTCTCTTCTAGATGGGTTCTCAGGATATAACCAGATTCTGGTTCATCCTGATGACTAGGAAAAAACAACTTTTAAAACACCATGGGGCACATTCAAGTACGTTAAAATGCCATTTGGACTTTAAAATGCAGGAGCAAATTTCCAAAGAGCAATGGAAATTGCATTTGCAAAAGAAATTCATGACTTTCTTGTTATATATCTGGATGATTTAATTGTTTTTTCTAAATCAGATCAACAACATTTGGACCATCTCAGACAAGTATTCATAAAATGAATAAAGTATGGTATCTCTTTGAACCCGAAGAAGTCTTTTTTCGGTATTGAAGAAGGTAAACTCTTGGGCCATATCATTTCCAAAGATGGTATTAGAATTGATCTTGCTAGAATAGAAGCTATATTGCAGATACCTCACCCTAGAAATGTTAAATAACTTCAAGCTTTCCTAGGAAAAATCAAATTTTTGAGAAGATTCATATCTAGATTAGCTGAACTAATTAGATTGCTTACTAACATGTTAAGAAAGGATTCAAGTATTAAATGGACAGTAGAAGCCAAAAAAGCATTTGAAGAAATTAAAATGGCTTTGACTAGAACACCAGTACTTACCTGTCCACAACTTGATAGATACTTCATAATATTTTCATTTGCATCAGAACATACTGTAGCAGCTGTTTTATTACAAAAGGATGATCAAGGATGTGAAAAAACTATAGCCTTTTTTAGTAAAGCACTAAGGGATGCATCATTAAAATATAACATCATGGAAAAACAAGATTTTGCACTTGTAAAAGCCATTAAAGATTTTAGAATCTACATATTGTATTCCTATGTGATAGCCTATGTACCAAATGCTGTTATCAAAGACATCTTAACTCAAGATGGAATTGAGGGCAAAAGAGGTAAATGGATTGCTACCATATTAGAGTATGGTATTGAAATAAAACCTACGAAGCTGATAAAGGGACATGGATTGGCTCAACTCATGACAAAAACAAATTTCCAAGCCCTGGATATTAATGAATTGGATACGAACAAGAGATGGCAACTCCACAAATCAGCCAGGCCTTTTTAGATTCATCATGGTATGCTGATATAATTTATGTATTTTTAAACCTGCAAGCTCCTCTAGGGTTATCTAGAACAAATAAAAGTTTTTTAAAGATGACATCTTCAAAGTTTTTTATTTTAGGTAATGTTGTTTTTTGGAAAAATCATGAAGGTATTCTATTGAATTGTTTGTTAAAAGATGAAGCTGACAAGGCTCTCAATGAATTCCATGCAGGAGATTGTGGTGGACACCTTTATTGGAAATCAACTGTAGACAAGATCCTAAGAGCTGGATTTTATTGGCTAACTTTGTTCTCTGATGTAATAAATTTGTCAGTGCTTGCCATAAAGGTCAAATTTTTGAAGGCAAGAGAAAACTATTACCTTTACCTCTGAAACCAATTTCCACTAAAAAACCTTTCCAACAATGGGGCCTGGATTTCATTGGAGAAATACACCCTCCTTCTTCTGGCCAACACAAATGGATCCTCACTACTACAGATTATTTCACCAAATGGATAGAAGCAATTCCTTCTAGACAAGCCAATGACACTATGATTATAGGATTCCTAGAAACCAATATATTATCAATATTTTGTTGTCCTAAGAAAATCATAACTGATAATGCTGCTGCCTTCAAATCTAAGAAAATGATAAGTTTCTGTAATAAATATCATATCACCTTAAGCCATTCCACAACATATTACCCTTAGGGTAATGAACTGGTTGAATCTTCCAACAAGAGTCTCATTAATATTATTAAGAAATTATTGGAGGAAAACAAGAAAAATTGGCACAAGAAACTTACAAATGCACTGTGGGCAAACAGACTCACCACCAAAAAATCTATTGGAACTAGTCCTTATGAGTTAGTCTATGGCATTGAGGCTGTATTTCCTTCATCTTTAGGAGTTCCTGTGATGAAATTACTTCAAGAAGCTTAGGTTGAACCTAATGATATTCAAAGGAGAATAAATCAAACTATCAATTTGCAGTAGACCAGAGAGGAAGTTTATCAAAGATCCCAAGTATTGCAAAAAAAACTAAAGAAGATATTTGATAAAAGGACCAAGGCAGAAGATTTTCAAATTGGAAATAAAGTTTTGAGATGGAATTTCAGAAGAGAGGATAAGGGAAAACATGGGAAGTTTGACTTCCTATGGAAAGGACCTTATATTATCCATGCTTTACAAGGAAACAATACATATTTTCTGAAAAGCTTGGATGGTATAGAAACTAAAGAAGGACCAGTTAATGGTCGAATGTTGAAACATTACTTTGATCCTATTTATTAGGATATTCTGATTTTTTACATGTACATACTATATCCTTTGTAATGTTACAATTTTGAGTGGATAGTAACTTACTGGAGTTGAAGCTCGAAGAGAAGGCCCTAAGCTTTAGAAGTATTACTGTCATACATACAATAAAGTAACAAGCAAAAGAAGATTCCATGGTTCAGTCAAAAGGGCATCTGACCTACTGTTCTTCACTTTTCACCAGGAAAAGCCATCTCCAAGTGGAGCCAGTGTTAGACTCCTATACCAATAGGTGTCATATATCATTATTGACTTGATGGGTTATGTAATATGTTCATACCTTTCCTTGTTGTAAAGGTTTTCCATATTGTCAAAAAAATTAAAAAATTTAAAAAATGTAAAGAGGGTATACCCTAAAAGAAAAATCAAAGGGTAAAAAATAAAAATGGCCAAAAAAGTAAAAGAAAATGAACCCCACCAAAAGAAAGGCCAAGGAAAGTGCACAAGTCTAAATGCCACTACTTTTGCTCTTATGTAATAAATAAAATTGTGTGCAACTTGTATCATATGCCACAATTGGTGAATAGTTAAACAGTTTAAGCTTGGCTAGTTCATTTTTCAATTTTATGTTTTAGAGATAGAGAATAAAATCTGACCAAACTGTTTAATATTGGTAGATAAGTAGATAGGTAGAGTAAATAAAAGGAGCTCAACAGTTTAATCTGAGCCCTTGGATGTAATAAGGTTAGAATTAGATATATTTCTACATGTAAAAAGAAAAAATGTGATAAGGGTTTGGCAGTCTAAGTGCACCCTAATAAAGAAGAAAAAATAGTAGGGTAAAGTAGGTAGGGTAGGTAGATGTTGTTGCAGAATTACATGTGATGGATAATGACTCTAGATGTGTTAAATCTTTACTTTCATCACAAGTGCAAAGGCAGACACTACACTGGAAGAATTTCAAGCAAAGAAAAATCAAATTATTAACTTCCCTTCTCATTTTTCCCTAAAAAATTCACTAATTTCCCCTAAGTACTAAGGCATTTGAAAATTAGAGGGGCTCAAGGAATTTCCCTGACTTTTGGAGGGACCGGACCCTCGGCCCAATAATTGGAAAAGCCGAAGTACTTAAAACCATTCATCATGACATTCATTCACTTCTAAAAAATATTTTCCTAAGTAAAATCCCATGTTACTCAGAAAAATTATGCAATATTTAACAAAAAACCCTATTCATGCAGCAATAAGTTAAAAACATTAACCTGATGTTTTACACTTAGCGCTTCCATTCATTTTTCATATTAATTTTTAGGCTTATTATTTAAATCCCTATACAAATTCCCCCTTTTCCCGTATTATTTTAATAAAATTCCCAAATTTATATATTATCCTACCCCTTTGGTTGAAATATAACCTTAATATGGTGATTAATTAATCAAATTATGAGCCCTTATCCCCGCCGTGTTTAAAATATGTTAATTAACCCTCACAGTTAATTTAAAACACACCTCGCCAATAGAATTCCCCCCGATGCGTTTAATTTACGCTTAATTACATTGGGCTTGCCCTATTAATTTCCTGTCATCTCCTTTTCCCGACGACCGTTCGATCAGCCAATCCACGATCTACGGTTGTTGTCCATATCACTGCGCCTCCACGTCCGAATGATAATGCGTGATGGACAAGCGGTTTTCTAAACAGTGTCGTGCCACGTGTCGGGTATTGTATGGAATCGCTCGCCCTCTGCTGAAAACCGCCCATCCCCAAAAGCTGTGTGATGAATACTGCTTATCGCTTGCCTCCCGTGACATACCAACCGTACTTGCTGACGTCATCCAATAAAAAAATAAAAAACCTGCCAACCTTTGATTTTGTGAATAAAACAAATAAACCTGCGTCATTTTCATTATCCCGTGCAATGACCAGTGTCCCATGCAACGAATTCTAAAATCAACTGTCGAAGATTGTCAACTGCCAGCTTGCTGAGGAAAATTGCAGTCGAGTAATCCAGAATTCATCCGCCATAGCCAACACCTATTTTTGTTACTATTCATTTCCCGAAAAAAAAGGTATTTACCCAAATTCCTGTTGAACTCTGTAAAATCCTGGTTTTTGTTTTACTTCCACACGAAAAAATGAAACAGGGTTCAATATTGGTCTTCATTTTATTCCTCAAATTCCAAAAATTGCAATTGTATTCCCAAACCTATGATTGCGCCTATTTTTTCATCAAAACCTGAATTCATTTCTGAATCCACAAGAACCAGAAATGGAAATTCCCGTGGCTTTGAATGTCGCACCTCTGAATGCCCCTCACAGAGATTTAGACTATCTGCCTCTAGCAGATAGGGATTTTCAAGTTAGAGACCTTGTCTTCAATGAAAATCCTCCTCGAATTTTTTGCCACTGCAGAGATAACTACCTGAATGGCTCTGACATTTTTGGACTATGGGAATCCAATATTCCAATGTATCTTCTCCCCTCAGTCCACATTTTTCCTGAAATAATCTATTACTGCCATGCCAATTATGATCCCAATCAACGAGCAGTCTTGTCCCCAAGTCAAAACGTCCTTTTCCCAATAACTGCTCAGTTTATTAAAGAAATGTTACAGTTTCAGCCTAGTCAAGCCTTGACTCCCCTTTCCATGGGAGATTTACTTGAGAAATCGGCCAATTTATCCCAAGAAGAGTTAAATCGACTCTGCCAAACCTTCATGTTGCCAAAACATCAGCCCAAAGGCCCTCCCCCTTATGGTTATACCTTTTTCACTGATGTGGGCAGGTTTATTTTGAATATTATATCCTCTATAATGGGTTTCAATACTAGTGAATATGTTGATCAATTAACCCTAGTATTTTTGTCAATTTTTACCCCTGGACAATGCCCTGCTGTCAAATATGATTTTGCTTCCTACATTGCTGATAAAATCCATGATCAGTTCATGATATTGGAAAATGAAAAAGTGTTCAAATATTCCTCTATTATATACCATCTCACGCTTTACTATCAATCAGAGAGTTTCCCTTTCTAGGTCAAGAAACTTGATGCCAAAGGAAATCCTAGGTTTGTAATATTTTGGTCTGCAATCACTCATAATTCCTCTGATTCTCCTTATTCTTACAATGAGTTCATTGACCTATTTGTGCACCCTGTAACCACTTTATTAACAGGAGTCTCCCCTCCCAGGTTCAATAATGACATGAAGAAAATTCTCCAACTTTCTAAACAATACAAGATAGGTGATTGGTACCTATACCGAAATCACACAGAAATAAGAATATATGGGTGTGATTTATGCCCTTTTAAGTTACCAAAATATGTCCCAATGAGGCTCTTTGCCTTAGATTATTTCAGACAGATGATAAATTCAGGCATAGTCCATTTTTGCAATGCAAAGAAAAATGTTCAACTCAGAATTAAGAGTCAATTAGGTCCTTTTGTTTGTAATTCTAGGAATGCTGGAAAAGAAGCTGAAAGAATTCTAGAAGACTATCTCAAATTGCAAAAAAGCTTCTACTGGGTACCTTATGAGTCAAACATCTTTATTTGTGATAGGAGGATGAAAAACAAATTGTCACCATACCTTCATCATAGAATCCAAGAAATTGAACAATATGCCAATATGGATGAATGGATGGAAGGGACATTGATAGAACAAGATAGTGAACAGGTCAGTGTTGAAAATATTATGAAAGACCTTGAAAAAATACTTGACCTAGACTCTTTTGGACAGGTGCAAAGATAGGAATTGTTCCTTCTTCTGTTGGAACTTCTCAGCAAAATTTACAGGAAATCAGTGCATTAGCCACAGTAGCTTCTAAAGGGAAGGAGAAAGAGCTGATATACAAGTTACAGAGAAATTCACAATGACAGAACAACCTGAAACTTCTAAAGAAGAGGGTCAAATACATATTTCTCCTACCCAGATCAATGTGGCAAAAATTTCAATTTTACAAACTCCTCTCAATGTAGAAAAAGGTAAGAAGAGAGATGCAGAAGCAGATACCCCTGTCATTGGATCTTCAGAACAGCCTGATGTTAAAAGACAAAAATTTAATCCTCTTCCAGAAGTAGAATCTGCTCAAGAAATCCCTGATAGTCATAGGAGAGAAGAATTAGGTAGTCAACAAACATATACAATTAGTATGACATCTACAAATTCACAGAGGAAAGAGCTACAAAGGCAGCAAAGTGCAGAAGTTTCTTCTTTCAAACCACCAGTGAAAGATGCCTGGGATATTAAAAGGACATTTATAAATATAAATGCTAGAAATGATCCACTAAGACTTCAAGTTTACAATCAATATTTGAATATGGCTCCTAAAAATCAACAAATATTGATGTCAGCCTATGACATCCAACACGGTAAGATGATAATGAGTCACTTCAAACCCAAAGTGCAGCAGCCTCAAACAGCTGCAGATTATATCAGAACCAATTTTGAAGTTATAGCAAAGGATATACATCCCTTGGATCAGATTGAGATGCATAAACAAACAGGTGAAATGATTTATTCTACTCTGACTGATAAATCAATGATGACCCAAAAATTACAGGATTCTTTGGAGAATACTAATGCACAATTGCATCTTGAAAAATCCTCTTCTCAGGCTAAGGACAACTAAACAAAGACTTTGGAGGAAATAATTATTGGATTGGGTCATAACCCCAAATATGTCAAAGGTATAGAAGCGTTGATTAAGAAGAAATATGATGATATTGCAGCCTTGAGAAAACAACTGAAGTTACCATCTTCAAGGCATCCACAGACTGCATAAATTATAAAGCAAAACTCTGAAGAAGAATTGATGGATTTTCTCTTGAAATTGAATGAGCAACTAAATGAGACTGAAAAAGAGCTTGAAAAGGCATTAAAAGACAAACAGTAAAATATTCCAGCATCTACAATAGAAGTAATTACAGGTACATCCACAACAGGTCAGCCAACAGAATTATCACCGGGCAATACTTCCAATTTAAGCACCGAAGAATTAATAAAATCAATGGAGGAATTGAAACTCCAAGTGACAGAGCTCCAGAGAACAAAGGTGCAATTCACCACTTTAGAACAAAAATATGATCTCTCTAAGATAAGTGTCGCAGAAAAAACAAGAGAGGTCAACAGATTAGAAAAATTGGTCAAAGCATTGGAGAAGGATCTCACATTGGAGAAGCCTTTAAAGGAAATAGAAGAAATTCTTTGGGACAACATCATTCAGTCAATAAATGATGTCTGGCCATCAATTCAAATAATGTATGAGCAGAATGATTTAGTTAAATTGGCTCTGGAAGAAATTTTAAAGGCAAGAGATGAATTAGGGAACATGCCTGAAGAAGCGAACGAACTTATACACTTTTTGAACACTAAGAATAGATATCAACTTAAAGAACTCGGCATCCAAGACAGAATAGGAAGAATTTTGGAGATAAAAAGAGTTTTTACTAAAAGAACTCTGATGCAGAATCTAGAAAGAATATGCTCTGATATGCAGGAAGAAATCAATGCCTTTACAAAAAGATTGGATATTCTATTGAATAAATGATTGCCAAGTCCTTTAGCTTCAGAGGATAAACTTATGAGCTTGGAAAACTATGTTGAGAAATTGAACAAGCATGCTGACGATCAGGCCAGTTCCTCAACCAGTTCATCAGTAACAAAAGCATTGCCTACAAGAAAGATTCTTCATGACAATCTGGAAAATTTGTTTTATCTCGAAAATGAGGTAAAACACTTATTCCCAATTCAACCTACTTTCTTCAGATATACAGAGACTGATGAAATTTCGAGGAAGCTTCAAAGAACAAGAATACCAGAGATACCATGGTGGGAAGATATGTTAGAACTTTTGTAAAAAATTATCCTTACCTGAATTTTTGATTATTTACTACAGTAAGTCATGATAAGAAGGATAAAAGGATAAACAGAGGTCAAAGTGTATCAGTGCAGATAAAGAGTATCAGTAAGAGAATATATGGAAGCTAGCATAGAGTTACCAAAAAATTAGATGGCAATGATAAGCCAAATCATAGGGCTGCCTCAAGTACATTCTTTTAAAAGGCAGCTCAACATTGGTTTCCCTTTCCAGGTAAAAAAGCTTGATGCCAAAAGAAATCCTAGTCCTAATTTTTGGTCTGCAATCACTCATAATTCCTCTGATTCTCCTTATTCTTACAATGAGTTCATTGACCTATTTGTGCACCCTGTAACCACTTTATTAACAGGAGTCTCCCCTCCCAGGTTCAATAATGACATGAAGAAAATTCTCCAACTTTCTAAACAATACAAGATAGGTGATTGGTACCTATACCGAAATCACACAGAAATAAGAATATATGGGTGTGATTTATGCCCTTTTAAGTTACCAAAATATGTCCCAATGAGGCTCTTTGCCTTAGATTATTTCAGACAGATGATAAATTCAGGCATAGTCCATTTTTGCAATGCAAAGAAAAATGTTCAACTCAGAATTAAGAGTCAATTAGGTCCTTTTGTTTGTAATTCTAGGAATGCTGGAAAAGAAGCTGAAAGAATTCTAGAAGACTATCTCAAATTGCAAAAAAGCTTCTACTGGGTACCTTATGAGTCAAACATCTTTATTTGTGATAGGAGGATGAAAAACAAATTGTCACCATACCTTCATCATAGAATCCAAGAAATTGAACAATATGCCAATATGGATGAATGGATGGAAGGGACATTGATAGAACAAGATAGTGAACAGGTCAGTGTTGAAAATATTATGAAAGACCTTGAAAAAATACTTGACCTAGACTCTTTTGGACAGGTGCAAAGATAGGAATTGTTCCTTCTTCTGTTGGAACTTCTCAGCAAAATTTACAGGAAATCAGTGCATTAGCCACAGTAGCTTCTAAAGGGAAGGAGAAAGAGCTGATATACAAGTTACAGAGAAATTCACAATGACAGAACAACCTGAAACTTCTAAAGAAGAGGGTCAAATACATATTTCTCCTACCCAGATCAATGTGGCAAAAATTTCAATTTTACAAACTCCTCTCAATGTAGAAAAAGGTAAGAAGAGAGATGCAGAAGCAGATACCCCTGTCATTGGATCTTCAGAACAGCCTGATGTTAAAAGACAAAAATTTAATCCTCTTCCAGAAGTAGAATCTGCTCAAGAAATCCCTGATAGTCATAGGAGAGAAGAATTAGGTAGTCAACAAACATATACAATTAGTATGACATCTACAAATTCACAGAGGAAAGAGCTACAAAGGCAGCAAAGTGCAGAAGTTTCTTCTTTCAAACCACCAGTGAAAGATGCCTGGGATATTAAAAGGACATTTATAAATATAAATGCTAGAAATGATCCACTAAGACTTCAAGTTTACAATCAATATTTGAATATGGCTCCTAAAAATCAACAAATATTGATGTCAGCCTATGACATCCAACACGGTAAGATGATAATGAGTCACTTCAAACCCAAAGTGCAGCAGCCTCAAACAGCTGCAGATTATATCAGAACCAATTTTGAAGTTATAGCAAAGGATATACATCCCTTGGATCAGATTGAGATGCATAAACAAACAGGTGAAATGATTTATTCTACTCTGACTGATAAATCAATGATGACCCAAAAATTACAGGATTCTTTGGAGAATACTAATGCACAATTGCATCTTGAAAAATCCTCTTCTCAGGCTAAGGACAACTAAACAAAGACTTTGGAGGAAATAATTATTGGATTGGGTCATAACCCCAAATATGTCAAAGGTATAGAAGCGTTGATTAAGAAGAAATATGATGATATTGCAGCCTTGAGAAAACAACTGAAGTTACCATCTTCAAGGCATCCACAGACTGCATAAATTATAAAGCAAAACTCTGAAGAAGAATTGATGGATTTTCTCTTGAAATTGAATGAGCAACTAAATGAGACTGAAAAAGAGCTTGAAAAGGCATTAAAAGACAAACAGTAAAATATTCCAGCATCTACAATAGAAGTAATTACAGGTACATCCACAACAGGTCAGCCAACAGAATTATCACCGGGCAATACTTCCAATTTAAGCACCGAAGAATTAATAAAATCAATGGAGGAATTGAAACTCCAAGTGACAGAGCTCCAGAGAACAAAGGTGCAATTCACCACTTTAGAACAAAAATATGATCTCTCTAAGATAAGTGTCGCAGAAAAAACAAGAGAGGTCAACAGATTAGAAAAATTGGTCAAAGCATTGGAGAAGGATCTCACATTGGAGAAGCCTTTAAAGGAAATAGAAGAAATTCTTTGGGACAACATCATTCAGTCAATAAATGATGTCTGGCCATCAATTCAAATAATGTATGAGCAGAATGATTTAGTTAAATTGGCTCTGGAAGAAATTTTAAAGGCAAGAGATGAATTAGGGAACATGCCTGAAGAAGCGAACGAACTTATACACTTTTTGAACACTAAGAATAGATATCAACTTAAAGAACTCGGCATCCAAGACAGAATAGGAAGAATTTTGGAGATAAAAAGAGTTTTTACTAAAAGAACTCTGATGCAGAATCTAGAAAGAATATGCTCTGATATGCAGGAAGAAATCAATGCCTTTACAAAAAGATTGGATATTCTATTGAATAAATGATTGCCAAGTCCTTTAGCTTCAGAGGATAAACTTATGAGCTTGGAAAACTATGTTGAGAAATTGAACAAGCATGCTGACGATCAGGCCAGTTCCTCAACCAGTTCATCAGTAACAAAAGCATTGCCTACAAGAAAGATTCTTAATGACAATCTGGAAAAAAAAAAATTATCTCGAAAATGAGGTAAAACACTTATTCCCAATTCAGCCTACTTTCTTTAGATATACAGAGACTGATGAAACTCTAAGGAAGCTGCAAAGAACCAGAATACCAGAAGTTAAATGGTGGGAAGAGATGTTAGAACTTTTGTAAAAAATATCCTTACATGAATTTTTGATTATTTACTACAGTAAGTCATGATAAAAAGAATAAACATAGATCAAAAAGGTCAAAGTTTATCAGTATAGGTAAAGATTATTAGTAAAATAGAAACAACCAGCTCAGAGTTACTAAAGAGGATAGCAACAAGCCAAATCATAGGGCCTGCCTCTAGCACATTCATAAAAAAGGGAACAACACAACATCAGTTATCTTTTCTATTATCTTTGAGACCATCCGTCTCTATTTTTGTGTAATATATCCATGAGTCATCCTAGATTATATCTCAATTTTTTATGAGATATTTTTTATAATTTTTTGTATAAATACTCCCTCAATTGGAGTATTGAGGGGTGGATTCTTAGACTTTGCTGTAACATTGGTTATTTTGGAATAAATTGTTGTTGGATAAATTTCGTATGGCTAGCTGGATAAGGAATTGATGCAAAAGACTTTTCACAGGATTCTTGAGTTAGAAAACGGATCAATAAGTCATCTATCTCTTATGTTTTAGAGTTTTATACTTGTTTATTATACCATCTGTGTTTCATATCCGAATGATAAATGAAAAAGAGTAATTCAGAAAGTGCTTAAGTGCAATCTGTTTTCAATCGTTGTTATTCTTAATGTTTTCTTCTGAACTTATTTAAGCAGTGAATTCTTAATTGCTCTTGTTTTCTAGTTTATTCATTTTGATTATTTATTAAAGAATTCTTAATTGCTCTTTATTAATAATCAATAAAGTTCACTTTTTCAAATATGTTGAAGGATTCTTAATTTCCCTTCAACCATTTCGAGTTCATTCCATTCATATTACATCTATAGTTGTTCCCTATTTGATTACCTTGCCCTGTGAAACTATCTCTTGTTAAGAAACTTAATCTAGTTAAGCCATCTTTCTTTGACTCCATTAGCCCAATGGCCTAAATTACTCAGTCTAACCCTCTGCTATTGAATTTCACCACCCAAAATCAATCAAAATCCTTGTACTGTCATAACTAGCCTAATATCTTTCAAAACAAAGCTAAAACTTAAAGAGAGAGCCCTCTTTGGATACAGATTGGCTAGATTCTGTACCTAAAAGTTGGTTTGTGGTTACCTCGGACCCTTTTCCTCTTCTTACAACTTCATGTTACTGACTCTGATACGTACCAATCTTTTGCAACACCTTGTAAGACCATATAATACTTTGGCGATAATTTATTATCCTTCTAGTTTCGTGTTGTGGACATTTGTTTGTTTGATTGTAGCCATAAAAATACCCAGTCTCCTACATCAAAACTTCTCTCACTCCAATGTTGATCTGCCTGTTGTTTCATTCGATTTTGTGCCAAATTTAGGTTATCCTTTAAGAGTTGGAGAACTTCTTGTTGATGCTCGATGTGATCTTCCACCACTTGAACCTTCGAATTTTCTCTTAAAGATGATGTGATGGATGGTGGATGATATCCATAAAGTGCCATAAATGGGGTCATTTTTGCTGCAGTATGGAAGGAAGTGTTATACCACCATTCAGCGAGAGGTAACCACTTGACCCATTGTGTTTCTTTATCAGATACAAAACAACGAAGATATCCTTCCAAACATTTATTTACTATCTCAGTTTGACCATCAGATTGAGGATGATAAGATGAGCTATGAGCTATTTTAGTACCCAAAGAAGAAAATAACTCTGTCCAAAAATTTCCCGTAAAAATGGGATCTCTGTCGCTCACAATTGTTGGAAAATATGATGCAGAGTGTTGTCCTTGATGGCAACCCACTGAATGAAGATGAAGACATGTGACAGTTGACATGTGTTGTCCTTGATGGCAATACACCTGATGAAGTTATGCTTGACTTGATGGTCTTGGTAATCGATGTAAATCTGATGTGATATGATGCTAAGTGTTGTCATTGAATGACAACTCACTTGATGAAGTTGTGATTGATAGAATATGTTCTTGATGAAGTAAATTTGATGTATCAGCAGTGTGTACAGAAGGCAGTGAAGAAAAGAAGTCAGCAAGTGCTAAATCTATGTTGAAAAAGAGTATGTCTCTTGGTATAGGCGGATTGGCCTAGGTGAAGTCGCGTATACACGCGGAAAATAACGTTTCAAGTCGCGTATGGGCAAAAGCACTCAAAAGTGCAAACCCAAGGGTAACCACCATGGTATTAATCCATTGTATTGGGTAATGATCCGCCTAATTGACCCCGTCCAAGTAGTTTTGGGCTTATGGTATTGTTTTGGTCCATGGTATTGAAAAAGGGGCTCATGGTATTGACAAAGGGTAATCATATAAAAGGAGAAGAAATTCATTGTGCAAACATGGAGTGAGGGTGCAAGATGTCTGAGCTTGAATGAATACTTCTCTCTGAAGTAGATCTGAATGAAAGGGTTACACTTGAAGATAAATCTGATTGGATGATGCACCAATGAAGAAGAAAGGGATCTAGATCTGAAATGTATCTACTAGATCTGCTTATGGAAGGCTTAGATCTATGATGAGGCGAACATCTAGGCGAACATCTGTTGGAAGTGAAAGGGTAAATCTGAACTGAATATCTGATCTGAAGAAGTATCCTGCTCTATAATAATTGAAGATCTATACGCTACTTCAACGCGGAGGAAGCGCGTATATACGCAGCTTCAGCGAAGAGAAAGCGCGTATGCGCAATAAAATATACACTGAGTTATACGCTGGTTTGTATGGACGGAAGCGCGTATACACGCGACATCAGTGAAGGGAAAGCGCGTATGCAAACTAGGGCTTGCTGAAGCAAGGGGTATGAAATATCTAATCTGTTCTGCTGTGTTTCTGCTATCTGATCTGTGTTGATATGTATCTGTTGATGATGTATGTTCGTGCTTAAAAATATGGAAAGGGTTCCGTCTGGAAATATGATGAATTGCGGTCTCCAAGTTGTGTTCTATTGAAGTGGTTGGATCCAGTGTGAAAATTGATGAAACGTGGTCCAAGGTGGTGCTGAAGGTGGTAGCCTTCACTGTGGGTGATAGCCTCCTTCCGTGAGAGGTCAGGTAAATTGGTGATCGTGGTTGTAGCCTTCCGTGTGAGGTCGCAAACGAGATCGGTGGGGTGAGCTCCCTTCCGTGAGGCCGGGTAAACGAGACCGTGGGGTAGTAGCTCCTTCCGGTGAGAGGTCACCAACTCAGTCGTGTCGCAGCTCTCTCAGCCAACCTGCTCGTGCAAACGAGCGCCAGGTGCCTCGCGTGCCGGCCGGTCTGCGCTCAAAGACATGTTGTAAGATGTTTTCTTCTATAATAAAATATTGGCTACCGAGCAACCGCAATGTGTGGTTTCTCCCATTTGCCTACCTTAAAACTCGGTGTTCATGTGTGATGCTTTGTGTGATGGTTTATTCTGTTCTTACTGCACATGTTTACTGCTTATTGAATATCTGAAGAATACATGATGGAATGATTTAAGTGAAGATTTAATGACATATCTAAATCTCTGTGTATACGCTAGTTTCATAAAGGGGATCCGCGTATATACGCTGGTTTACTGAAGTAAAGTAGCGTATGGGTTTTTTAAGGAATGAAAAGTAAAAGGATTTGATTATGCAGTAAATACTGATTCACCCCCCCCCCCTCTCAGTATTTTTCCCAACAATTGGTATCAGAGCGGGGTCCTTGTGCAGAAGCTTGATCGCTTAAAGGAGATCCGTTGCAATGGGAAGTCAAGAAGGAGTAATGTCTATAAAGCCACCTCTATTCAATGGAAGCAATCTGATATTCTGGAAGGTACGTACAAAAGCATATCTGCAAAGTCTTGGTGCATATGTATGGGCAATCGTGGAAGAAGGTTATCAATACCCGGCAAGTATTCCTACTGATGCAGCTGAAAGAAAGAAGTATGAAATCAATGCCAAAGCAGTGAATGTCTTATTGGGAAGCATGTCTGAATCAGAATTTGCTAAAGTGATGCAGCTACATTCAGCCAAAGAAATATGGGACAAAATCATTCTGAGCTATGAAGGAGACACAAAGGTAAAAAGTGCAAAACTCCAAACTCTTAGAATTGAATATGAAAATTTGAAGATGCATAGTGATGAGAGTGTTGCCAGTTTCTTTCTTCATCTGGATGATATTGTAAATCGAATGATAAATTTGGGTGAAACCATAACTGATACTACTCTGGTGGAAAAGGTCTTAAGATCATTGACTTCAAAATTTGACTCTAAAGTTTCAGCTATTGAAGAAAGGCAAGATCTGCAAACTCTTACTATTGTTCAATTACATGGTACTCTGACTGCTTTTGAAATGAGACAAGGAGGTCCTTCTCAAATAAGAGAAGCTGATTTTAAGGCATCTACAAGAGGAAAAGAAAAGGAAGTTGTCAAAGAATCCAGCTATATATCCGATGAAGAAGAAGCAAATTTCGTGAGAAAGCTCCAACTAGGTACTGGAAGATTCAAAGGAAAGCTTCCCTTCAAATGTTTTGAGTGTGGTAAAGTTGGTCATTATGCTGCAAAATGTCCTTATAAAAGAAAAGAAGCAGTAAGAAGGAATAAGAACCGATCTAGCTCTAAGAAAAGTTACTATGCTGATGAAGATAGTGATGAGTCATCTAATAGTGAGGAAGAATGTGAAGAAGATCTTAGACTTCTCATGGCTTTTGAACAAAAGGAAGAAAAGGATACTTTTATGGATGCTCTAGAGGAGAATGATTTTCTTGAAGAAAATAATCAACTCAAACTACGCTTAGAAGAAGAAAAGATAATCAGAGAGACCATTGAAAAGCAACTTGAAGAAGCAAAGAAACATATTGAAAAACTAGAATGTGAAGTGGTAAGTCAAAGAAAAGAAGTTGAGAAAGCAAAAACCTTGAATCTTAGATTTGCTAAAGGATCTGAAACCTTAGATGAGATCATCAAGGTACAACATTCTCCTCTTATAAAGATAGGTCTTGGATATACCGGAGAATCTTCTCAAACTTCAGCACCCAACTATCTAAAAGCAGTTACAGGTGGTTTACATCATTCAGCCACTCAGCAAGAGAATAAAGGATTTCTACAGGGAAAGCAGGACCATCTCAATTCAAGGAACACTAACAGGGATAGCTTTCAAAGACACTACAACCAACAAGTAAATTCAAATAGAAGATTCCATGATCGCAGAAATTTCTACTTCAATGGGCAATGTTTCACGTGTCACAATTTTGGTCATAAAGCTATTCAATGTGTTGCATATAAAACCATCATGACAAGAGAAGCAAGAAAGAAAAGGTTGGATACTGAACTAAAGAAGAATACCTATAACAAATTTTCTCCTCTTCAAAGTGAAGTTGAATGTACTTACTGCAATAACTTTGGCCATGAAGAATCTGAATGCAGGAACAAGATCCAGCCTAAAGAACATGTTCCCTCAAGCTCTAAAGTGTGGAAGAAGAAAGAACCACCGGTTGAAAATTGTGGGATAGCATTATTTGCAGAAGGTGAAGAAAATCAATGGTACATTGATAGTGGGTGCTCAAGACACATGACAGGTGACAAAAGCAAACTTCATACTTATAATGCTCTAGAAAAGGAAAAGAAAGTTACATTTGGAAATGATACTCCTGCCGTGATTAAAGGAAAAGGGTCAGTATTTCTAAAAGAAAAAGTGAAGGCTAAAGATGTCATGTATGTGGATGGATTAAGGCATAACCTGTTAAGTGTTAGTCAAATGTGTGATCAAGGAGCAGAAGTGGTCTTCAGTTCCAAATAATGTGTGGTTCGTGATCTTGACACAGGTAAAATCATTATAAAAGGAAAAAGAAATCCAAGCAACCTGTATATTCTAAATGGCATAGATCAATGTTACTTGAGCAAGTCCTCAGAAAATTGGCTGTGGCATAGAAGGCTGGGACATCTGAGTTTCTCTCAAATCAACAAAGCTAGCAGACTTCAAGCTGTTCGTGATCTTCCCAAGGTCAATCTTCCAGAAAGTACCATATGCAAATCTTGTCAATTTTGTAAGCAAACCAGAGTACGATTTAATGCCAAAGAAGGATCATCAAGTAAGCCTCTTGAACTCATTCATACTGATATATGTGGACCTATGAGGAAAAATTCATTACGTGGGGAAGAATACTATATCTTATTTATTGATGACTACTCTAGAATGTGTTGGATCGGGTTCATTAAACACAAAGATCAAGCACTTGAAAAATTTCAGAGCTTCAAAGCTTTGGCGGAAAATGAATCAGATCTAAAAATCAAGTGTCTTAGATCTGATCGAGGAGGAGAATATTCATCAAATGAATTTTTTGAATTTTGTGAACAACATGGCATTAAACGACAGTTCTCTGTAGCAGGCACTCCGCAACAAAATGGTGTAGCAGAAAGAATGAATAGAACAATTGTTCAAATGGCTAGAGCTATGCTTTCTGATTCTAATGTTCCTGACATGTTCTGGAGTGAAGCAGCATATACAGCAGTTAACATTCTCAATAAAGCTCATGTTCGGGTAAATAGTGACAAAACTCCATATGAACTCTGGTATGGCAATTCTCCCACTGTGAAGCATTTTAAGGTTTTTGGAAGTAAATGCTTTATCAAAAATAATGATGAAACACTTGGCAAGTTTGAACCTAGATCAGATGAAGGGATATTTCTTGGTTACTCTTCGTCAAGCAAAGCTTTCACATGTTACAATAAAAGGCTTCGAAAGGTTGTTGAATGTATTGATGTTGTTATTGATGAGTCTCCTGCAGCTCCTAAAGAAGAAAAACAAACCGAAAATGAAGATGATGGCGACATATGGCCTTCTACATCAGATAGCAATGATATAGACAGTGGATCCAATGAAGAACCTGAAGATGACCTATCTGAAAAAGCTCCATCCAGATATGTTCAAAAGAATCATCCTGAAACTCAAATTTTGGGTGACAAGGAATCTGGTGTACGAACAAGGAGAACTCTTATGGGATCTTCTAATCATTTGGCACTTCTATCCACAATTGAACCACACAATGTCAATGAAGCTAGCAAATATGAATGTTGGAGGCAAGCCATGGATGAAGAACTTGTTCAAATTGAGAAGAATGACACTTGGGATTTTGTTCCAAGGCCTCATGATAAAAATGTCATTGGAACTAAATGGATTTTCAAGAACAAGTTAAATGAGAATGGGGATGTTGTAAGAAACAAAGCTAGACTGGTTTGTAAAGGGTATACTCAACAAGAAGGTATAGACTTTGAAGAAACTTTTGCTCCTGTAGCTAGACTTGAAGCCATCAGAATGTTCCTTGCTTTTTCAAGTTATCAACAAATCAAAGTTTATCAATTGGATGTCAAATCTGCTTTTCTTAATGGTGATCTAGAAGAAGAAGTATATATAGAACAACCAGAAGGATTCATTTTGGGAAATGATGCAAATCTTGTTTGTAGACTTAAAAAGGCTCTATATGGTCTCAAACAAGCTCCAAGGGCTTGGTACTATGGTCTTGACAAATATCTTCATCAACAAGGATTTTCAAAGGGGTCTGCTGATAGCAACTTATACACAAAAGTTGAAAATGATAAACTATTGATTGTTGTTGTATATGTTGATGATATCATTTTTGGGAGTAACGAAGAATCTATGAGTCAAAAATTTGCTTCTGTCATGCAGCAAGAATTTGAAATGTCTTTTCTTGGGGAACTAACTTTCTTTCTTGGCTTGCAAGTGCATCAATCTACAAATGGTATATTCCTATCACAAGAAAAATATCTTAAGCAAATTCTGAAGAAGTATGGCATGGAAGAATGCAAACCTGTAAGCACTCCAATGATAACCGGATGCAATCTCAGCTCTCATGATGATTCTACCACGGTGAATCAACCAGATTACAGATCAATGATAGGAAGTCTACTTTATCTCACTGGGACTAGACCAGACATTATGCATGCAGTTGGGATTGTTGGACGATTCCAAGCCAATCCAAAAGAGTCTCACCTTCAGGCTGTGAAAAGAATTTTCAAATATCTACAAGGAACTCAAGATTTTGGTCTATGGTATCCGAAGAATGCTGATCTTACTCTTCATGCTTACACTGATGCAGATTGGGCCGGAAGTGTTGATGATCGGAAAAGCACTAGTGGTGGTGCATTTTACATGGGGCCCCGGTTAGTATCTTGGTTCAGCAAGAAGCAAAATTCTATTGCCTTATCACCAGCTGAAGCAGAGTATGTAGCTGCCGCATCTTGTTGCACTCAACTCCTATGGATGATGCAAACCTTGCAAGATTTTCAAATCAAATGTACAACTCCTATCTCCATTATGTGTGATAATACAAGTGCCATCAGTATTTCAAAGAATCATGTTATGCATTCGAAAACCAAGCACATTCCCATCAAATATCATTTCCTACGTGAACAAGTGCTTGAGAAAAAAGTGAAGTTGGAGTATGTTACCTCCAAAGAACAAGCTGCTGATATCTTTACCAAACCTCCGCCCAGGGAAGCGTTCGAGTATCTAAGACAGAAGCTGGGAGTGGTCTCTGCCAGTCAAAAGAACAAATCTGGTTGAAATTTAGAAGATGTCTTGGGATACGCGGGTTTCTTGAAACACAGTCACGTATGTACGCAAGTTCATGCAAATAAAACCGCGTATGTTTGGTTGCTGACAATTTTTTTGGTTGGTTCAGCATTCTTCAGCACAGCTGCAGTGTTGTTTGGTATCTCTGATACTGTTTGGTATCTCTGATACTGTTTGGTATCTCTGACAGTGTTCCAGTTCTCATAATTATGTTTCTAATGTTTTGATGAAGATGCCTTGATGTTTTGTTGGTGGAAGTTTTCAGGATGCACAAACTAAGGGGGAGCCTTAGTCTTTGGAAAGATTGCTTGGTTGCACAGATTCAGGGGGAGCATTAGCTTTGTTGAGTGTAATGCAGTGTTGGTATTATGATGGTTTTTGAAATATGTTCTCTTTCTTGAGGACTTTTTGGTATTGGTTATGAAAAGTCATATTTGTATTGTATGAAAAGGTCTGGTGGAGACCCATGTTGTAAAATTGTAATTTTCAGTCATGTAAGGACTTGTCAATTTTGTAAACCCACTTGGTTGGGTAGCTAAGTCAAATTTGTAAACCCACTTGGTTGGGTAGTTGAGTCTCATATGTAAATCCACTTGGATGGATAATTGATGTAAGTATGAGTCTTTGGTGATAGGAAGTTCATAGAGTCATGTACTTCTTTGACAAATATGTTTGAAGATTCAACATGAACTCAGGGGGAGTTTTGGCCACTTCAGCACATTTCAGATCTGCAGAATGTTTCTTCCACATGAGGAGAAAAGGAGGAGAGTGTTGGTTTTTGATCCGCCCTTTGCCCTTGATGTCAAAGGGGGAGAGTGACATGGTGTTTTAATGAAGAGAATATAATGATGTCAAATATTTGGGAGAGTGACATATTTGGGAGAGTGATATGGTACCTAAACTATCTGTTGTAGTAACCAAACACCATCATAGTTGCCATCAAGTCCAAAGGGGGAGATTGTTGGAAATAGGATGCAGAGTGTTGTCCTTGATGGCAACCCACTGAATGAAGATGAAGACATGTGACAATTGACATGTGTTGTCCTTGATGGCAATACACCTGATGAAGTTATGCTTGACTTGATGGTCTTGGTAATCGATGTAAATCTGATGTGATATGATGCTAGTTAGCAAGATGATGCTAAGTGTTGTCATTGAATGAAAACTCACTTGATGAAGTTGTGATTGATAGAATATGTTCTTGATGAAGTAAATTTGATGTATCAGCAGTGTGTACAGAAGGCAGTGAAGAAAAGAAGTCAGCAAGTGCTAAATCTATGTTGAAAAAGAGTATGTCTCTTGGTATACGCGGATTGGCCTCGGTGAAGTCGCGTATACACGCGGAAAATAACGTTTCAAGTCGCGTATGGGCAAAAGCGCTCAAAAGTGCAAACCCAAGGGTAACCACCATGGTATTAATCCATTGTATTGAGTAATGATCCGCCTAATTGACCCCGTCCAAGTAGTTTTGGGCTTATGGTATTGTTTTGGTCCATGGTATTGAAAAAGGGGCTCATGGTATTGACAAAGGGTAATCATATAAAAGGAGAAGAAATTCATTGTGCAAATATGGAGAGTGGGTGCAAGATGTCTGAGCTTGAATGAATACTTCTCTCTGAAGTAGATCTGAATGAAAGGGTTACACTTGAAGATAAATCTGATTGGATGATGCACCAATGATGAAGAAAGGGATCTAGATCTGAAATGTATCTACTAGATCTGCTTATGGAAGGCTTAGATCTATGATGAGGTGAACATCTAGGCGAACATCTGTTTGAAGTGAAAGGGTAAATATGAACTGAATATCTGATCTGAAGAAGTATCCTGCTCTGTAATAATTGAAGATCTATACGCTACTTCAACGCGGAGGAAGCGCGTATATACGCAGCTTCAGCGAAGAGAAAGCGCGTATGCGCAATAAAATATACACCGAGTTATACGCTGGTTTGTATGGACGGAAGCGCGTATACACGCGACATCAGTGAAGGGAAAGCGCGTATGCAAACTAGGGCTTGTCACATGGGGTACAAATATCCGGACCGTTCCGCCGTTTTTCCCGTTTATCCGACCGTGCTGATATGTATCCGCGATGATGTATGTTCGTGCTTGCAAATATGGAAAGGGTTCCGTTGTAAATATGATGAATTGCGGTCCGCAAGTTGTGTTCTATTGAAGTGGTTGGATCCAAACATGAAAATTGATGAAACGTGTCCGTTGCAGGCCAAGGTTGTAGCCTTCAGTCAGGGGGTTGTAGCTCCCTTCCAGGTGAGGCTGGTAAACGAGATCAGGGGGTCGTAGCTCCCTTCCAGGAGAGGCTGGTAAACGAGTCAGGGGGTTGGAGCTCTCTTCCAGGAGAGGCTGGTAAACGAGATCAGGGGGTCGTAGCTCCCTTCCAGGAGAGGCTGGTAAACGAGTCAGGGGGTTGGAGCTCCCTTCCAGGAGAGGCTGGTAAACGAGCGCAGGTGGGTGCCTGCGTGCTGGTCAAGTCTGCGCCAACACATATGTTGTAAGATGTTTTCTCTATAATAAATATTGAAGGCTGAGCAACTGCAGCGGTGGTTTTCTCCCGATTTGGGTTTCCACCTAAAAATCCTGGTGTTCATGTGTGATGCTTTGTGTGATGGTTTATTCTGTTCTTACTGCACCTGTTTACTGCTTATTGAATATCCGAAGAATACATGATGGAATGATTTAAGTGAAGATTTAATGACATATCTAAATCTCTGTGTATACGCTAGTTTCATAAAGGGGATCCGCGTATATACGCCGGTTTACTGAAGTAAAGTAGCGTATGGGTTTTTAAGGAATGAAAAGTAAAAGGATTTGATTATGCAGTAAATACTAATTCACCCCCCCCCCCCTCTCAGTATTTTTCCCAACAACAATAACCCTTGGGTTTGTGTGTAGCTTTTTAATTGTGTCCATAAATGGTAGTAGCAACTATGCACTGTTTTAAAGGATGAGATAATGCAAAAAAGTGTGCATACTTCTGGTAAGTCTATCAACTACCACCATGATGACACCTTTCCTTCTGGACATAGGTAAACCTGTGATAAAATCCATTGAAATATCCTCCCAACATTGACTTGGAATGGATAAAGGTTGTAGAAGACCTAGGGTCTTAATTGTCTCAACTTTATTCTGCTGGAAAACCAAACATTCCACCACAAACTTTGGAATATCATATTTAAGGCCATCCCAAAAAAATTCCTTCTTCACCTTGTGGTAAGTTTTTAAAAATCTGAGTGTCCTCCTAAAGGAGAAGTGTGCAATTCCAAAAGAATCTTTTGTTTTAGTTGGGAATTCTTACAAAGATATAAGCGATATTTGTACCATAAGGAATCATTTTTCCAACTAAATGTATCATATGTACTAGGATCTTGTTGCAACTTTTAAATGAGTGTCCACACTTCTTCGTCATTCTTCCATTGATCCCTTGGTTCGGTTATCCAATCCGGGGCTATCCAATCCGGTTGATAATAGAAATGGCAGAAAGCAATGCTTCAATTCCTCTTCATTCTTCTTGAGAGTGCATCTCGCAACAACATTTAGCTTTCCTTTTTGTAGATTATTTCAAAGTCATAACCCAAAATCTTTGTGACCCATTTTTCTACTCTTCTGAAGATAGTCTGTTCCAAAAGTGCTTTAAGACTATCATGATCGCCACTTGAAGTGTCTTCCCATTAGGTAAGGTTTCCATTTCTTTAGTGCATGTAGTATTTCCAGCATTTCCTTCTCATAAATATATTTCTCTAAATACTTTCCTTTGATTGGACGGCTTTCAAAAGAAATGGGTCTTCCTTCTTTTATTAAAACAACACTAATTCCATTTCCTGAGGCATCACATTGCACAATAAAGGTTTTTGTGAAGTCTGGTGTAGATAATATCGGTGCTAGGCACATAGCCTCTTTAAGATTTTCAAAAGGCCTTAGTTGCTTCAAGAGTCCTTGAAAATGCATCTTTCTTCAATATTGTTGTTAGAGGTGCGCAATTCTCCCATAATTCTTTAAAAAATTGCGATAATACCTTGTTAACCCGAGAAATCCTCGCAACTACTTTATGGTTGTGGGGACTTTCCATTCCTTAATGGATTTAATTTTGTTAGGGTCTGCCTTAACACCCTCATGAGATACAATATGACCCAGATATTTCGCCTCTTGTACTACAAAGAAACATTTGGAGGTTTTTGCATATAATTGTTTCTCCTCCAATAGTTTGAGCACCCTGTCAACATGTTGATCATGATCCTTCCAAGACCTGTTGCAGATTAGTATATCATCAAAAAATACTAACACAAATTTTCTAAGGGTTTGAAAATGGAATTCATCAACACTTGAAATGTAGAAGGTGCGTTGGTAAGGCCAAAAGGCATGACCAAAAATTCATAATGACCCTCATGAGTTTGAAATGTTCTTTTCGGAATATCTTCGCCCTCATTCTAATTTGATGATATCCTGAAGAAAGATCCAACTTGGTAAAATAATTTTCTCCATGTAATTCATCCAATAATTCATCAATCATAGGAACGAGAAATTTATCTTTAATAGTGAGCTTATTAATTTCCCTAGAATCTGGGCACATGCACCATGATCCATCCTTCTTGTGCACCAATACTATTGGAGCATAGAAATAACTTTGACTCGGTTGAATTATACCAGCCTCTAACATTTCTGCAATCATACATTCAATTTCGCTCTTTTGGACATAAGGATATCTATAAGGCCCGATGTTTGGAGGAATACTTCCTAGAATCAAATTACTAGCATGATCATGGTCATGAATAGGTGGGAGTCCTTTGGGAGTTTCAAACACCTTGGAATGATTGTCCAAGACTTTTGGGATCTACGTAAAATACAAGGATTTGATGTTGGAACTTCTAGTGAGCATAATTGTGCAATTACGCCTCGTTATTATCTCTTCAGAATATTTTTCATGAAACTAGAGCTTATTATCTTTCCTTGCTTCCCTGTGATACCCCGTAATTTGATTTCCTTTCCTTCCGAAAAAAATTCGAGAAAAGCTCTTGAAAATTAAAAGCTATCGTCGCCAAAGATTGTAACCATTGTACTCCTAGTACAACATCAACATCTCCAATTGGGATGGAAAGCATTGGAATATTCAATACATATTCCCCCATGGCTAGCTTGATATTATGGCATTTTCTAGAGAATTTTATAGTTCCTCCATTTGCAACCATCACTTGACATTATGGTGTTGGGTATAGGAAAAATTTCAATTCCTTGGCTACCTTACAATGAATAAAATTATGGGTAATACTCGAATCAATCAACACTATTAACTTTCTCCTATTGAGATGTCCTTCTATCTTGAGACTTTGAGGAGTGGTAATTCTTGCCAATGCATTACGGATAGCTGTTCCGACTCATTTCTTCCTCTTCTAGGGTTGGTTCTTGGTGTATATCCTCTTCTTTTGAAGATTCTTGTTCATTTTCTTCCTCACCCATGTAAATTTATTTCTTCTCAAGACACTTACGACCTTTAGTAACAGACACTTACGACCTTTAGCGTATTTTCTATCACAACTGTATAAAAGCCCTTTTTCTCTTTTTTCTTCCAATTGTTGTGGTTTCAACCTTGGAGGTTTTGGAAATCTAGGAGTAGCAACACTTCCCTCCTTATAGAAGTGAGTGGTAGGCTTCCTTGTCGCCATAATTTTACATTCAATTTTTCTTACCAACTTGAATGCCTTCTCCAATGAATTAGGTTCCAAAAGGCGAACTTCATGTTGGATGTTATCCTTTAAAGTACCTATGAAGAGATCAATCCTGTGTTCCTCTAGAATACCAGTTACCCTTATATTCAACTTTTGGAAGTCCTCAATGTGCTCCCCCACTGAACCCTTTTGTTTGAGATTTATCGATTGGCTAAATATGGTGTTGCTCTTTGTATCCTCATAATGTGCTATCATTTCCTCCGTAAAAATTGACCAAGTGACATTTTTTTTATGGGAGCAAAGCCATTGATACCATAAAAATGTATTTTGTTCTAAATGTAAAGTTGCAATGCATACCTCTTGTGTGTTTTGCACATTATTGAGATCAAAATATTGCTCCATTTGTAGTATGCATGTTACAGGATCCTTTCCATCAAACTTCCTCATATCCATTTTTGGAATATGGTGGTTCTTTCCTCCAACATTAGATTTTATGAAATGACGAATAGAATTTATTTTTTTCTCATCATGAATTTCCTCTACTATCTTTTCACCATTAGGAAACATTTCTTGTATCAACTTTGTCAAACTTTCCATGTCTGCTTTTAGATCATTCTTCATGTTTTCCATCTTAGCTTCCATGTCATCCATCTTAGCCTCCATGCCATCCATCTTAGCTTCCATGCCATTCTTCAAACCATCCATATTAGATTCCACGCCTTTATTCAAACCATCCATCTTAGTTTCCAGCCTTTCTTCAAAGCTTCCATGTCATTTTTTGTTGCTCTTTCTAAGAGCAAAATTTGTTGCATTTGTTCTTGTAATTTGGATATGTCATGTCGCCATTCTTCGTCTTCATGAGTCATAGTAGAGCCTTCTAAAGGTTTAATGGGTGTTGAATTCATTTTAGGGGCCATTTTAGAATCCAATACTGATATCTATTCTACAATATTCCCTTGGAATCAATTCAACTTGATTCTTCAAACAAGAGTTATGCAATTCGGAAAGAAAAATACACACATTTGACTTGCTTTTGAGGAGCTCGATATTGAAATTGAATTATCTCTATAATTGTGAATCCTAAATATCTGAAATTCAGCCCTGTAGTAGCTCTCTAAAGCTTCTTTCAAATGCCACAAGTTTGACCTGATTTGGATTCTTCAAGACAAAGTTATGTCCAATCTCCCACAATGACCCAATTATGGACTGGTTCAGTAGAGCGAACTTGTAAAACTTTCCATGTTTCACTGTTTCCTCCTTTGGATCTAAAATTCATAGACATGAAACTATGGTCCGTGTAGTTGCGACCATTTTTTACATCATTCCAATCTGATGCTCAGAGAGAGAGTTATGAAGAGTTTCCCAATATCACCTCTTTGAGATGAAATTCAGGAGCATGAAAAATCCCTAACGTCCACAGACCATATCTCCGAAAACATTGCGAACCAAGCCCTGAAATTTTGCGAAAATGTTCCTTAGGATTTTGGCTTCTTGCTCTAAAAATTTCCACTTCTGAACCTTCGTAGAAAACAAATTATAGCGAAAATTCCACGATGACCTGTTTAGGTTAAATTTAGGAGTCTGCAAAAGCCCTAACATCCACAGATCATATCTCTGAAAATATTGCGAACGAAGCTCTAAAATTTTTCGACATTGTTCCTCAGGATTTTTTCTTCACACTTTAAAAATTTTAGCTTCTGAACCTTCGTAGAAAAAAAATTATAGTGAAAATGCCACGATGGCTTGTTTGGAGCAGCAAAATCCTAGAATCCAAAGCTCTAATACCAAATGTTGTGAAACCAGCTACAAAAATATAAGAAAAGAGAGATAAACACCTTAGAAATCAACCACTTCGCGGGGGGAACCTCCAATTCATTACATAAATTAATGATTCTTCGATGATACAAATTACAGAACCTCATTTCTATATATAGGGGTCCATGGGGCCACAATGTAATCAAAGCCGACCTAAAAATAATAATTTAAGGGCACAATAATAACAATATGGGGGTTACAGGGCTACAATAATAACAATAAGGGGATTACACTAACAACAATAAGGGACCATACTAGTAATATAGGGACCTAACATTAGTAGTCTTCTTTTATAGAGCAAGAATTCTCTTTTCTATAGACATGGCTTCTTTCATGTTTTCTACCAAAGTATCCTTATTGGCTCTATATACAAAAATTGCTATATTATAAGGAAGACAGGATATATACCATTCAATTTGTACATATACACCAGGTTTTAATGTAGTTGGTATTTTATTCAACAATTTTTTAAATATGGAATTGAAGTCGTTGATCTTTTCTCCTGAATTTGATTTAGTATTTGAAATATCATTTATGAGACTAGCAGTAGTATGATCATCACCAAATTTGGTGAAAATTTGTTCTTCAAATATGTCCCAGCTAGTAACATTTCTTGATGGTAATGAAAAGTACCATGATCTAGTTGATCCTTGAAAAGTATAGGGAAAAAAAAATTACTACACTATCTTCTTCAGAGAGATCATTTAGGTTCATGGCAAGCATGAAATTATGGAGATGTTCTTCAGCATGGAGAGCATCATCTGGATTATATTTAGGCAACCATCTCTCCAGATGCTTGGGTAAATCATGAAGAGGACCTGCTAATTGAACAACTCTAGGACTAGTTCATGGCCTACTTGCCATTGTGTGACTTGGAGGATTGGTTTGTCCTAAAGGGGGATTTGAAGAAAAAGAGGTAGTTCTAGATGTGGATGTAATTGAAGATGAAATAACCACTGAAATGGTACTGCTTGAGGCAACACTAGCTAATTGATATGAAGAGATAAGAGTAGATGAGGAATTAGGTCGAGAGGATGTAATTGAAGGAGGAATAAATGATGGAGTCCGAGGAGGAGAAGATGAAATAATATCACTAGTAAATGTTTTAGTTTCAGATTTTGGAGTTTCCTATGATGGCAATGAAGAGGAAAATCAAACGGAGTTATTCCAAGTTTTTCACTCTAAGAATGAGTCAATACACTAGTACCTTGAAAAATTGAAGTAATACTTTCTTTGGAGGCTTTAGAAAGCACCGAATTTTCTGTTGAAATAGAAATTTATTCCAATTTATTTATCAGAGTCTGTACTTTGGGTGATTCTCTAGTATAGCTAGGGGAGAGTTCTTTGGGAATTAAACTAGGAGACTTGGGAGGAGTTTGTATAACTTTTGATCTAAAGGTAGGAGATTTTGAGCGTGGGCTTGAAGTTGTAGGAGATTTGTAGGGGGATCAAATATTTTGATTGTATTTTGTTTTAGGATTAAGCTTTGGTGCCATTCATATTCTAGTGGCCCTCCTTCTAGCACCAAAAATGTTGATGCCTAAAAATTTTCTGTAACAACATCGAGGAAAACCACCTGGTTGGGGACTTAGAAACCATCCCTTACCCGTTTGAGATATTGGCTCCGACTAGATTTTTGGGACCAGTTTCCCAATAAAAATAATTGAATGGATTTGGTGGTATTATAACTGAATATGACTTGGTGAATGAGAGTGATAACAAGTTTAAGGAATATATATATATATATATATATATATATATATATATATATATATATATATATATATCCATCCCAGGATGAATTATCTTTCTCTTATATGCGATTTAAAAAAGATAATATTTAAGTGATTGAAAATGAATATTTATCAAACACTTAGAGAAATGTAAAAAAAATTAATATAATTGATTTGATTAAATATTTAATCAAATAAATTGATTAAGCACATATTGCATCTATTATTGCATGTATGGTACATGTATAAAAAATGGAAATCAAAGCATGTTCAAAAGTGAATTAGTGCTAGATTGTGACGTCAACATAAAGATAAAAGTAAAATATATATGTTAAATCTACTCTTTTGAAAAAAACAGTCTCTGGTCCAACCCTTTCTATTAATAAAAACTTTAAGAGTACAAAAGTGAAACTTCTGTAAAGTATTCTTTTCAAAAGTTCAAGATCCTTTCTTTAAAGGCATGAAAGCGTTTATATAGTAAAATAAAAGGTAGAAAAATAGAAAATACATAAAGAGTTGAGGAGGTTTAAAAAAATCTCCTTACATTAAGTGAAATAAAAACAAAAACAGATTTTGGTTGGATGACTAGCTTCAATATTGTGTTGTTGTCTCTTTTTCCATTGGTTCTTTGAGTTGAAGGATGTACATCATAGGCTGAAATTCAGGAGGTTGGCCTAGCCTGATGCACAACTATCCCGTATAGACTGCATCTGAGAGTGGATGCATCATATAAGAGGAAGTGTCGGTTAGACAATGCAACATTAACCATTGGCTATGTGGCTTGACTAAGTGCTTCTAGTACTTGTCCCAATCAAGCTCATTTTAGACATTTCTTGCCACTCTCTTATCAAATATTTTTCAACAAGTAGAGAACCAGGTGGGCATTTATCAATTAGATTGGCACCAATGAGGTTTTGGCTGAATGTTTCAACAATTTTGTTGGCGACATCCCTAGCCCTAAAAATTTCCCTTTCAGCCAATTTTAATTGTATTTCCCACTCGATTAACAAGATTTCCTTTTTATAATATTCAACCCTGGGAAGATTGGCCTTTTGGTCTTCAGCAGTATATTTCTAGGTGACATATTGGTGAGAATTTATCATCAATTTCATCAAAACTGATCCTTTGGTAAGCTACTTGATTAATCACAGAATCACTGTTTTCCCACAACTCAATCATGCTAGACATATTTTGACAGAAAACAACTTGTTGTTGAGCCAAAAAAGTGTTTTTTTTGGTGCTTCCTTTTTAAAATCATCCAACTTTGGATTATCCTTTAACTGTTCCATAGTAAATTGCAGTTGATGGATTTGTGCATCCTTAGCACCAATGTTAGATTGATGCTGAAATTTTAGTTGATTGAAGCTTTCTAAAGCTATGTGACCCATGATTGATGCTGTAGGTTAATACTATGTTTTTCTGCTACTAGCTCTTACTCTAGCTGAAGTATTTTTTCATCCTTCTCCTTTAATACTTTTTGTACTTCCATAGCTTTATTAATTGAGGCAGGTGCATAAGCACCAAGGAACTGAGATAACCATGATAGATCCTGGGATGGATTTGATTGAGGGTCTTTCCAAACTATCTGCATTGAAACATCACCAGGGACTAGAGCCTATGACTTTTCAATTCTTCTCCTCTTCCTTTGTCTGCTCATGACATCTTTATGATTTGGGATGTAAAATATATCTGCTCATGACTTCTTGATCTCCTTTAAGTTGTTGATCAAAGTCTTTCCATACTTCATCTAAGTCACTAGAAAATAATGGATCGTTAGTTTGAGTTCCAATAGACTTATCTAGTCTTGTTCCATTAATGACTTTAGTATCCTTAGGGGTTTGTTCCTTTCCCTCTTCTTTCTTCTACTGCTTCTTCTCTTTTGTTTGTTTTTCTTTCTGTGAGATAGGTTGGGATCTCTCCAGAATATCTAGAGGAATAATTTCCAACCTTTTATTCCTGTAATGTTTGAACTTTTCTAGTTGTTGAGGATTAAGGCGTAATACTTCCAATTTCTCCATTGTTGAATAAGTATCAACTGACTCAACTAAGTCATCAAAATCATCATTTTCATGAGCAAATGGCCCGATTTTCACTTGAGTAGTGAAATTTAATGCAAATTTGTTCGGGTCAGATTTCCTATTAGGAATTGCAAATAGTTTCAAACATTGGATTTGATTAATTTCTAATCCAGCATCTTTAAAATTGTCTAATGCATAGACACCACAATAAATAGGAAAGGAAGGCCATGCCACTTTCTTTGCTTCTTTCAAAACTTTGGTCAATCCATGACCCACTATCTGATACGCAACTTCTCTTGCGAGATTTTTTTCCGCAACATATAATGGGAGGACCTGTGGTGGGGCTAGGCTTCCAAAAACTCTGACATAAGTAAATAATTTTTCCCCAAAACATTTCCCAATGGATGTGAAGTCAGCCTTGGGATTCTTTAGACAATAATTGGGCCTTTTCATCAAACACAACTTGAAATAGTGGGAGCATAAATCTGTCGCAAATATTGTAGATATTGGTTTCATATTTAGATTCCCATAGAACATCATGATAAATATGAATGGGAGTGGGGTATTGGATAGTACATTTCCAGCCCATGGTTGGAGAATCTGATTTAAAACACACTGCATCCATAATTTATGCACTCATATAGAATGGGAGAAGGATCTCAGAGTAAAATGAACGATTTTTTTTGTATTCAAGAATCTCGGTAGAAATATTGTTTGACAAAATGGTTCCCCAGTCAATGATGTAGGAGTGTGTGACGATATCCATAAGGTGAACCCATTTCAATGGAGAATATATTGGTATTAGGTTGGCTAAATAGTCTAGACATCATAGCGGAAATATAACAATAGGGACCAGCAAGTAAAGCAGTGGAATACATACCTTTATCTTCATGATTATGCTTATTAGGGTTACTCCTCCATTTCTTTATGGGATCCAATTGCAACCTTTTTTCCTTTGCGAAATGCGCTAGGAAATATTCATCATACATCTTCTGGGGTTCCGGAATGTGGTACATTTTCTTCATATCTTCTACTCTGAATGACCCTATCACTGTGCCTCTTCTTATTAATAAGGTTCTATCTGAAATGTTGAGGTTGTAAATAATCCATTTCACCATATATGAATATAGTAGAATATTGGGGTGTGTAGCAATTCAGTGCAGAAAAGAGTTGGAAACGTCAAAAATAGTAGCTTCTGAGGTATCAGATGCATCTGTAGTAGCTTTTATTTCAACCCTATAGGTTTTTTCATCTTCAAATAGCCTATACATTTATTCCCATCAAGCATAACCACTTTCTATTATGCATGTAGTATCTGGAAATAGGGGCGGAATTTTTGTTACTTCATTAGCAGGAGGCGCAGGATTAGGGGGAGCCCTGGGTTTCTTTGAATTCTTTGTGGCCATAGACATTGCTGAGGAATTCCACTTTTCTAGACTTGTCTGCGAAAGAAGAATAAAAATGAGTAAAAATGAAATTTTGTCACAATACGAAAGCAATGTAACAATAATTGAAATGATGGCAAATAAAAATTGGCATGTAGAGTAATATAAAACATTAATTCTTTTGCAGTCAAATAACATTTGGAGGCTCGAGCTGTTATACCGCTAAGTCATAGCATGAATGGAAAGTGTGGGTTTACATGCCTGAATAGATGTTTAGATGTTTAAATAATATATCTCGCATTGCAGATTCATTTGTGTGTGAATGTTCTAAAACACCAAGCACATTTGTTTTGCCGATTGTGATTAATTCCTTTTTCGCTCTGTAAAAATATTTTTTAATTTACTATAACCAAGGTTTTGAAAGCTTTGAACATTAGTGGGGAAGGCAAGATGAAAAATATTGCGATACAATATCACAATCGAAATCTCGGCAAAACTGGATGGCGGAAGGAAATGGTCACTGGAAAAAGTGTGATGCGATGTGATGTATCACATCTAGGAAATGATATTGGGGGTAGATTGAATGATGGCAAGATGGAAATGCGATTTGAGATTGTGACTGGTGACATGGAAAAGGCGGGTTCTACGGTTTTTCTTTCATGAAACATGATTTAATCAGAAAACCTTTTTCCTTTATGAAATCCTTTTTCAGGTTTTATTACCTTTTATTGATATCGCATAGCAATATTCATATGGAGTGGCCCAGCATGTCATGTGTTGTATTCACGATTTACGATTGTGATCTACAATTGCGTTTCTTTTGACTTTTCTGCCTAAGTGTTTTTAAGTCAATAAAAAAATGATGCCTTTTAGTGTTTCAAACTCCTATTTCTATTTTAATAAATCACTTAAGGGTCTTTTTTTTCCCAGTCTAAAATTTTTAAAAGGGTCCCCATTATTTTTCTAAGGAAACTATTCTAAAATAATGAGGGTTATTGAATAGCACAACAGAAGATAATCATCATAATCAGATCCATAAGTCTAAACAAAAGTAAAGTCATAAGTCAAGGAATACTTACCTTCAATGAGAGATGATCTTCTCCCTCTTGAACCAACCTTCAAGGGCCATCCATAGACCACATAACAGTGTTTCCTTCAATCAAATTTATCAACAACCAAGTCTACTAGAGGCTATCCCATTGATGGCTTCATCAAATCAATCCCAATTACTTGAGAATCTTCACATAGACCATGCTAGGGTTTCATACATCAAATCTAAAGTCTTTACCCTAAACCATGGTTTCTCTCAAACCCTTACAATCAAACCCTTATGCACTAACTACCTAGGGTTTTCTTCATACCCTAGAATTATTTTAGGTCTCCACCATCCTCTTCTTGCTTCCATCAAAAGTGTCTCCATGGGGGTGATCTCCATGGCTTTTATTAATCTCATATCTAATAATATGTTAATTTTTCATAGCGATGTATTGATCTTTTCTTTGATAGATGAATTTATTCATTAATACATTAAGTTCACCCCATACCATTATATCATTATTCAGATTTACACTATTAACCATTAGCATATGCAACTATGTAGAAAGAATAATAACACCATCATCATCTATGCAATGAAACATAAAGAAACAAATGGAAGAAAATCATGCACACATAGAGACACCAGGATTGGTCTGAGACCAGGCAAAAACACACTTTGGGGAAAACCCTTGCAAATTATTCTTCTTAGATCATCATCAAATGATTCAATAAATAACAGTACAATGATCCATTGATCCATATATTCATAATGCAGTAAAACAACACATGCATAATACATCTATAAACATAATTTTCTGAAGGATCTCGATTATGAGAACTATAATGCACTGCCACTACCTGTATCACACTATTGAAAATTTTTTTCACTGAGAGAAAACTTCAGAGAACTATAGATTCATCTTTGAGGGCTTGATCTACCTTCTAAGGCACTAACCACACCCTTGACCTTTTGTTCTTGCAGGTATGGGTCCCTGGTCGCTACCAGGAAATTGTGCCTATGGCTATGGAAGAGTACAGTCTAATCTGCCTTCTGAGGCCCTAGACACAACCATAACACTTGTTTTCTATAGCTATAAGTCCCTAGCTGCAGGCAGAACACACTATGCCTGTGTTTATGACTTTGATCAGCCTAATCAACCTTTGAAACCCTAGCCACTACCTTAACTCATTGTTTCTGTGGCAATGACACCCTAGCCTTAGGAAGGAAAAACTGTGCTCGCAGCTATAACCGGAAAATGTTACTGTCAAGCCAGGGCTATGATACATCAAATCCTAAATTAGAGTGATCCTCTCACCTATGATTCTAGACCCTATGCAAACTCCTTTTGTCAAACCTATGTGATCCAAAACAAAATAGACAAACCAAGACAATGGATGCAAATAGAATATCGCTTGAGCAATGTGTGTGATTGAGCTTGATGCCACTTCTATTTATATGCTTTTGTGTGGGTCCACTTGGGATTAAGGCCAACTTAACCAATTCAACATGTGCTTAGGTCGACCCATTCCGTTATACATTAATAAATAAAATAATTCAAAAATTAACTTCCTCTTAACCAAATGGGGTAATATTTAGATTGATTTTGGTCCTCTCAAAAAGAGGAATCTATTGCAATTATTATATTCATCATATGAGCTATCCAAAGTGAAATTTGACCATAATTGCATAATTTTAACAACATGGAACTAAACAACCTCGTTTCTCTTATTCTATTTATAAAAATCCTCCTTATCCTCGAATGCAAATACGAGTTTCTCAACCAATTTCATCATGCCTAGGATACCCTCCACCACTGGTTAACCTATATCCACATGGTCAACCTTTATAGATGAAATTTAATAGCCAGTTTCCATTTTTTGCAACATTTGAGTTACCAAACTTATCCTAGCTAATGAATGATCTCATTTTTCATTCTCCTTGGTGGTCGACTATTCCTACCAAATTTCTGAGTGACATTTCAAAATTTAATGAAAATGTGGAGAAGATTTGTCCACTCACATTATGACCTATCATTTATGGTGTTCATCCAACTCCTTGAATGATGATTCTAATTGTTTACAAATTTTCTAGAGAGCTTTTACTGGTACGAAATATAAGTGGTATGCTGAATTGCCACGATATTCATTCAAAAAATTCATGCCTTGGAAACCATGTTTCTAACCCATTTCCAATTTTTTAGCATCACTCTCATGGGAGTAAAAAAAATTATAAGTCCAAGATTATTGAATTAATTATTATGATGAAAGTTGGGATTTAAACCTACCTTTCTAGATTGGGTTTGTTCCTCATAGTTAGGAGTCAGTTTAGGGCTATTTGGTTAAGATATTCTCTCCCATTAGTTAGGCTCCTATATTAGTGTGTGGTTGAGATATTTTCCCAACCAAAGAGTCCAAGATAGACACATTATCTTGAGAATGAGAGGAATACATTAAGGTTGTGGCCTTTTCCGCCATGTATGGTTTTTCTATGTCTCTGGTATTTTTTATGAGTGTTAATTTTGGTTAATTTTTCTACATGTGGTATCAAAGCTAGAAGAGCAAAGAAGCTTTGGTTCGATCATGGGGAATTTCACATATGGGAAGATCCAATAGAGATTGGATGAAATTGCAGGATAGATTTAAAGGCATCGAATTGAGGAATCAAGGTTTTGTCTCATTAAATCAATTATGGAACTGAATTGATTGAATTTTCCTGAAGTGAAGAAGATCTATGAATCATCGCTTCAAGGGTACGTTGATCCACTTATTTCTATCACTGTCTACAATGAAGGACTATATAATCATATTTTTGGGCCTCTAATGAATGATTTTCTCTATTGGAAGAGGGGCACAATAGCATTCTTATACCTTGGATGAGTTCTGTTGGCAAGAGATATGAGTTTGCTTTGATTGGTGGGCCGAAATCACTCATGCAAATTGTTGGACATGCACTATGTGGCTGGAAGGTTGAAGCTCCTTAGCTTCATATAAGTCGTGACTTCAAAATACTTTTCCAAAGTCTATGTCTGGTAATTCCATATACAAATGCTACTATAATAAATACTTGCAAGCATCCATAGCTATGTAGGATGAATATCTACAGACTTTACTCGTTCAGACCTTTGGAATTGACTTGTGCATTGAGCCACTAGAGTGTGATTTTTTTTTTGTGTCTGTATATTTGTTCACGTGTAGATATGAATGTGCTACTGCAATTTATCAAGCCAAAAAAATGGACTGACCTAATCCAATCTAATCTGATTTTCGCATGCAGGCCTATTTCGATGAGTTGAAGAATATTTCCATAGGCCTAAATTCATGGTTTAATGAAACTACATGGAGATCAACACCCTCGCAATCTCGCTGCATTATTTCTCTCATTCCCTGCACTTTGAAAAACGTAGTTCTTTGGTTGGAATCATTGAAATATTAAAAACTATTTAGATATGTGTTAGTTCCTCCATTAAAGCCTTTTTTTGTGCCAATATGCGTTGTAGAAATTTGTCTAACACTGCCTAAGTATCATATCACTCAGTAGGGATGGAAGAAAATCTTGTGTGTCAAATGTAAATGTTCAGTACATCACAATCCAAGATGTATTTAATGACATTTGAATCCAAAACAATGGTGGAATATGTAGTTATTACTGCATATTTCTTGAATTCTTGTTGCAAGAATGAATAGGAGCAGGCAATGCAAAGGAGACAATAATGGGGAATAATGCTCAACAAATTCGACCGTTAGACATTTTTATTGTACAAACCATGATATTACCAGAGGGGTAATAAAGAGGGATGATGGTATCTCTTCTGTGAAAATTCAAAGCCGTGGGAAATTTATCACAAAGTTTTTGGATTCGGGTTAAATACAGTGGGATTTATTGTCAAAGGATCTCTTTTTAGAAGCACATGGATGCAATCACACCTTATGACAATGACTCTTGTTTTTTATTGAAAGGATCTATGAAATTATGAATAATTAGTCCACTTTTAGCTACATATAAAAATAGCGGTGGTATGACATTTTGAGCACACATTATTATTATGGTACACATTAGGGTGTCATTAATGTTGGTTTAATTTATAGCCATTCAAGGAGTAGGGCACACTTTTGTGGTTGGGTTTTTAAACCATGGTATTTTTTCCTTAATGTACATAAATGCCTTTTAAAGTATAACATGGGACTGTGAGTTCATAGTCATAAGTCTTCAAAATTTACAATAGTCAGTTTTAAGGCCCAACATATTTCTTCCAGTGCACTAGTTCATATGCATAATTATGGAAGAATATCATAATTTCATAGAGAGTGAAATTTTAAAGGTATTTTATTCACACTTTGAAGGTGAGATTTTATAGAATACTACAAATGAAAGATCCACCTTGCTAGAAATGTAAATTGGTTTTTCAGTTCAACATTTAATGGATAAGTGATGCTATTTTCTCCAGCAACAACAGTAAAAATTAATGCTCCTGTGATTGTAGCATCAACACCATTGCATATGATAAACATCTCCATCTGATGAACTTGGCTCAAACTTAAGGAAAGAGTAATGTTTTTGTTTGGAGTAATAAGTAAATTTTTAATTTATGGAGTGATAAATCATTTTTTAAAGTAAATTTTTACTTCTAGAAGGTTGAGTCGGTGTCCATCCAATTTTTGAAGACAATTTGTCTTCAAGGAGCTCTCACACTCTGTGCTTGAGAAGCTTCAACGAAGATGTTGTAAAGATGAAAGTTTGATGAAATCACTATTTAATAAAACATATTTTTTGATGGTGCTTGTGTCCTAGATATTTCTAAAATTGAATAAGGGGATCTTAGGTACACCATGAGTGTGTTTGTGATGGCGCATGATTCTTGATGCTGCTTATTTTTTGTGTGTCTAATTTTTGGTACTCATTTTTTCATATGGTCAACATGGAGTACACAACAAGTTAAATAATTTTATGCACATAATAAATTATCTTCAAACTCATCTAATCAAGCATACATAAGAAAAGTACAAGAAATTCAAAAGCTGCAACACATAATCAACATCAACATCAAATTCAACATCATTCAATCAAGGCAATCAAGTTAATAAAGCTGCAAACTCAAGCATTCCAAAGCAAAGTCTACATAAGCATTCAAAGACAATTAGTCATTGTGTAACTTGAAAATAAATTTATTTATTGTAAGTATACTTTTAATCAAATTCAAATTGAGTTGAATTGTAATGGTGCATTCTTAGTTGAAACCAGCACCCAAGTTTTGAACTAATAGGAGTTAATGTGAGTCAATTCTCTTCAATTGAATCAATTGAGTAAAGTGATTCCATTCATGTGAACTTGTCATGAAATATTTCTATTGGGTAGTATTCTACACCCTTCTTTTGTAAATTCAAGCAATGTTCAAGTAAATAAATTCAAGCAAGGGATTAAGCAAGTTAAAAAACAAATGATTGTGATCAAGTGAGCGTGAAAGCAAGCCAGTGTGAAGTTGATTGAAGCATTCACAAAGTTCAAGCGAGTGTGAAGTTAATTGAAACAACAATCAAGCAAGTGAGCAAGTTCAAATCTAAAGCAAGTAATCATAATATTAAAACAACAATCAAGGAAGTTAAAATCTACAACAATTGAGCGTGAATTCTAACATTCAATTATCCAAGCGAGCATATATTCAAGCAATAGATCAAGAAAATTCCTAAGCAAGCGAGCGTGATAAAGTCAATCAAGCGAGCCAGTACCAAAGCGTGTAAAAATGGGCAAAGGTGGAAAACATCTTCAAAGTGTCAAGATGGAAATTAAAGAGTTGAAAGAGTGCAATCATGAGTTACATAATAAAATTAAATTACTAGAATGGAAGTTGAAGTAGAATCAAAGCTTAATCGATCAAATTACTAGTGCATTAGAAGCTGCAAAAAAATTGGAGCATGAGATAAGAGAAAAACTCATTAGTGCACTCCAAATTAAGTTAAGTGAAAAGCATGATTTACTATATTCACAATTTACAGAGAAGTTAGATGCAATTTGTGACACTGAAGACCTCATCCAGCAAGTTGATGAAAGTTGTGATACATTTGATCTAATCCACCAACTTGATGTCATTTGTGACACAAGTGATCTTATCCAGTGAGTTGCACTACTTAATGATGCAACGAGTAGTACCAAATATCAAATTGATTAGTTTGATGTAGCATGACAAACTGATGAACTATTAATGATTGATGCCCAGTGTGAAACAAAATATTCAATAAATCAAGGAAATAATGTTAGCAACAATAGTAAGTATGAAGAACAACAATAGGATAGTATTTCCAAGAAAGTGATCAAACCTTGGGAAGAAATTTCCTTCAAAAAAGATCGACATGGACAAGGTTACAACAAAGACAACAATTTGTATGTTCCAGATTACTCAAAACCAGTGCATTTTTTGAGTGCAAGATTTCTAGATAGTGTTCATAATAAGTGTAACCATTGTAAATGAAATGGCCATATGGAGAGTATATATTTTGACCTCCATTCTTGTCACCATTGTGGCAAGAAAAATCATTCATTAGAAATTTTTAGTAAGTGAAATCAACCACCTAGAGTGAAGATCAATTATGCATGGATTGATCCTTAGAAGTGGTCCACTACAGTCAAACAATTTTCTATGTGTTTATCGATAGATTCAGTCTCACATGAAGACAACTTTTCGAATACAACGAAGATGGTGTAACTCTCCTACACTTAAGAATGGGAGTTCAAAAATAAAATTCTAATTGTCTCTCCTTTCAGATGACAAATCGGGGGGGATTTATAATAATGGAATTGAATGTTGTCAGACTAAAAGTTTCGACAACATCTACAAAGAAGAAGTGAGCATTTTTCAACAACATCAACAAAAGTAGAAGTTAGTCATTTTTGACATCATCAGCCAGTGGGCGATCATCATCAGTATCCATTGGGTGGTAAATATCAAAGCAGCTAGTGGGAATCCAACATAATTTAGCTAGCAGAAAGTTTCGACATTAGCAAGTTTGCTAGTGGGCGTTCTCAATATTTTTCTAGTGGGCGTTCTCAATATTTTTTTAGTGGACAAAAAAATTCGCTAGTCGGCGTCATCAAAAAATTTTCAGTGGACAAAGGATGTTGATTGTATAGCCTCACTCTCATGTGAGTAAAAAAATTCTAAGTCAAAAATTATTAAATTCATTATTATCATCAAAGTTGGGATTTAATCCTACCTTTCTAGATTGGGTTTGTTCCTCATAGTTAGGAGTCAGTTTAGGCCTAGTTGGTTGAGAGATTCTCTCCAAATAGTTAGGCTCCTATATTAGTGTGTGGTTGAGATATTTTCTCAACCAAAGATTCCAAGATAGAAGAATTATCTTGAGACAAACTTCCTCATGTATATTATAAACATTATTTTAATGATAATGAGAGGAATACATTAAGGTTGTGGCCTTTTCTGCCATGTCTATTTTTTCTATGCCTTTGGAATTTTTTATGAGTGTTAATTTTCGTTAATTATTATACACAATTTCCCATTCATTATGAAGCTAGAACTAATCTTTTGACCTCCTTGAAGTAGTGTGACTCCACCCATGTATCTGATCATATACATGAGTATTCGTTAAAACTTACATTCCCAATCAGTTATTGGCATAGTGGTTTGTCAAATCCCTCGTGTACACTATAACTAAAGACATGTCCAAAGGCAAAGTTGTTACTGAAGAGGAAGGAATTGCATGTGCTCAATATCTAGATTTGATTTATACTCAGTATGGGATGATGTATGATAAGATACCCCAACAATATGTGACCTCAACACACAATTCCACCTTCTCCCTCCTCAAAATAATCACACACTGTTGATGGCATGGTTTGTTTTGTTAGTTAACAATTGTTGAATAAATACTCTAATCAAGCTAATTTGAAATATTCTCCCACTGTGACTAATCAAAACCCTCCCAATCCTTCTCTTGTGAGTACTTTCGAGATAAACGTTGTTCAAACCAATAAAGGAAAATCTTAACAACCTGGAAGTAACAAAAAATACACTACAAGAAAAAAGCACATTGGTGAGGGTCATGCTCGTGACGGACCTTTAAGGTCCATCACCAATGTCACATATGGTGACGGTCCTTAAAAAACCGTCAATGTAAGTGTATACAGTGATGGTCCTTTATGGTCCGTCACCAAAGACATTTTCAATGACACTTTTGGTGAGGGTCGTTAAAGGCCCATGACTAATTCTCTCTTTGGTGACACTTATAGTGACGAACTTTTAATGACCCTCACCAATGCTCTTTTTGTTACTTTTGGTGACGATCAAAAAATGTCTGTCATCACTGATCATTAAAAAACCATCACTGTAAGTGTATATAGTGATGGTCCTTTATGGTCCGTCACCAAAGACATTTTCAATGACACTTATGGTGAGGGTCGTTAAAGGCCCATCACTAATTCTCTCTTTGGTGACACTTCTAATGATGAACTTTTAACAACCCTCACCAATTCTCTTTTTGTTACTTTTGGTGACGGTCAAAAAATGTCTGTCATCATTGATCATTCCAATGAGTTTTTGATGACGTTATGTGCCTGTTAATATATTTTTTGTCAAAATATAATTATTTAATACCATTATTGTGGAGTATTTTTTATAATATGTCCAAGGCCATAGTGGTTAGGGTCAGTCAATTTTTTTAGAAGTAATTAGTGTGTATCATTTCCCTCAAGTAATGACAAGTCGAATAGAAATTTCCTATGATTCAACACAGGATTCATATCTCTTAAGCTTATTATCTAGCAAATTCCCATTAGATAAAGTTCCACTATTGTGTGTAGGAAATATATTATTTAATACATAATCAAGCTTTGACAATTCTATTAATGAGAAATACCTAACAATCCTCAACAATCTGGGCACACCTTAAATTAATGCTTTGGCACACACTAACATTTCTTAGCACCCCACATGTCTTGGAACATCTTTGTACCTAGAACATCTTGTGATGACACTGATGCCCAAGCACATGGTGGCATGCACTAGCACAACATGGAAGTCTCCTAGCATGTGTTGGCATGATGCATATAGTCCCTAGAATGCCCTGGAACACCTTGGTTGAATGCATTGACATACATTAGCAACTGGCACACAATGCCACTTGGCATGTATTGGGACCTATTATTAGTGTGCCTAGCATGCCCATTTTAAAAAAGATAAAGTCCTGACTTATTAACCCTCTTATTGGTTCTTCCTTTCGTTGCCTTGACACATATTGACATACCCTGGCACCCTGCGCCACATCCTTAGCACCTAGCATGTATTGGCATATCTTGGCACTATTAATTGGCACATGATATAATTAGCATACCCTGGAACTCCCAAGCACACTTTGGGAATTATTGACATGCCTTTATATTCCCTAGCATGCCTTACCAATGCTTAGCATACCTTATCACTCCCTCCTTGGCATGACAACTAACACTCACTAACACTAGTCTCTGGCACACATTCTTGATATTCATTAACTTCCATGAATTTTTACCTAGTGCTCCCTTAATGTTTTTTCCTAGTAATCCTTAACACTCATCAACATGCATTATCACTCTCTAGCACAACTTAGCACTCTTCAACATTCCCTTCCACTTCATAACATGCATAACACTAGTCCCTGACACATATTGGCGCTTGGAAAGTCTTAAGATGTATGGAATACGTTGAGATGCCTTGGTATGATTTGGCATGGTTTAATATTAAATTTATTTGTGATGATCAATTGTTGGAAAGTAGATGAGAAGCAACAAAGGAATACTCAGCACTTAGAATTCACTTGGCACCTATTTCCACCTAGTGTTGATGTGCCTAGCATGCCCCTCTTAGAAAAGGTAAATTGATGACTTATTAACCATCTTATGTGTTCATTTCCTTGTAGTTTAACTTTTTTCTCCCTTTTGTTTTCTTGACAGTCCCTGAAACGCATTGACACACCCTTGCACATCTTGGCATGCCTTATCACTTGGCACATCTTAGCATGTTTGACATGTATTCCAACTATATGTCACATCAAGGGGGTGAAGAGAGATGCAGTCTTAAAGTAGGTTGAGTACGAGGGCCGAGTAAGGGTTGCTAAAGGGAGGTCGTGATCATCCTCCAAGAGCAAGATCATCATGTGAGGGTTTAGAAGAATGTTGCATACCTTAATGGTCGGTTTGCGCAAGGAAGTAGGATGCATATAGTTGGTTCTCTTCTGGCAGATCGAGCTTAAGAGAGGTTTCTCATGAGAATCTGTGCACGTGATTTCAATGGTGTCTTTGTGTGAAGGCCGCATAAAATTCTAAATGTTGAAATTTTCAACAAGAAACAGTGAGATTGGAAACCATAAAGGAAAAAAAAATGCACCCACACTGGTGAGGAATTTTGATGCACCAGGAGTAAGGAATGTGGGGCGTCTAATTTATTTTTCTCTTAAATAAATTGAACAATAAATTGTAATTTCATCTCATAACAACTTGTGTCAGTTAATTAAGTCATGATGACCGAGTTAGCTCAAGAAATTCAAGTTGAGGGTCTAAGATGAGGCATCTAGAGGGATTCTAATATTTTTGGGGTCCAGTTGAAGTTGATGCATTAGTGGGGTGCAAGTGTAATTAACTCAATTAAATGAGTTAAAATCAGTTTAACTAGTTCTAACTGAGTGATGAGCTAGTGAGAGGTCTAGTGAATTAAATTAGATTTAATTCACAATGAGTGATCAATCAGATAACTGATAATTCGCTATTAATAGTTGCATGCATGTCAGTTTCGAGGAATACCCAGTTGAGACAGAGGTTAAAGGGAACATAACTATTAGTTGTATTCAGAGAAAATTTCCCATGTGCAATTATAAAGTCATTGGGATGCCATGATGGATTGCGCAATCAAGGAAGACTGATTTTCCTAATTAATAAGGAGTTAATTCCCAAGGAATTGCATGAGCAAGGCAGGCTAAATTAAGGATGAGAATTGGTAAGTACTAGACCGAGTTTTCCTAGATCAACTGGAGACAATTGATAGAGTGTTGGAGAATCTCATGAGAGATTAAGAATTAATGTATTGTTTCATGATTCCTTGACTTAATACACAATAGAGATAGAGGGGTTTTGAGCAGTTTCTTTCCCCAAATACATCATGTTGTTGTGCGATTGATAATTTATCTCTTACTTATATGTGATTGTGCGGTCGTGTTTTTTTTTCTGCAAATTGTAGCAAGGATTCAATATCTTGTTTTAGTAGATTACAAGATCAGATTGAATCTCGTTGGTTAGATTTTCTAAATGGTATCAGAGTAAGAATTTTTTGGGCAGCGAGTTTGCAGAGAATATTTAAATATTTTGGTGTAAAATTTTCAAAAAAAAAACAGAATATTTGGATTCCTTGCGAACATCTACCCAAATGAAAAAAAAAAATCGGTTGAATCAGAGCTCGGATGAGGGAGATATCATTGATTTAAAATAAACTCTTTTTTAGAAACTTTTTGTAACGTCGGGACAATTACACTGTGTGCAAGTCAAGAACCTATATGTACTTGAGGTACCAGATGCATGCAAATCTTTGAGGAGAAAGGCAGAAGTTAGAGACTTGGTGGTTTAGAGGGAGAATTAATTACCTCTCAACATGCATCCTCATGAGAAGCAGTCTCAGAAGGTTGTGGAGTAGCTGCCACAATTGGATAAGCAGAGAGGAGACCAAGTGGAAGTGTCCACTCAAGCAGAGACCTCAATGAGGGTGAAATTTCAAGCCAGATGTGAAGATGGAGCAACCAAACCTCGAGGTGTAAGGAGGGGTGATGTGTAGACATAATCCTAAGATAAGAAATTTTGGCAAGGTCCATTGAGATGGTGTGTCTCATGGATCGAACCTCGCTACAAGGAGCCCACAATACAATAGTAGTAGGAAGGATCAGTTAGATTGATGTATTCAGATGCCAGCAAGACAGAAATCAAAGTGACATATGTCAAATGCTGGAGCACAAATCAGAGTTAACAACTGTCCAAAGGGCATGGATGCAGATGTCAGCAGCGGCACAGAGAATCTAGTACTAGACAGGTGCAGTAGCTAGCAGCAGTCGGAAGACTCTTATGACAGATGCATTATACTGATTCAGTTGTTCGGAGGCCATTCAGTTTCAGGATTTGCAAGTGCAAACAACACTAGAGAAGTGTAGCATGAAAAACATTCCAAAGGTATCAGATGGGGATAGATTGAATTCCTTTCTTGTTGAGAGGGAGTGTTGAAATTTGCAACAAGAAACAGTGAAATTGGAAACTAGAAAGGGAAAAAAAAATGCACCCACACTGGTGAGGAATTTTGATGTACCAGGAGTGAGGAATGTGTGGCTTCTAATTTATTTTTCCCTTAAATAAATTGGACGATAAATTGTAATTTCGTCTCAAAACAACTTGTGTCAATTAAATAAGTCATGATGATTGAGTTATCTCAAGAAATTTGATTTAAGGTGATCGAGGTGGATATTGGTGGCCACTCGCCCATTCCACTTGGGCCCTCGCCATTGTTTCTTTCAGTTTTTCAGTTTCCTTAATTATAGCACAATTTACTATTTTTGTCAGTTTTTTGGGTCCTGAACTTCCAGAGCCATTTTGAGGTCCCAAACAACATTTTTTGGGCATGAAAGGTTTAGTAATTTCGTAGAAATCGCATTAGCAGTTGTAGTCCTCGGAGAGATTTTTCTAACGAGGTATCATGTGCGTCAAATGAAGATCATATGACCAAGTTACGACCCCGGGAAGTTGGCTACCCAACTAACCCCAACGAGGCCCATAAAATCTTGGTGTTACATCTTCTTGGGTTAGGGTTTTGTCTTATTTTTAAATAATAAAAAGACCCTTCATCCTTATTGTAACACAGTTCAAAGGAACATAACTATCAATTGTATTTATAGAAAATTTCCCATGTGCAATTATAAAGTCCTTGGGATGCCATGATGGATTGCGCAGTCAAGGAAGGTTGATTTTCCTAATTAATATGGAGATAATTCCATAGGAATTGCATGAGCAAGGCAGGCTGAAGGAAGGTTGATAATTGGCTAAGTATTAGACCGATTTTGCCTAGATCAACAGGAGACAATTGGCAGAGTGCTGGAGAATCTCAATAGAGATTAAGCATTGTATTGTTTCATGATTCCTTAACTTAATACAAAATAGAGATAGAGGGTTTTGAGGAGTTGCTTCCCCAGATACATCTTGTGTTGTGTGATTAATAACTTGTTTCTCTTACTTATATGTGATTATGCAATCGTGTTTTGTTTCCACAAATTGTAGGAAGGATTCAGTATCTTGTTTTAGTACATTACAAGATCATATTGAATCCCGTTGGATAGATTTTCTACATGAAATAGAAGAGAGGGTTGATACCATCTTTCCTTGTGGTGGTTAGTAGGACACAAGGTCTGTGATAAAGACCAACAAAAGTCGATGCAGGCATAATATTGACTGAGTTAACTCTAGTTTGAGGGTCAACATTGAGATCTGAAGTTCATGTCAAGATTCAGTCAAAGAAATGCCCAAAATCTATGGATCCATATGAGCTAGGTCGAGTCTCCTATGGAGGAAAGAGTCGTGTTTTTTCTATGTGTGGATAGGGTTTGTTATACAACAATTAGAAGTACATAAGTATAATGCCCTAGTTAGGATAGTTTCCTAGCATGCTTAGTTCATAAGGTATGCCCTTGAGACTGTGACAAATTTGCATAGAAGAAGATGGGTTGTGACCCTTAGAGCGAGGTTTATTTATGCAGTAAAGACCACAGATATGGAAGATGGTTTGCAGATTCAGTATGTGTGGAGACAACAGATCTAAAGGAGGGTGGAAACTGAGCAGAAGATTGAGCATGGAGAAGAAATGTGACATATGAAGAATGGATTGACATGCAGAGGAGTTGATTTTGGTGGAATTTCCATAGAGTTTTAGACAAAGATCTGAAGAAACCTATAAAAAATTAGTAAATGGAATATTAGTGGCTGATTTGTGACCCTAGTTCCATCATCTACAGATTGATATTCAATACAACTTCCTAAGATTCCAAGTTCATTAGGGAGTTGGTAGTGTTGGACCACATTCTGACAAAGTTGCATATGGTTAATAGTTTGACAAAGCTCCTAACAAAGGGGAAGTTTGACAAGTTGGGGGAGAATCTTGGGTTATTGGAAAAAAAAATTCTCAAGAGTATTAGATTACCTGGTTGGTCCGAGTTGGTCTCACCTTAGCCTTGAGAAGTTGAGCAACACCAAGATTGTAGAGCTAGATTGTGGTACACTTGTCAGAAAGATTCTTAAATACAACTAGAATGTGTGGCATTGCCTCTATTCACTTGGGAGTTGTTACTTGGCTCCTAGTTTTGATTTCAATAGGGGTTGCCCCCAGACTGAGATCATGGGGGGTGTTTTCCAGTTATTGCCCCTTGTCCAAGATCTCCCCAAATACAGATTACTGCTGCCTAGGTGACCTTAGGTCAAAGACCCAACCAAACTGTTTGTAGCAATCAATGCACTTGATAACTCAAGAGGATGAGGCAACCAGGTTCCCCTGTCCTTAGTTGGTGTATGGTGGGTTTGGGGGAGGAGGGACAAATGGTTGTCTTTCTAGTGATTTTTGCTCCTCCTACACGTACGAGATGACACAAGGTTCATTTCTTGAAAACTGGGTGGGGGGATCCTCTTGATAGGACCACTTGATGGTGTGCAAGGTGTCCCTATATCGCAGGATTTCTGGGAAATGATAAGTATAGTTCCCATAGATGTTGTAGATAATGCATGCGTGATTGGTACACAATTCTTTGCCTTTACCTTTGGTGGTAGGTTCCTTTTTACGGGAACGAGGCATCGCAATGTCTGTCTCGGAGCCAAGGAGTGGTTTTAATTCATCCAACTTTGGAAAAATATGGGTAGGATGACCTATTATGTTGCATATGGTGCAAACTGGTGATTCTCGTTGAATGCCAGGGGTCACCATCTTCTTTCCTCTCTTCTCGGTTTTCCTAGTAGTGATCACCAGTATTGCAATGGGAATTTCCTTTGCAAGGGTGGTCTCAACTGTCTCTTGGACTGGTGAGGGCTCATCGGGACTGAGGGGCTTTAATCCTGTGGTAGTAACATGGGTGGCTCCTGTTCCGGAAGGGGGAACAAGGTACCAAACTGGGAAGGCCAACGGTATGTTGGGTAATACCAGTGTTGCCAAAACCTGTTGGGAGACGAATCCAGCTGGGGGATAGAGGAAATGGGTTTGGGAGGTGGCGTAGGCTAGAGAGGCTGCCGTGGCCAATGCCTCGAATTCGTTACTGCTTGAGTCCGTGTCCTGACTAGCCTCGGTGCTTGATGTGGAAATCATGCATATCAGAGCTCTTGTGACATCGGGTGATGCGTCAGGGATAATAGGAGGATCTCCTAGGAATGACTCTAGAATGGACGACAGTTTGATTTGGACAGGGCCATATTCTTGGTACCGTGAAAGACCATCCGAGGTTGTATCTACATTGGGTAGAATTACATCTGTGTTGGTTAGGGGATGCTTCTCGCTGTGTGTCAGCTGGTCTACAGTAATGATGTGGTCCTCGTGGGGGAACATCATAATGCGGAAGACGAAGGAGGCTATGGCAGACATGGCGTACATATAACTCCGTCTAAGGAGTATATTGTAATACAAGTGAGCGTCCAAGACTTCAATGTCTATGTGGACTGACTTTCCAACTAAACAGACTGGGAAATTTTGGTAGAGGCCGATGGGGGTCAAGGGACGACTGTAGTATGCTTGAAGCGTGATGACTGAGGGTTTTAGATCGAGAGAGCCTAACTTCTGCCAAAATTTTTTTGACATGATGCATGTGGATGCACCCTCGTCTATGACACATCAATGGATAGTGATATTCTGCACCGACACTGGTATCTAGAAGGAAACCATGGAAGGAAGTTAGGGGTTGGCTTTGTCTAACTCAAAAGCCATCAGGAACATATCGATACGCACCTAATGCAGAAAGTAGGGCTTTCCATTGTTTTGGGCACGATTGCAAGACTTCCAAAGCTGACATGGTAGTGGGAGATTGTGCTAAATTGTCCATGATGCTATAATTATGGGCCACTTTGGAGTAGTTTCCTGCTCGCATATTAGGTCTCTTTGCCATCTTTGGCAATGGCTCTATAGGCATATTTGAAATGGTCAAAGGTGTAGTTGGCACACTAGTACTTGCCCCTGACGTATTGGTGTCTAGTGGGGTGTCGTAGTTGCGATCCCATGTTTGGAAAGACATTTCTTCTCCAGTCATGTAGATTTCATGGTTGCTTTTCCTGGAATTGTATGTATTTTGTTGGTGAGTGCTTACCATCCCTTGGTTAGGGAAAGGTTCTTGCATCACAACTGGTTGCTAGGAAGATCCTCCTTGCCCTCGGTTACTCTGTAGCTTTTTTAGCTCAAGGAGATCGAGATAGTGATGAGTATAGTGCCCATACTCACCACATATTGAACAGGAATGGTTTGTTTGAAGAGGTGGCCTTTTTCTCTATCGTTGGGCATTGCTTTGCCCCTGGTTTTGATTCCAGTTGGAGTTACCTCCAGCCTGGGATCACAGTGGGCACTGCTGGTTGCTGCGCCCCTATCCAGGGTTCCCTTTTGGCTTATTTTTGGATTTTTTCTTTACCATGTTAGGAGAGTAGTTCTCCTGGTTATATTGGTGTGGTTGATTTTGGGACAGTTGCACAAAGTTCACCTATGCATTGTTTTTCATAGGTGGGTAGTGTGCAGGGGATTGCGCATAACGCGGTCCTTGGTTTACACCTGACTATTGGATGGGAGTTCTTTCGTCAGTGTTTCTTTCTGCGTACTGATTCCCCTGAGTCCGAGGATAAGGTCCTCCCTGGTGGTATGCTTGTGCCCTATTAGTCAAATTTTGCTGCGGCATATGATGACTTTGAAAGCCAGGTTGAGGCACATTCTGGGTATAACTATATGTGTAATCGGGGTTTTGATTGTTGCTACTTAGGTAACCCAGGGTGATTGACCCATTAGCCCATCTGCAGATTTTGACGCGCCTGTCACTTCTTGATAAGTTTGCAGGCACGGGGCATTAGGCAGGATGTTATAAATGTATCATGACTGTGTATAAATCAGCTCAAGCTTTTGGGCTTTGCTGATTTCATCCTCTTCGAATGTGGGATTTTGCTATGCCACATCCTTTGAAATCTCTAACGTAAGAGTTTTCAAGAAAAAGTCTAAGAGGATCTGGTCTTCGAGTTTCACTTACATAAACTGTGACATCGCCTCCATTCATGCAGATGGTCCAATATATGGACAGCGGGGGTTTGTCTAAATGCATCAGTAATTCCATTCCGGAATCATGGTGAATGGGTAACTGAAAATATGTTAGGAACGCGATAGCGAGGGCGCTAAAGGTTCCATGTGAAGCTGAGGGTTGCTCCATGTGCCATTTCGCGGCCACTCCTATGAGAGTGCATTGAATAATCTCAATCGAATAGTGTCGTTAATGATACTATTCGATGAGCACCATAGGTGAGAGGTCATGACATGATTACCTGATTCTTTCGCTTGCTTGCCTTTGAACTTTGGTATATCCGAAGGGAGCTTCATGGGCATGAGAGGCCATGTAGGATCGTGTGCGATGGGGTCATTCATTAGCTAGGTTAAATCGAGTAGATTCAACGAAGCTAAGAAAGGTGACTAAGAGGTTGACGCCATTGCAATGTGTGAAGACACAAATTTCTGGTTAGAACGAGGGTTAGTCTTCAATGTACCCTGCTGTGTATTCAACTATATTCTTGAATGGGATGCACTCCTCTACCCCCTAGGGGTTGTGGGAGGACTGGTATGTGGTGTGGTGTTGGGAGACCGACTAGGGTTCCCAACTACGGTTGCCCCAATAAAGGACGAACCAATGACGGTGGCAGTGTTTTGTCTTTGACGCCTGAATGACAAAAGACCTGGAACCCCTCCCGGTAATGCGGGGAGGTCCAAAATATGCCTAGATTGACGAGGTTCAGTTGGGACCTGTCAGGTGTTGCCCATAAGTTTTTTTGGAAAAATTTGAGAGGATAAAGTCTATGATCAAAGCAAAATTCATATACAGCCAGGCTTAAAAAAGATTTCTATCTATGTGACTGCCAAATAAAAAGTGGGTTTTGTTCATTTGTGTATGATACTCAAAATCCTAGAAGACCTACGCGTCCTCACACACTCAAAATTAATTTGGCCTTGAGAATATTTCTTGCGAGTGCTGGCACAACGTCACGTAAGAGCTGACGACGCCCGCAATCAGCCAAAGAGAATCCACCAAGGTAAGGGTAGAGGGTTTAGCGCTTGCCTACACCGTCACCTATAGGGTAAAGGTTGCCCTAGTTTTTGGCCACTAAGAACCATTGTCCCATGTGAGCGTTCGAGTCTTGGGATTCTTGGTAGTCAGCTAACAGTACCAAGTATCAGCCGGGTCAAGTAGCCGTAACTGATACCGCATGCACTATGCCTAAGCCTAAACCCCTCTGAAATGGGTCTCTGCACGCACTACCTAGCATAACTTGTCACTATATCCTTAGCACATCGAGAGCTCATTGAAATTCCCAGTCACAAACTCTTATTCATTCATTTCCATGCATTTTTACCTAGTGCTCCCTTGTGTTTCCATAGCATTCATTAACACTCCTTGGCACGTGTTGGTACACCGTAGCACCTAGGACATCTTGGCCTATCACCCTAGCCTCTAGCATGCCTTAACACAACCTAGCATACCTTTTCACTCCCTCCTTAGCACACCTAGAACTCACTAACACTTCCAATCACAAACTCTTATTATTTCATTTCCATGCATTTTGACGTAGTGCTCCCTTGTGTTTCCCTGAAACTCCTAGTTAACAATTCCTTGCACGCATTGGTACATCTTGGCCACATCCCACCCTAGAACTCTAGAATTCCTTAGCGCTTCCAAGCATGCCTTGTCACTCCTCCTTAGCACACTTGGAACTAATTGAAACTCCTTTTCACACACTCTTATTCATTCATTTCCATGCATTATGATATAGCACTCCCTAACACTCCTTGGCACACATTGGCACACCTTGGAACTTGTCACATCTTGGCATGATTTCCTAGCACTCTATCATGCCTTGGAATTTCCTATAATACCTTGTTACTCCCTCCTTAGCACACCTATAACTTGCTAACACCCACTATCACACACTCTTATTCATTAATTTCCATGCAATTGAAACTAGTCCTCCATTTTGTTTCCCTGACACTCCCTAGCATGTGTTGGCACCAAACCCTAGCGCCTAGCACATATTGGAATGCCTATCATGCCTCAGAACTTTCTAGAATGTGTTAGCACTTCCTGGGATACCCTCACACCTTGGCACTCCCTAGTTGTCATGCCCTCATTTATAACCTTACTTTTTTTGCGACTTGGGAACCCAAGCAAGTCATTGAAAAAATAGTGTTGTGTCTAGCACAAAGTCTCCCTTTGTCTTAAACTGCTTCATCCATCCCCTTATCATAATCATAGGCTTTCCTCCTGCAAGTAATATTATTAAATTCTCCCAACACACTTCATCCATGGGAAACCTAGAATTCACTGACACTCCCTGAAAACACTCTTATTCCTTCGTTTCCATGCACTTTGAACTAGTCCTCCCTTGTGATGCCCTAAAAATCAAAAAAACTTATTTTCATGCATTAACACTAGCTAGCATGTGTTAGCACACATTTTAATTCATTGGGACACCCTGGCACTCCTTAACTATCATGTCCTCATAACTACCCTTATTTTTCTTAGACTTCGGAACCCAACCAAGTCCTACCTCCACCACAACAACTTGACCAAGTTTCATTTACTACAACTAGACTTTTCCTTTTCCGCCTAAGAATGGATTATAACTAATATTAGGCTACTCATGGCCAATATTAACTCATCCCACTTAACAAGTTACCAAGTCAAGGCTCATGTCCAATCGTGGCCATAAAACAACTGAGAAACATAGTTTATATCTTGACAAGCCATAACACATGGAACATCTAACAATCCCTTGGCACTATGTTGCACAAGTTAGCATCCCCTACATTCTTTGACATGCTTTGGAACTCGCTAACACACCCTACCATTCCCTGACATGCCCTGGAACTCTAGCATGCCTTGGCATTGCCTAACATATAACCTTGTCATTCCCTCCTTAGCACAGTTGGAACTCACTAACACTCCCTATCACACGCTCTATATTAGTTCATTTCCATGCATTTTGAACTAGTTATCCCTTATGTTTCTGTGGCACTCCCTAACACTCCCTGACACACATTGGCACACCTTGACACATGATACATCTTGGCATGTTTCCCTGGCACTCTAGCATTCCTTGGCACTACCTAACATACATTGTCACTCCCTCCTTAGAACACATATAATTTGTTAACAATCCATGTCAAACACTCTTATTCATTCATTTCCATGCATATGAAACTATTTCTCCCTTGTTTTTCCCTGGCACTCCATAACACTCCCTGACATGCATTGGCACACCCTAGCACCTGGCACATCTTGGCATGTTTCCCTAGCCTCTAGCATACCTTGTCACTCCCTCCTTAGCACACCTGGAACTCACTAACACTTCCTGTCACAATCTCTTAGTTGTTCATTTGCATGCATTATTTTCACCTAGTGCCCCCTTGTGTGTCCCTAGGATTCCCTAACATTTCATATCATGTGTTGGCACACCCTGGCACCTAGCACATCTTGGCCACATGTCGCTCTGGCACACTAGCATGACTTAACACTGCCTAGTATACCATGTCACTCCCTCCTTAGCACACTCGGAAATCGCTGATGCTTCCTATCACACACTCTTATTCATTCATTCCCATGCATTTTTACATATTGCTCCCTTGTGTTTCCCCGGAACTCTCTAACACTCAACACACATTGGCACTTGGAACATCTTGGTATGCTTCCCTAACACTCTAGGAGGCCTTGGAAATATCTAGCATATCTTGTCACTCCCTCCTTACCAAACCCGGAACTCCATAGCATGCCCTATAAATCCCTAGCACATATTGGATCTTGGCACTTAGTGGCACTTGAAAATTCTTGGAATGTGTTTGGATGCCATGGAATTCCTTAGCATGGTTTAAGATAAAATTTATTTGAGATCAATTATTCACAATTAAGAGAGAAGTAATAGAGGATGCTTTGGCACTTAAGACACGCTAAAACTTGGCCCTTGGCATGTATTGGCACTAGTGTTGGTATGCCTAGCATGCCCCTCTTGAAAAGGTAAGGTCCTAAATTATTAACCCTCATATGTGTTCATTTATTTTCATTTTAACTTGGTGTTCCCTTTTTTCGCCTAACACTCCTTGACACGCGTTCACATACCCTAACACCTGGCACATCTCATCATGCCTTAACACATGGCATGTCTTGGGATGCCTGGCATGCATTGGCATGCATCTGGCACTATTTGGCACATGTTAGCACACTCAGGCACTTCTTGAAATGCCATAGAATTCCCTATCATGCCTTGTCACTCCCCCCTTGGCACGCTTGACGCTTGCCGACACTTACCAACACACCCTCTTATTCATTCATTTCCATTCATTTTCAGTCGATGATTTATGTTTGATGGGGTGCATGTCTAGAAAGAGTTCCTTTAATAGAATTAAAAATAAATGGGCCAACAATGCTTATTTCATCTCTACATTAATGTGCAATATATTGCATGTAAAGGAGTATCTCAACCACATCTTCGATCCTATTGTGCATTTCATTGCACAATGACAAGATAATTATAGTTAAGTACAATATCACTAAGAAAAGAAAAGTGCATTATCAAGAAAAGGGAATTAAAGGGAAGAAATTTTCCCAAACATATAGTGAGCAAATTGGCTTTACTTGGTGAATGTTCTCAATGACAAGATGAAGAATTGTGCTTAGTGAAGATTAAGGCAAAGACCTACGCTTAGCATCAAGCATAAGAACTAGCGAAGAGTGTAGGGACAAGCAAAGCAACAAGTAAAGGACTTCACACTCTACAAAGGAAATGACCTGTTGACTATATTTCTAGTTGCTTGATGTATCTATGTTGGACCTTAAAGAAGACATATGAGGTGTTTAGTTGGATTTCCCCAAGCTTAGTTTATGAATCTCGAAAAAATGAATAACCTAACCACCATGTTGAGGAGAATGGATTGCCATGCAAGGGGAAAAATAAACACCTTATATTTGATAATACTCTCACATAAGGAAATAGAAGTTAGAAATTCAATCCATCCATTCATCACATGTTAGAATAACTTAGTCCACTCACACTTCAAATAAAAATAATAAGCCTATAGCTACACATATCAGCCACAATAGTGAAAAAGTATTAAGAAATAAAATTATAGATAAAAGATGAATTAAACCATCACTAATCACACCATAACATAATGACATGTTAAATGTCCACACCATTAAGTTTTATTCATTTATAACAACATTAAAAACCATATTAAGATGAAATTGCATTTTTTTAAGGAAGTCACTTGTATTTCTCCATTTCTAACAACATTACAAACCATAGTAAAATGACATTGCATCTTTTTAAGACGTCACTTATATTTATTTTTATTTCTAACAACACTAGAAACCATAATAGGATCACATTAATTTGTAAGTCCATAAATAAACACCAAAAATACCCATGTAACTAAAAAAGATGTACAACAACAACTTTATTCATGGTGCAATTCCAAATTCCTGCACAAATTTATTCACGATGCAATTCCAAATTCCTACAAACCAATTCCAAGGAGAGTTGAAATTTGAATGAGTTCAATTTCACTTCTAAGTTAAGCTACTCACAAATTTAATTTTGAATAGCAACCATCTCACCATATACTATCTCTTTCTACCATTTGTTGTACATTAATAATCGCTCTACGAAATTTCAATCAAATTTGTTTAGTCAATCATTTAGTCAAATTTGTTTAATCAATATCGAGAAGGAATTAGGATGGAAAACAAAGATCCGAAAAACCAGGTATCGAGCACATCGTATCTGGTCATTGTGCAGATGAGCATCTTGGACATTATTTTATCATTAAGCATATGTGCATAATCGTCATTCTCACTCGGGTGGATGCCATCTACAAGAATAATGAACCGGCGGGATGGATTTGAGAAGAAATGAAACTAGCTGGTCGAAGAACCGAGAGCTGATTGAACCCATGAGGCGAGAACCTGATGCGTTCATGACCAGTCATATGAAACTATTCGCAAGGATATTCCATGTTAATGTTTATGCTTTAGTCATAGCTATTGGCATCATTTTGGCACAACTAGGAGAAGGTTACATAGACAGACAGATTCAAAAAACCTTATCATTTTCATTTTTCCTCTCCCTTTGGGTCATCCATTACGGTGATAAAGATTGATTTGGTTCCAGTCAGGTAACCAGTATGAAAAGTATGACATTGAAAAACAGAGGGAGAATCAGATCTCTTACAAGTACGCCTTCATAAGACTTTATACCATAGTCCATTCCGACAGTGACACTGCTAAGTAGGTTAGTAAACCCTACATTTCTCCTGGCTTGATATTTAAAATGCCCGGAAAAAATGATAAATTCTTTGGCTTTTTGGTACCAAAAAGTCGATGATGTCGTGAAGTAGAAGAACAGGGTAGTGGTCACGACCCTGAATGATGAAATTCGACACACTTAAGGCTAGATTGCATGAAGAGATTCCCAAGTTGCAGAAATTGGCTCAGAAAAAGGTCAGGATTAGCTATCCTTAATTTCATCCAAGTGCTTTTCAGGGCTTTCTCATGGTTTCGTAGGTTTCCTTTTCAATTACTCGATTTTTTTGATGATTCAACAGCCTTTTCATTGTTGAATTCCATAGTTCCAGGCTGCTAAGTTTCGAGGCATTTTGGCACTTTGGATAAATGTGGCATTCCTTTATTTTAATTCCATTTTTTGTATGACCAGTGTTTTGCCAATTGGAAAGAGTTTTACAATATAGGAAAATTTATTAGATCAAATGTGATAGAAATTAGTTGAAAATTTCCCCACAGTTTCTAACACCTGTTTAGAATGAATCATTAGAGCACAGATTAGGTATAACATTAGTAGAAATCTCCAAAAACAATAATCACCACCACCCAAAGAGAATTTTCAGGGTGATGACTTATTATCTGGTTCGGTTTTATAAGTCAGTCTAATACCCCAATGCTTAAATGAAAGTCACACCAAGGTTCTTGTAGCCATAGGCAATGATCCTAAATTATCACACCGGTATTCAAAAAATTCCCCGCGGAATCTCACTTCCAAACACTCTAGCTGTCTGGAAAATTCACCATAAAGCAAAATCATAAAAAAACACCTGAATGAACTAACATGTTGCTTCTAGTGAAACTTTGATCTCTAGCCATCTTATCTGAAGTGGCACCCTGATAAGAACCATCCACTTCATCAGATGAATCACCACTATCTATTTCTTCGGATGATTCAGATAATGATTGCTCTGACTCATCTCCAAAGCTACTTATTGGCTTTTGCTTCACCTAGGTATCTATGAATTCAGAACCATCTTGAACGGAAGGAATAACTGGGGTACTAATTGATTGTCTTTGAGAGTGAGATCCAAAATTGGGATAGTCATAGAAGAAGGCAGAATAGAACTCTGCTACAAGCAGCTCACGTAGTAATCTTGGTATGCAGTGTAAGGTTCCATAAAAGAATGCATTGTTTAGGAGAATATTTTGTATGGTACACCCTTTACCCTCGTTTGCTTTTTTCTTTTCCTTAACATGATTAACTTCTTTTTTTTGTTCCTGTTGTGAAACTTAGATTGTAACCCAAAATTAGTGGGGTTGTTAGAGTGAAATTTAAAGTTCCTAATTGGGCACTTGAGGTGCTGTGAAACTCACAAAGGAGAATTATGTGTAAAATAATTTCTTTTCGTATTAAATTATTCTAAATTGTTTTTTCAGCAACTGCAGTAATTGGATATAGTTATTAGAGATTTTATTTTTGTAGTTATGGCAAGAGGTCATTGTCTGGGCATATGCATGCTAGATAATAAACATAACAATAACAAATTTGCAGGAAAGCAAAACGAGAGAAAACCAAACAAATAACATTAACTTCATTTTGAAAATCATGATATATAGGTTCTTTGTGATCTAGATAACTCTTTAAACTTTGATTTTTACAAAGATTCATCACCAGATTCTCCAAATCCATATTTGTACACCGATGCAATATTCTTTCCTCAACAATACACTTCATTATCAATTGATATACAACACTGGTTTGTCTTGGCCTATACTTTGAGATCATGATTGAGCTCATAAAAGAAAATGACTAAAATATAGATCATATATACTAACTGGAAAATTGATTCCATCCCCTCCCACTCCACTGCCTTAGTTGAAATAAGAAAAATAAAAATTTTGTTATCTGGGATACTGAAGTTCTTAATTGAATGTTGCTTTTCTAATGTTGAAGTGCTCCCATCCATTCGACAATATACAAAATATAATAAGTTCAAGAAGTCTTCTAGTATATCAAGTATCCATGTACACCTTGTTTCAATTGTGGAAGAACCTTCTAATACCTGAAGCTTTCTAGACGCTCCAACTAGCATCTCAAATACATTTATTATGAAATAAGTCACCTTTTCTTGTCCTGGGAAAAGCTATGATGATTTACAATCTTGAAGGAGGGGAATTTCTGGAGTTATATATTTAAGTATTAGTTGTAACAAGATCCAGTAGGACTCATAAATCAGGGATTTTTGAATAGCCGTCTCTTGAAAATAAATCATGGCACCTTGTGAAACAACTACATGAAGCCTTCCATATAATGCTCAAATAACAGAAGAAAGTAATGATTTAAATTTCCATGAAATTTGTAGAGGAGGAGAATAAATGGAAACAAAATAATATTGTAATTTGTGATCATGTTCCTCCCATGTTCAAGCATAAATGAGAGTTTTGCAATAGCTAAAATAGATGTGAGGCAGTGTAGAACTGCTTTCTAGAGGTGCACGAGGTCTCCATTTTTATTGAAGTAACAATAAAAAGCATATTTGCAGTTCCATAGTCTCCCAGACCTTCCCAGCCTCTATTCGAATCCCTATAACATCCATGGAATTCATTGCCTTTTCAGACGAGTCTTGTCATGGCATAATCCTCAATTGAATAAGAAATAATCCCACCTAAAAGAAACAAGTTCCTCCCAAAATGTGTTCTAGGACCAAATCACGCACTCCTCTAGGGTTCTCTGACCACAAAACCACCTTGAATACAGACAAACGAGCCCACAAAAATATGCAAGTTTGAGGCAAGAACTTGTGATGTTCCCTTGCTGGCCGCTCCATCCAATTTGCTTGACAATGAAATTCCTGTTTTCAAACCAGTGACCTAACTTTTGGCCTCTGTTAGGCAGGCCTATTTCCTTGAAAATGTCTTTTTTTTGGCTCCACTAATTTTCTATAACCAAACACTGTAGAAAAACTTGAGTTAATTTCTAAATGCGCCAAAACTCCTCAACGAAGTCCGAATGTTGGCCCAAGACTTGCCTGATGGATTCATATTTTACAACATAAGGCTTCAGCCAAGACTTGTCCAACCCTTAGAGCTTGTCATGATTATCTATTTCCAGCCACCTTAAGGATTGTTAAGGTGGCTGGAAAACCTTAGCTCAAGGTCCTAAATGCTAACTTACTGAGTTATGCCAATGTGCATGAAAACTTTTTTTAAATGTGTATCCTTTCTGTTTTATGGAGGTGGTTTGATATTGTTGACAGTTTCAATTTTTTCATGCCTTCTTTTATGGTTGTCTCCAAAACAATTGAAGATTTGGAATGTGTGTTCATGTATGCGCAATTTGATGGCATTATTCTTTCCATTTTTGCGAATGAAACACCATTTTTTCTGATGAAGGGACCATGGATCTCTGTATTGTATATAATTGGCACAACAAGCAAACAAATGTGGTCCCTTTTCTATTTAACAGAGCCCTTTATTGGTTGGGACACACTTGCCAGGTCTCAAACTGGGTTATTGTTGTAATAAGCTCCCTACTTACCACTAGACTACCTGAAGGACTTGATGGATTTTTTCCTTAATCTGAATACATATTTTGATACATTCATGAAGTGCCTGCAAAATTTATTCTGTTCCCAAAATGAAATACTAGTGTAAATTATTTGCCATACTAGATATGATGTGGAGATAGTCTGAGCTACTGTTCTATACAACATCGACCATTTTCCATTGCAATAAAGTAAACGGGACTGGTAGCACAATTGGTGTCTTTGTATGAAGCCCTTCTGTAAGAGCAGCCTTTTCTTGGAAGACTGGTTTGATATGTGAGTGGTGTTACTATGTAGTTTTGATTGTTTACTCTTGTGTAATTTGAAATAATTATATCTAGTTTGTTGGGCCTTCTTTTTTTTTGGTATGTTGGTAAGTAACGAGTGATTGCGTTGATACAGAGATTGGTGCAGATCTCTTAGGTGGAATTTCTTATACATTAAACTACTTTATTAATTTTGGTTTGGGGCAGACATTCTTTTATAGCTTATGCTCTGAAAATCTTGAATACTACAAAGATACAAATTCTCCCAAAAGCTTGACATAAATTAAAAGCCCATAAAAGCATGGATTCTCAGTTAACTGGAAAAGTTGGTGAGGAACTAGGTTCTATCCAGCCAAGAAGCACTTTATTTGGATTATAACCCACAAATTCATCTGAATGGTACCATCAGCTAAACTGGTGAACTCATAGTACATGTCAACAATGTAGTAGGCCTTGGCAGTTGCAGCCTATCCTAATGAAAGAGGATGCATACATTTTTCCTATGTTTCTGTATAATTTCAAAATAATACCCTTACTACAAAAATTCTTGGGAGACCATAAAGGTGCAAAGGCGAAGGAATATTTTCCGGGGAACCTTGCATAGCATTACCACTAATCATTACCTCTTCTAGAAGGCAAAGCTCATATATACAATTGATAGGTTTTCAGTGCAGTATCCAATCTATATTCTAAATTAAGGGAAATAAATTTATGTTACAAGTGTGCTTCAATTCTCTTAGAATATCTATTTTTTCCTTCCTTGCGGTTCCTTGAAGAATATTTTTGAGATATAGATGGAAATTGTCTCAACCCCTCAAGACTATGTTTCTTTTCATCGACATTTCCTATTGGAAATTCTCCAATTGTCTAGAAATTTTTCTGCCTACTAACTTCTTTGGCCAAATAATTAATAGAGCGCTGACTGTCAACACCACTAAAAGAATGATTTTTCATTAGCCTTTGGTTTGGTGCTATATTTCTATTAATTTTCCTAACAGGATGGGTAGGAGAAGAATGCATTGCAAGTTTACTTGGACCTGGAAAATCAGAACTGACTGCTAATCCCTTCGGTGATAATATATGACTGGGACTGCTATAAAGCCTTATTCCTCGAACATCAGATCCAATTTTTTTCATGGATACAAACTCCTTATCCCTAATAGTTTTGCCATGTCTGCTTGAGTCATCTTCCCTGTGCTCTTGCTGCCCATTCACATTCAATTTCTGATCCCGAAAATTTATTCCAGGACTGGATTTCTTCTTATGTAAAGATGTTCCCAAAGGTGTTATGTTTTTCAATTCATTTTCAATTTCTAAGAGGGAATGCTCATGTTTTCTTTGAAGTTCCATTAATTCCTTCTGATGTTTGACTGGTAACAATCGCAACTCTCTGTTGGTGGAATATTCATCTTCATTAGATAAAATATTGACTGATGATGGTGATTGAGGATGGATCATAGGTTTTTGGACTGAGCTAAGACTTTCAAAATTGGTAACAGGACTCAACCCTTCAGACAATCCATGGCTACAACTTTCTTCAAATTTACCTACATATCCTGTATTTTCTGGAGATTTTGCTGGTTTGCTTGGAACTATGTCCTCTTTGTTACCAATACCTGAGGATATTAGACAAGATTGGGGATCTTCAAAATTGATAATCCCTGAACCATATGATATTAAATATCTAGGTGAAAGTGGATCCTCTCCATTCACCCAATCATTATGAATAACATCTGATGATCCGCTTGAAATCGTAGGAGCCTCCTCTACTACATATGAATAAAAATATGTTGCATTAACCTGTATTGTGACTTCTTCAAAGTGGCCATGCATGGCTGCACATTCAACTCGAGTACGAGGCACTATTTCTGATTTGTTGTCAACGTGGTAATGAGACCTCAGGTATTCCAACAGGGAACTCTGAGAAGAGATACTAGAGACATGATATTTATGAGTCCACCAACAAGTTTCACTTGTTTTGTTGGAGAATGATTATGGTCATAGAAGGAATGGTGATCATCCATTGCTACCCCTGCCTTCCAATCAGGTACCAAAGCCATTATTTCTTCATCAATCATTTCTACAATCTTTGTAACATCCTGATCAGCAAGGTCAAGCTCTGCAACCATTTCACTGGCCACACTGATGGTTGTATATGCTTCCACATCAAATGGGAAATAGATATTACGAATGTGCCCTTCAAGATGTATCAAATTTGTGACATTAACACGGGTGAAAAAATAGACTAGGGACTAGTTGATAGAAATAAAAATAGCAAATAGTCTTACAATTTAATTTGTTAGCAACATCAGGCTTCAAAGCCTGCCAGCAGGTTCATGGTTTTCTAGTGAAATATAAGATTCATTACCTTCTTGCCTTTGACAGTGAAATCCATGTTGTGAGACATGTTGTCCTCTATAAATTATGAGGGAAAAGGTACAACCTTCTGTTGTTTCTTGTTCTCATAGTGGACAGAAATCCCATTATTGCTGTAAGGATGAAAAACATGCATGCTTTGGAGTAATTTGTGTCCACCATTTTGAAAGGCTTCAATGTTAGGTTCTCTCAATAACGAGCCAAGTTCCCCCACATCATCTCTGCAGAAATATAATCTGGAAAAGGAATATTCTAAGCCATGATCATCAGTCTATAGAAATGGGTCCATTAAGAGATATCTTGTAGGAAGCCTTCTGGAAACAGTGACCAAGCATTTCTCAGCAAACTGTCTCACTTCAGGATCCTTCAGTTTGTACAGAGCTGCTGGCATTTTCCCCTGAGAATAAATTCAAGAACCGGAATTCAATTCCAAAATTCTTGTATAAAAAATAGCTAAGTAGGGTAGTCCCCAAGTCAGAACTCCAAGTGATAAGGAATGCTTGCTTTTTCCAGACTGGCAAAGAGTTCAAGTCTCACCAGGATACAACAAATATATGTATTGAAATAGATTTCAACAACGAAATAACTTACATATGATAATTTCTTGTAGATCTGAGCTGGGTTGGAGCATTTGCTGTAAGGATACTCAAGGGTGAGCATTTCCAATATGCACATCCCAAATTCATAGATATCAACTAATTCTTTGTATTCCTCACCGTGCAGTTCAGGGGCCATGAATTCCGGAGTTCCTGCATAAAAAATTTCAGATGTTAGAAATCCCCAAGAAGAATTGAAATCTATCTAGAATGGAAGGAAGAGATTACATGTATTTAGTTTTACCGATAACGTTGTGAGCTGAATGAGATTTACACAGAATTGCAGCTAGACCAAGGTCTCAAATCTTAACTTCCCCCTGATTCCCATTGAAAAATATGTTTTCACACTTCAAATCTCTGTATTATGGGAGGATCATGGCTGTGCAGGTATAGAAGCCCTCACGAGATCTGATGAGCGCAATTCTTCACAGCTCTTAAGTCTACACATCTGTGTTTTTTTCTATATCTGGAACCTCAAAAGAAGACCAAGAAATCTACCATTGAATATCTATACATCCAGCCAACAAATTCATTAAAGTTCACATAACTTCCAGTCTACTAATGAAGGGCTAGTGAAAATTACTGCCTAAGAGTACCATATGTGAATATCTCTGTAATAAAGTTGATGTTCCTTGTCTTGGTATCGATCCATGATGAAAATAATTTGATGATATTCTTGTGCCTCGGAATTTTCAGGAGATGGACCTCTGAATAAAGCCTCTCCAGATCCTCAGGCGACTGCAAAATATCATTCAATTTTACTTGGTTCCAGGCCACTTCAATCCCCTCTATTTCATCAAAGGCTCTATATCTGCATATGCATCAAACAATCTATCATAATCAATATCAGAAGACCCAAATTTCATTACTCAAAGGTCTACATAGATCCAAAAACAAAATTTGGTCACAGAAGAATTTTTCGGTTGAAGCAAACGATCACTGATCACATATGTGTTTCTGGATGTAAACATAAACAATTTGTGATTACAGAAGAGCTTTTGGGTGGATCCTAAACCAAATTTTGATTGCAGAAGAGTATGGGGGTGGAGGCATAAACAAATTTTCAACACATGCGAGCTTGTAGGTGGAAGTATGCACCAGTTATTAATAACAGAAGAGATTGTGTGCAGAAGCATAAGAAAAAATTGAAAACAGAATGGTTTTTGGGTGGAAGCATAAACACATTTTGCTTACAGAAGGGCTCATGGATGGATCCAAAAATAATTTTTTATTACAAAAGAACTTCTGGGTGGATCCATAAACAAGTTTTGATTAAAGAAGAGCTTGTGAGTGGAAGCATACACAAATTTTGTGTACGCAAAGGTTTACACAGATGAAAAAAAACAAATTTTCATTGCAGAAAAATTTGTTGGGGAAGCCTAAATAAATTTTTATTACAGAAGAGTTCGTAGGTTAAAATCATACAGTCTTAGATGCTCCCTTGCCAAGCACCTCATTGTACTGCAAAACAAAATAAGATTATATCAACCGGATTTGTAATCCTCTCACACAAATACTCTATATATATGCACACATAACATAGAAATTGTTACGAATTTCTACCCAATATAAGGATCAGTTGTATAAGTAAATAGTAGGTTGGCCCAAAAGTTTGTTTACCCGGCCACAATGACCACTAGGATCAACCTCCAGAAATTCTGATTTAGCCTCTTGTAAAAAGAGGCCAATTTACTGCAATTAAAGTGTTCCCCCATCGTCATCACCATTTGCCACTGGTGCTCACTGGTTGGTTTGTTGTTTGTGCAATCAAACAACAAAATCCCAACTCATTCAATGAATGTGATGCAACAACGACAAAGACTATTACTGTTCTATCATATCATGTGGATGGAGATGAATATTGAGACATGCCATTACCTATGCCTTTGGCTTAACCATAGCCTTCATCATTATTGGTGCATGCTATAAAAAGAAACAAGAATTTAATATTAAATCAATAATACCATCTTCTTAGCATCAAGGAGGGTCTTCTAGTGCTCAAATGTTGGACTTATCCTTGAGATTTTGAAAGCATCCTCAATTATTCATGTAGTAGTAGGTATTGCTCCATCCTTATTCTTGTTATTTGGTGCTTTGTGCTTGGGTTTGCCTCACCATCACGGTTAATGTGACTCCCAAAAGAATAACACCTGACATCATCTCTTACGTCCCATACCCCATGGCTTGCCAGACTTTGTTCTCACATGTTGTCTTCACCAACCCAGCTCATGTTCATCTTTCCTCCTTCCTGTTTAAAAATGACTCTAATTCCTCCTCCCTCCCTTTAAAATGTTGTGTAGGCATGAGTTTAGGACAAAGAGAACACCCCATGTTCATGGACCTTGAGTGGCAAAGCTACCTCAAGGTAAAGTAGTTTTCACTTAATTGTTACTTGAAGGTTATCAAGGATAGTATGCAACAGGGTAAAGGTTATTGTAACACTATCATATCTCTACCATATCTCTTTCCTTGATACACAAGCAAACATGATTATTATGATTAGAGAATATTCTAGAAATATATCTTGAAGGTACAGTACCCCTTCATAAATTACAGCTCCAGATTGTTTTTTGTCAAAAGACATGCATCCACAACAAAATCTCTCCTTCAACTCTGCAACAAAGAAATTTCTCGGACTGCTAGAAAGTGCCATAGGACTGTGTTGATTATAATGGCTTATATTACTTCAACAAGATATAGAGGTCATCCAGATAGATCAGCTCAATCCAAATTAGGATCTCAATTATTACAATATTGAGGATTATAATAAATTCTTTTAGAAACGTTATGTAAACTTATATTTGATGCTTCAAATATGATTCTATCCATGAGATGTATGCCTTAATCTTTACTGTATGAACATGAGACCTTTTCAGAAAAACAACTATAGGTTATCATGAACTAGGTGAGTCATGATTTTAGGTCATACCTCAATTAAGGCTTTAAATAAAATACTTAGTAAAATCCTCAACTAAGTTTGCCTAAGATATGGTTACAGATACAAATCTTTAACTTCCCAAAATGAGTGCGATAAGCTGCCCGTAAGACTAATCTTTTACAGAAATCTATATTCATGACAATATTGTTGTCCTTCTGAAAGGAGGATGAAGAGAATTTAAGAAATGGGAATTGGATTTACCTTGTGTTGCCTTACACACCTCTTGTGTAACATCTAAGCCCTAATACAAGGTCGAAGACATGCCAGCATAAATCTGCTGAGATTATTTTGGATTAGCCTAGCACAATGTGACCAAACATCATGTTATAGAGATGTGCATAGCGAAGATTAATCTCACTGCAACAGTTGATAAGAAATCTATGGCTCATATATAATTTCAGAAATATCTTTCACATGAACCTGCAACAAAAATTTCGAGCGAGATACCATCTCCCAAAACAAATTCAACTCAAAGAAATTTCAAATATTTTGACCAAAAAAAAGTGAATTAATGTACTAGAACTTCCTGGCTGTAGACATGCACTTGAGGCTATAGATATAATTCATCTGATGCCTATAATTTTGACAGAGAGCTCGGTCATTGATCTTTAGTGATCCTCTATTCTTGCTTGGATCTGCAACTCATACTTTTGCAATACGAATCTGCAAGAGTGCCTTGCAAGAAGGTCATAGAGAATTGTCATCGAACATCCCGTGATTTCTCTTTCTCTTTCCTTGGCTTGTCCTGAACCTGGAACTGATACCATGTTAATTTAATTAACATGTTCTTTTCTTAGGACGATTACTTCAATGTTCCATATAAGCCCATATTCCATTCCATTACATTTGAATTAGCAATCACATAGACCGTTATCACATTGATAGTAACTGATGAAAGAACATAAACCTTAGATGTATAAGACAAGCCAGGACAAGAGAACACTAGAGATTGGATAATTTCAGGGAAAAACCCCTAGATGGGAAAACCTTTTGATCAATGCTTCTTATTATTATATCACATGTTCAATAGAGAGAGAGAGAGAGAGTACAATAGTATAAGTCAAAATTGACTTGTTGAATCACTGTTCAAAATAGCACTAAGAAGTATGCAATAATGATTGACGTAGCTTGCTTCATGGTAAGGGTTTCTAATAGCCCCTGGTGCCTTTGTAGCATTTCCACTAAGCTGCATGGTAGAAATAATGTCAAGAACCTTTTGTAGAACTTTTTTAGTGCCAACTAGGAACAAAAGAAACAAAAAATATTTATAATGACCTGCTAATGGTTATAACAACATTTTTGAATTATATTCTTGACTCTTTGAGTCTATAGGCTAATAGTTATAACCAAATCAAATCATGATTTTATCCTCCCCATTTTTTTGTTACTATTTCAAGATGATATTTGGGGGGTATTTAAAGTTCGCGGACTTTTGTGGTGGTCAAGCGGCCGATAGCTCCCTGTGCCTCCAAGGTGAGTCGAGGGAAAGCCTTTTTTTTTTTCTATCAGGAATTTTCCACTAATTCCCCATGGTATCAGTGAATCAATCCCCACTCCACAATAAATACATTAAGGCAATCAAATCACTTAATTTCCCCTCCTTATCTTGATGGAAGACATTAAATTTCTCATTTTCTCTTTCTTAAGCCCTTTCTTATTCTCTTCAAAATGAGTGTAAAAGTCCCAAAAATCAGATTTTGTCAGTGGTTCTTCCTTGATTGGTTTGGTATGGAATCAGCTAATTTAGACTGGCTCCATGCTGAAGTGGCTGGTTTTAATACTGAACTGACTGTTGTGGTATAGAACTGGTCCTTGAATGAGTTTTATACCCAATTTGGTGCTATATTTTCTTGTTATAAGTGTTATGAAATATACATTTAGCAGCATCTAAGTTGCAAGATATCAGGAAATAAGTATGCATTTCTAAAATGGAAACAAGAAATAAGTATGCATTTCTAAAATGGAAATAAGTATGCATTTCTAAAATGGAAGTCCACTGGAAATATGATCCCCCAACATTTTGGAAATGGGAAACAAGATACATACACACATACATATACAATGTGATATTTTATAAATATCACATTATATGAAAATTGGAAAGAAAGCATAATGAATAAATGAGCAAGCATATATAAATTCCAATCATAAATGTCAAGCAATTTTTCACCATCCCTTATGTTTGGATCTTCATCTTTAGTATCATCCTTTGCCTCCACTGCAATCCTCAAGGGATATCAGTCAACACCTCCCAATTTTAATGAAACTATCTAATCTAGGCTTTAAAATGTGGTAAAAAAAACTTAACATGCTTTATCAATGGTTTTTGCTTGATTGAAGGGCACATTTTTGCTAAGGCCCCAACAAAGGAGTCCAAGAATTAATATCACTAACATCAAGGTACACAAAGGGCTTGGTGCTCTTGATTAAATGCCAATCCCTTACCCTTAAACGCGATAGAATCTAATGAGAATGTTGCAATCCTAACAATCTTGAAATCGTGAAAACTATTGATTTTAAATGGGACAGGAAATTCTACTTTCTCCAGGGCTTGGTGCTCTTGATTAAATTCCAATCCCATACCCTTATACACGATAGAATCTAATGAAAATGTTGCAATCCTACCAATCCCGAAATCCTAAAAATTGTTGAATTTTAAACGAGATAGGAAATTCTACTTCTCCAGGGCTTGGTTCTCTTGATTAAATGCTAATCCCATACCCTAATACACGATAGTATCTAATGAAAATGTTGCAATCGTACCAATGATGAAATCTTGAAAACTATTAATTTTAAATGGGATAAGAAATTCTACTTTCTCCAGACGAAATCCGATGAGGTTGGAATCACTCTTAGACATCCTGAAACAATTATTCATGATGTTTTAACATTTCCTTCTTCTTTTTTTTCCTTTAAAAATAAAGATAAAGGAAATTCTAAAACATTACCATTAATTGCTAGCATTTTTGGTGCACATTGACAGTAAAATTGTCTTTGTAATGTCATATGTCTCTACATAGTTTACTATCTACAAATTTTATGAAGCTAAATAATAACTTGAGACGGGAGACATGCCAAAAATATTTCGCGAAGGATGGGAATCCAATGCTTTACATCTCACAGTATTTTGGTTGACATGCCAACTCGTATCATGTGAAAGAGCTGCCCAAACTTCAACATCATCAGATCTACTTGAAGTACTGGAATGCTTTGTAGCACACACTGACATAATAAAGTTATATAAACTGTTTGAAAATCAAACTAAAATCAAAATTACAGAGATATAAACATTAGGCTGACAGAAGCTTAGTTGTCTGAATACTCCATGGTGCTTTGTAACTTCAATACAAATGATGAATCTTGTTTAACGATTACAAACTCTAATGATGTCAGAGTATCCATTTTGTTTTCCAACTTCATGTTTTCCATTCTGTTAAATGTGTGAAGCCTCTTCTCCAAAATTTGCCGAACTTTGGCTATGTCTGTAGAAGAGGGTTCTTCTGGACTAGTCTTTGGGCCAATAGCTATTGGTAAAGAAGATATTGCCAGGTAATTGTAAACTTTTTTCCCCAATGACACATTAAAAGATTCTTATTTCTAAATTTAGGATATTATCTTACACATTTTCTTAGATCTACGACACTCCAATTTTCTAATTGGGCATAGGTGAAGATTTTGTAACTCCCTTTTTACTTATGCAAGCAACACTCTCAAGAATACACAAATACCACCTTATCTTTTATGATCTATTTAATTACATGAACTGGATCAGTGATCGAAATGGTTAACCTAAAAAATGTGAATCGAATCGGAACTAGATAAAAACCAGATAAAAAAACTGGTTGACCAAAAAATACATAAATTATTCAAATTTAGGAAAAAACATGTATATTAATGTGCATCCATATGACTCACAACCATTATAAAAAAAATATTTCCATTTAACTTGAGTTTTCGTGGACACAGATTTGGAGGTTTCCCAACATGAAATTCCTAAAGAATATGTTGTCCTGAAGCCTAGCATGCACCATATCATTAATAAAATCTGAAGTCTTTGGCACCCTTAAACCTGACACTAGTCTGAGAATCCAATACGATACTAAGAGCATATTTATGCTAAGAGAGTTTACCATGCATTTACAACCACATTTTTTCTTGAGGGTGAAAGTGGTTATGTGTCTCATAACTCTGTCTGAAGGACAAATGTCCATATCATACAATAGAGGCAAGCTTAAAATGCTTGTTGTATCGCTGAAAGTATTTTTATGACATTGTTCCCGATTTTAAGCCCTTTGTTGAAGGACTTCAAAAGGATGTAAAATTTATTTAGTGGGTTATAATGTTGAATGCTAAGTATTTAAGGTGAGAAATTCCCTCTCATGATAGAGGCCATCCTTTGCTTTCAGCTCGCATCGGGTCTAGCAACAATCGTATCATGCTAAGGCGCAAGTTCCCACTGCAACAGACCAAATTGCGAAGAAGGCTCACTTCCTAAGTCCAACGCCGTTGTTCGTAGAGAAGATAGTGCCCCGTTTCCTTGCTCCGTAGATCACAATTCTCCCCACTTGTCACGATCGAACACCGCACACACAAGAAACACAATGAACACACAAGCGTAAACCCAATATATGCAATTATGTACTTACCAGAGAAGATACAACTCATAATCACAATGGAAAATACGAGGAACCATAAACTAAAGTCGCTATCATTAATTAATACAAAGAAAGATACAACTCGGCTCGATGTTGAATCTCCTTCGGCGGGTCGGCGGGGGCCGAACACGTCTCTGCAGAAATCTCATCAAGAATGGGACAAGCTTCCTCTCTCTTTCTATTGTCTCTTTTTCAACAATAATCTCCTTGCTACTGATTTGGCTCTATGAGGACTAACAAGGCTCTTGCAGCATTATTTAGGCTATGAAGGCTCTTGGAGACTAGCTTGCAAAGGAAATTGGCAAGTTTATATAGATGGTGGAAGGGGAGTTGGGATCCCTACAATCATGGGATTGGCCCTATCCTCAAGGAAGCTTCCATGAGAGGTGGAAAACCACTTCCTCTACATGGAGATCCGGAGCCAAAATTCCCAACTCAATTTAGAGACCAGTTTAGGAATTGGTTGGATTCAATCTTCCACCATTTATTTAAAAAAAAACTCCTTTATAAGCCTGAAGCTTGGCGCGGGTACAACATTGGGACAGTGCGCCAGCTGGCACGCCCTCTTTGGAGGATTCCCCCCATTGGCACAAGACCTGAACTGGCTAGTCGCGCCAAGGCCAAAAAGGAATTTTTTAGGGTTTTCCACAAGGAATTGTCTTTAGGGGAATGATTTTCCTTGTCCAGGGGGATGCCATGAAAGTGGTTTCAGGTCATGTCACTGCTCACAGGTCACGGAATAAGCCCTCCAATGCGGGACGGGGAACGGTGTGGACGGTGACAAATCGTTGCACGATGCCCCTAAAGCATGAGGCCCGAAAAGAGAGAGGTGAAATACTACTAGAACGTGTCTAACCGGTGCCACTTACCGTAAAACCCCGTAGAGAAGTACAACCACGATCTCAAATACATGATATATGTGGTATGGGCGCAGCCATCCATAACAGAGTATACAATAATCTAGATCCAAGGCATGGACGCAACCATCTATTGAGGATCGATAAATAGACTCAGGTATGGTCGCAGCCATCTAATGAATGAGTCATGTAACCAATCACAATAATCCACAAAATCGCAGCCTGGATTCTAACAGACCTGTTCAATCCCGACCAATTCTCAGCCGAAAAGCCAAATCAGGGTAACAACTAAACCACGCTCAGCCTTGTAGCTAGCCCTACAAGGACAGGATAGGGCTCTCTCCATAGAATAAATATTCAATAACACAATAATAAACTGATTTTAGGCTAGATATATGACTATGAAAGGGGTTTTGATAAGTGACTAAATTTTTGCAGGGATGTATGGGACATAAGGAAAACATGCAATGAGGAATTAAATCAGGATACAGGGTATTTCATGGGGCAAGATAGGCAGGAGACTTAGCAATCTAGTTTGAGATAAGATGGAGTGGAAGAACCGTTGAGAAGCTGAAAAGGGCATAATAAATGGATCCTTTTCAAACAGAATAAAATACACAGAGTATGAATGATTCCCCAAGGCAGAGCATATAAAATGGATTCTACCTTTCTAACTTGAAGACATTCACTGGAAATGTTTATGAATGAATGTTGCAACATAACAATGTACATGTGAAACAAAAAGAAAAGACATATGCTAAAACTCATACCACATGAATCCCACAAATCAGAGCTGCATCACTTTATTAATTCCCCGCCAAACTGTACAATGGAGTGCAGAGCTCGCTGCCCACTATTCCCCTCTTCTGAGTTTTCAGACCTTAGACTTTCAACCTTTCACATTGTTTAATGTTTACAATAAATAGATAGATTTGCATGAATACAAATCGATGGGGAGAGGAGAGATCACATCTAAAGATGGAAGGCCAAAAGCCAACAGTCTCCCCATAAATGGAGAGAAGCGTTACTTTGTTCCACTTGAAATTCACTGATAACCAAATGGGAAGGCAAAAACCTGTAGTGTGGATCCCTTAGAATCATTGCCGAAGATGCGACTCTTACATTTATGTTTCTTTGGCCTTTGACGTTCCGCTTTCCATTATTTCTTTATTCTCTGACTTTTTAATAAAATACTACAGAAATGGAATGTAATAACATATATGCTTTGTGAAGGGAAACCATATTTTCAATGGGACAGAGGAGGGAAAGGAGGCGAGATTTGCATAATAATCGCAATCGGAATGGGGGAGCGGAGAGATATGACATAAAAAATAGCAATCAAAATTGCAAATCGGGATGTGGGACAGAGCGGAATGGCGTATACAATAGTTCCGATGCGATTGAGGAGGGAAAACCCTTTGTACCAAAATTTCGAGTTAACAAGGAAACAGGCCCTTTATTATATGAATGGGCGGAAGTACTGATGGTGGGACCCAAGGGCCAATTGCAATCGCAAATCGAAAGGGGAAAGCAATCGCAATCAAAACAATGGGGAGGATAGTTGCGATCGGAGGAGGGGATGCGATTCATTGTGGGCTGTCCGATCGGCGGGGAAGATCAAGGGTTGTGGGTTAATCGGGGGCGAGCCATCGACGAGAGTCAATCGGAGATGGGATTTAAAACAAAGCGATTGGAACATTGCGATTGGCGGAGGACCGTTGGATTGGATGATGAGATCGACGGCTCTGGTGTAATCGGGAGTATGTCAATCGGAGGGTGTCAATCGAAGAATATTGCGATTGATCGATCGGAAGGGGCATTATGGGAGCGCCGATTGCGATGGTGCGATTGGAGGTGAGCCGTCCGATCGGACTGGGAGATCAATGGCTGAGGGATGATCGGGGGTTGTTAATCGGAGGTCGCGATCAGAGGGGAATGCGATTGATCGCAATCGAAGGATTGGGGGAGGGACTTGCAATTGCGATGATTGGAGTTCTGTGCGATCAATCGCATCGCAAGTGTTTGCGATGGGCTGATCGGAGCTCTTCAAATAGAACACACGATTGTGATTTGCGATTGGGGGGGTTTATATAACATAAAGTTTGAACTTTTCTATAAGGCTTAAAGGCATGAAGGGAAAGTTGTTGCGGCGGGATATTATAATGTGAAATTTTTATTATAAGTCCTAAGGCATGGAGGGGAAGTGGTTATGTAAATCGTATTTTTGTTTTAAGTAATTGATAATGCGAGTTTGTGATCAAATAGGGGAAAAAGGGGTTTTTTTAAAGGGAATATCAAAACTTTAAACATAAAGTTAGCAGGGAAACATGGGAAATAGGGGAGGCTTAGGGAATAGAGGGATTTTACTTCACTTAAGCATAAATTTCAATCCAGAAGTCAGTTTTGAAAGTGTAGTATACCATTGGAAAGCTCTTTCCGGGCTCTTTCCGATGGATCTGCTTTGAAGATGCTCTGGCACTGAACATGCTATGGAAAACTTCGCTGAAAGGCAGGGACATCACTTTGTGGAGATAACAACTTCTGAATTGTGACTGAAAGGAAAAGTATTATGTCATTACCACACCAAATCGAATGGATACATTCCTCTCGATCTTCCAGCAAAGAATTTGTTTATTGACTTCCTCGTGACCTTGTTGATTTTTATTAACACTTGACCCATTAATTTGACCATGGTGAGACCCTAGAAACTAATGAGACCCATCCTATGACTTACTGATATAGTTTTGAGAATGAAAGTGACTAATGGCTGAAGACCATAGGGAGGAAAATTAGCAAGTACTTCATGAGGGAAAACTAATAAAAATTACTACCATCAATGAGTCCATGACCTAGTGGAATGGTGAAATTTATTCGGTATGAGACACCTAATATGCAAATGCAAAAGAGCGACTTTGATCACTGATGGCAGTATGACTAGACTGACACTAACATTGGCTCCATTGGGGATGGTAGCTCCTTGGAGGTGCCAAGAACACCGTAGACCAAGTAGCCTTATCCATTGGGCATGGAGTCAAAAATACTAAAACACTGACACAATGCAGACTGACACTGACTTCAAGACTGAACTGAGAACTGAAATAAACCCATACCATACACATAACATTCAAGTTTTATATCCTTCACCTCGGGCCCCAAACTTCAATGACTGTGTACTCTGAACTCTGATAAACATAACATGGTATATACAATGGTGATGACATAGATTCCTGATCCTTTGTTTCAACAATGGTAGTGCTTCAAAAGCCTACCATTTACTGCTCCTCCAGGGCAATCTTGGCCATCCATTTATGAAAGCAAGAAGGCATTTTGTCCTCTGTATGCTGAAATCCTGTATGGTCCTTTCCACAGATTATCGAACTTGCCATGCTTCCCTTTGTCTTCATTTTTGGCATCCCATTTCAACACTATATCATCCAGCTGAAAATTTTCTGCTTTTTTCTTCCTGTCATAGATCTTTTTAATTTTCTCCTGCAACTGAATAGCGTTCTGTGACACTTCCTCTCTTGTTTGCTGAAGGTGGATCATTTGATTGATCCTTCGCTGATTTTCACTGTCCTCGCTGCCAACTTCTTGCAATAATCTCATAACTGGGACTGTAATGGATTTAGGAAAGACAGCATCAGTACCATAAACCAGCTCAAATGGTGACATACCTATTGATCTTTTACTGCTAACTTTGTCTGCCCACAGTGCGTTGATGAGCTTTCGGTGCCAATTTCTTTTGTTTGCCTCCAACATTTTCTTAATTATATTCACCAATGATTTGTTAGATGACTCAGCCAGGCCATTTCCTTGTGGATAATACATTGTCGAATGGCCCAGCGTGATGTTGTATTTGTCACAAAAATTGATCATTTTCTTGGATCTGAACGTTGCTGCATTGTCTGTTACGATTTTGCATGGGCATCCAAAACGAGATAAAATATTCGATTCCAGGAATTGAATGATTACCGTGTCTGTTGCTTGCCTGGCTGGGACGGCCTCGATCCATTTTGTAAAGTAATCTGTCCCTGTCAATATCCATCGGTGCTGCGCTGAGGATGCGGGATGAATTTCTCCAATGAAATCTAGCCCCCACTGCTGAAAGGGTGCGTTCACTGAAACTGGTTTCAAAGGGAGTGGAAGCAATTTCTTCTTCCCTTGGAGGATTTGGCATTCATGAAATTTCATCACTGTCTTATATAAATCAGAAAATGATGTGGGCCAATAATATCCTGCTCTCAATATCTTGTTAGCCGTAGTCTTCCAAAACAAGTGGTCGCCACAGTCGCCTTTGTGAAACTCGTGCATTACCTTCTGCGCTTCTTCTTCAACCAAAAAATTGAGCAGAATGCCTCCCAGATCTTTCCAATATAGAACACTGTCTAAAATGCAGTATTTTGCAGATTTTAGCTTCAGGGATCTACCTTTACTCTTAGACATGCCTGTAGGAGGTGAAAAGTGCTGAAGGACATAGACGATATCTGAATACAACGGGGACTATAGAAAAATATCTGCAATTGGAACCAGTAAACCTTCATCTTCCTCTTCTGCCACTGTTGTTATCAGGTTTATATCTAAGGCATGCAGATTTGATTGGGACATCAATTTCGCCAAACCTTGGCCTTTGATCAACTTCGTGGGCTTGATCTCCAGATCGTACTCTAACATAGCTGCTATCCATTTTCCTCTTCGACCTTCTGGATCATTTTGCATCAACACATCCTTCACCGCGGCGTTAGGGACATATGCTATAGTATGTGAATGTATAATGTAGACCCTGAAATCCTTCAATGCCTTGATGAGAGCCAATGATTGTTTTTCAATAATATTATATTTCAAAGCAACGTCTCTAATAGTCCTATTGAAGAAGGCAATTGGCTTTTCTATTTCATCTCTCTTTTGCATTAAAACAGCGGCCAAAGTATGCTCAGATGCAAATGAAAACATGATAAAGTCTTGAGTGTAGTCGGGACTGATCAAAACTGGGGCTTTGGACAAAGAAAAATTTACCAGATTGAATGATTTGATAGCCTCACTCCATTTAACAGTGTTGTCTTTATTCAACATATTAGTCATTTCCCTCAAATGTTCAGCCAGATTGGGTATAAATCGACGTAAGAAGTTCATCTTACCATTGAATTCTTGGATCTCCTTTTTGTTTCGTGGTAGGTCTATGAGCTGAATTGCCTCCACTCTAGCTGGATCGATGCAAATACCATCTTTGGAGATGATATGCCCCAGCAGCTTGCCTTCATCCATGGCAAAGAGACACTTCTTGGGATTGAGAGAAATTCTGAATCTTCTACATCGCTGAAAAACAACTCTCAAATGGTGCAAATGCTCATCATCTGATCCTAAAAACACTGTCAAATCATCCAAATAAACAACCAAAAAAACATATTTCTCATTTTCAAAAGCGATGTCCATTGCACGCTGGAAAGTAGCTCCTGCATTCTTCAGTCCAAAAGGCATTTTGGCATACTGGAAGGCTCCCCAGGGTGTTGTGAAGGCAGTTTTATCTTGGTCCTTCCCATGCACCAAGATTTGGTTGTAGCCTGAGTAGCCGTCAAGTAGTGACATCCTGGATGCTCCAACTACTCTCTGCAGAATATGGTCCATTTTCGGAAGTGGATAATTATCCTTTAAGGAGGCCTTATTCAAGTTCTGAAAATCTATACACAACCTTATCTCTCCAGTCTTCTTACGCACTGGGACCAATTTCGAAATCCAATCAGAAAATATAATAGGAACTATGATTCCTGCTTTGTACAACCTTTTTACCTCCTTTTCAATTGATGGCAGCATCTTTGGATTGATTCTTCTCATCTTCTGTCAGAAAGGCTTCTGATCCGGCTTGATAGGAATAGTATGCTGGATTATGTTCTTATCATACACCTTCAAATCTGAATAATCCCATGCAAATACATCAGAAAATTCGGAATGAAACTTCACATACTTCTCCTTTGCTTCAGGGGACAATGTCTTTGATAATTTCACGAACTTGGGCTGATCAGGTGTTCCATGATTCACATCTTCAACTCCTTTCTCTGTGGGCACCAAGCTTGGCTTCTTTGCAACATCATCCTGATCAAACAGCTCCTTTAGAGGTATGAGACCTCTAGGAATTACATTATCTTTCAGCTGCAATATGTCCATCTGGTTTGTTTCCAATTCCTGATCATCAACCACATATTCACCTTCTATGGGAGTGTCCTTCAATTTTCCATCACCCTGCAAAAATGCATTGATCTCATTATCATCCCAAAATACTTGCCAATACCTTAAATTGTCCGGAACAATAGGCCTATGCTTGACATAGATTTCAAACTTATTGCTGGAGTTCATCGGAATATTCAGGTTACTTGCAGTAGTGGTAAGAGAATCAACAATAAGATTATGCATCCTGGGCACTGCTGTCAAAGTGTACTCTGGGAATGTCTTCAAAATGTCCAGAACTGCATTTCTATATGCCCTCAATCTTGGATGTTTTTCTTGGTATTCTCCTTTCACCTGCTTGATTATTAACTCAGAGTCACCATACACAGAAATCCTTTTCACCTTCAACTTCTTCAATATTTTGAGGCCTGCAATCAGAGCTTCATACTCTGCTTCATTGTTAGAGTAGTCAAAAGCCAACTTATAAGCACATACTCTAACATTACTAGGGACTCTTTCAAGCTGGAAAACAGGGCTCCGAACCCATATTCCAATGCCAACTCCATCCTTACTAATAGCTCCATCAAAATCCATACTCCACAGGCCTTCTTCTTCTTCTTGAAGATGCTGGAAATTTGTCTCTTTCTCTTCTTTGCCTTGGCTGATTTTTGGTTGTTCATTATCCCTTTGCTGCTGGCAGGCAAGAGGTTCAGGAGTGTTTTCTTCTTTTTCCTTTTCCCTTTTTAGGACCTCTCTGAAATTTTCTGAAATCTCAGGTATCTCCTCCACTTGTACCAACTAAACATCCTCATCATTAAAACCACCATCTGAATATAAGACAAAAGACTCTAAATATGTGTGGACTGCATTGATGGGATGGTTCACTGGCTTTTCTTTGCTGGTGATCATGTATTTCATTTTGTTTTCCCTATATAACTTTCTCAACTGGCCAAATACAGGGATTGTGGCATAGGAGAAATCAAGTTGTATGGTCCCCTTAAGTTTTGCACCCCAAGACCTAGATAGAAGCATCCCAAACCGTGGTGGGACATCAACAACAAATACATCCATCAAGACATTCTTGGCTGGGATTTGATCTAAAGACACCACCCAATCTTTGATGAGACCAATACAATGGACCCTACTTGAGTCAAAAGAATAAAAATCATGGTACTTTCTAGTAACATCAAGGCCTAACTTCTCCATGACAGCTTTGGGCATCAAATTATGTGAGGCCCCGGAGTCCAACATGGCGTTATGCAAGATAAAATCATGCAACCTAAGACTTAGGTAAAAGGGGGGAACTTCATTTTCTTCGTACTCTTTAGAAACCTGATTTTTATATACACTATTCTTTACCAACTCGGTCAAGGGCACAGACACTTTTAACTTGGAAATTTCACTTTCTAAATTAAAGGAGGGAGCCTTTTCTACCTCTTTAATAGGAGGGTTTTTATTCTTCGTTTGCTCTTTCGTTACGCTCTACTGGCTTTTTCCATTTGTTGTATTAGTATCCACGGGTGCTTTGCTGGATGAAGGATTGGCCGACTCTTTTCCTTTCTTCTGTGCCTCGTCCTTCATTTGGAGTTCTTTTCTCTTTTGAATGGGACTGATTGTGACGTTTCTGTTCCTCAAATAATACTGCCTTTGTTGGGCTGATAGAGCGTTCATATACCCTCTTTGGTAATCATTAGATTATTCTTCTAACACTACGTCGTTTGCCAGGATGAAATTTTCGTCCCCTCGAATGTCTGGAGTCGCCATTGTGCATTCTTTGTCTTCTGTGAGGATAATGGGTTCACCATCAGCTGTGAAAAAATGATTGGCTTCAAACAGGGGACTATCGTCATCTGAGTTAGTCCCTTGCACGTAGTTATGATGTAACGGTGTTTTAATCTGCTGTTGTGGCGTCGTTTGGTCCTGCGCCCTTTGTTCTCTCTGTCTAATTCTGAATTGCGGCTGCTGTTGTCCTCTAAAATTTGGATTTCTTATCTGGGGTTCAGGTCTGTCCGAAATTATTAATCTATCAACCATATTTTCCATTGTACGAATTAGTGTGTCCATTTTGTTGTCTGAAGGGGATGCTTCTTCTTTCACCACGACTTTCTTTTCAGTTCTAGCTCGATCTCTTCTAGCCAGCAGATTAGCTTCAACGTTTAATGCTATCTTTTGCATCTCTTCAAGTGACGGTGGATCTCTTTCACGCAGCTGATATTCCATGTCGACATCAAAACCATCCAGAAACTTTAGCATAGCTGAATCCACAGGAGGTTTGAGGTTAGCCAGAATAGCATTGTATGTCGCATTGAATCTAAAACAATAGTCTTGCACCGTTTCACCCACATTTCTTTTAATATTCTCATATTCAGACAGAGTTTGGTGTGGATTCCTTTTCACCTCCCACCGGTCTAAGAACTGTGTGTGTAGCTCTTGCAAAGTGTGAATAGAGCCTGCTGGTAAAGCTCTGAACCACTTTCTCACTTCACTTCCGAAGCTTTGAACAAACAACCTGGTAGCTACATTCTCTTCTTCTACTTCATGCAAGTCAAAAAATTCATTCATCTTGTCAACATGCTGCTGGGCTGTAATGCCCTGAGTGGCATCAAAGATAGCAATTTTACTCTAATAATCAACAGGCATATCATTGAGAACCTGAGGCAAAACCAAGGGTGCATATCGGGCAGCCATGACTCTGGGTGGATTTACAACAGGATTTGCAGGATTCAGGGGAGGTGTTGTTGGAGGAGATGATAACTGGGAGTTGACCAAAGGGGATGTTGATGAATTAGGAGGAGGCAATGTCGTCGCCCCGATGACTCGGGCGTTCCGAGAACATAGGTTGCGTGATGGATTGGGGAGAATTCAAAATGTAGTCATCAATGGAGGAATTATCTCTTTGAACTTCAATATCCACAAGGAATTCTGGATCTAAAACTGTGTCTTCGAGTGCAATTTCAGACTTCTAAAAAAATAGAGCTCAAAACTCTCGTCAAAAGAAAGCTCTTCTACAAAAAACCACTCACTAGGCCAAGTATGGGACCTGGAAATAGGTGTAGGACTTAGTGATACCTCCTATCTTCTGACTATTCTTGGGATAATATTTGGATTTTCAAACACAGGGGGAGGTTTTGGATCAGGATTAGCCCTTGTATATCTTCTTGAAGCCAGTGTGGTTGAAATTTCTACTGTACAATATCTATATCAGCCTAGAAAAATCTGAAATATCATCATCAAGACTTTATAAGAAATATATTACTGGGGTGATGAATATTCTATGAAAAAAGTTTGTAACCGTTCCCCGAAGATAGTCGCTTATAGTTAGCAATTCGAACAATTGGACCTCAGCCGAAAAAAGTGCAACCGTGTAACAACTAACCACGCTCACCTTGTAGCTAGCCCTACAAGGACAGGAGAGGGCTCTCTCCGTAGAATAGACATTCAATAACACAATAATAAACTAATTTTAGGCTAGATATATGACTGTGAAAGGGGTTTTGATAAATGACTGAAATTTTTCAGGGATGTATGGGACTCCAGGAAGGCATGAACTGAGGAATTAAATCAGGATACAGGGTATTTCATGGGGCAAGATAGGCAGGAGACTTAGCAATCTAGTTTGAGATAAGATGGAGTGGAAGGACTGTTGAGAAGCTGAAAAGGGCATAATAAATGGATCCTTTTCAAATAGAAGAAAATACACAGAGTATGAATGATTCCCCAAGGCAGAGCATATAAAATGGATTCTACCTTTCTAACATGAAAAAATTCAACTGGAAATGTTTATGAATGAATGTTGCAACACAACAATGTACATATGAAACACGAAGAAGAGACATATGCTAAAACTCATACCACATGAATCCCACAAATCAGAGCTGCATCACTTTATTAATTCCTTGCCAAACTGTACAACGGAGCACAGAGCTCGCTGCCACACTATTCCCCTCTTCTGAGTTTTCAGACCTCAGACTTTCAGCCTCTTGCAAATGATTGGAATTTACAATAACAGACAAGATAATAGATTTGCACGAATACAAATCGATGGGGAGAGGAGAAATCAAAACTCAAGACACACAAAAGCCGTCACTTCCCCAGAAGAGCAAAGTTGCTACTTTGTTCCGACTTGAAATTCACCGATAACTCCAAAGGCGAAATCATGTGGAAATTTTAGAATCATCAACATTTAAGATACTGTTACATTTCTATTTCTTTGGCCTTTGACGTTCCGCTTTCCATTATTTCTTTATTCTCTGACTTTTTAATAAAATACTACAGGAATAGAACGTAATAACATATATGCTTTGTGAAGGGAAACCATATTTTCAATGGGACAGAGGAGGGAAAGGAGTCGAGATTTGCATTACAATCGCAATCAGAATGGGGGAGCGTAGAGATATGACATAACAAACAGCAATCGAAATCGAAAATCGGGAGGTGGGATGGAGCGGAATGGCGTATACAATAGTTCCGATGTGATTGAGGGAGGGGGAACCCTTTGTACCAAAATTTCGAGTTAACAAGGAAACCTGCCCTTTATTAAATGAATGGGCGGAAGTACTGATGGTGGGACCCAAGGGCCAATCGCAATCGCAAATCGGAAGGGGAAAGAAATCGCAATCGGAACAATCGGGAGGATAGTTGCGATTTGAGTTAGATGCCATTCATCGTGGGTCGTCCAACTGACAAGACCGTCGGTTAGAAGGACCGAAGCAGCCATCACAGGAGTCAACCGGAGGCGGTGGGATCTGAAAATGCATTTAATAAGTATTGCTGAGGACCGTTGATCAGACGATGAGATCGACGGCTCTGGGTAACCTAGAGTATGTCAACCTGGGAGGGTGTCGAACGGAGACAGCATTGACCAATCGTAAGGGTATTATAAAGGTACCATTGTGATGGTGCTACTGAGGTGAGCCGTCCAATTAGACTGGAGATCACGGTCGAGAAGGTCGAGGCTGTTGAACGGAGATGCGTCATCGATGAAATCGGCGATTGATCGCAATCGGAGGATTGTGGGAGGGACTTGAGTTTGCGATGATTGGAGTTCTGTGCGATCAATCGCATCGCAAGTGTTTGCGATGGGCTGATCGGAGCTCTTCAAATAGAACACGCGATTGCGATTTGCGATTGGGGGGTTTATATAACATAAAGTTTTGAACTTTGCTATAAGGATTAAAGGCATGAAGGGAAAGTGGTTGCGGCGGGATATTATAATGTGAAATTTTTATTATAAATTCCAAAGGCATGGAGGGGAAGTGGTTATGTAAATCGCATTTTTATTTTAAGTAATTTATAATGCGAGTTTGTGATCGGAAAGGGGAAAAATGGTTTTTTTAAAGGGAATATCAAAAATTTAAACATAAAGTTAGAAGGGAAACATGGGAAATAGGGGAGGCTTAGGGAATAGAGGGCTTTTACTTCACTTAAGCATAAATTTCAATGCAGAAGTCAGTTTTGAAAGTGTAGTATACCGTTGGAAAGCTCTTTCCGGGCTCTTTCCAATGGATCTACTTTGAAGATGTTTTGGCACTGAACATGCTGTGGAAAACTTCTCTGAAAGGCAGGGAAATTACTTTGTGGAGATAATAGCTTCTGAATTGTGACTGAAAGGCAAAGTATTATGTTTTCACCTCAAAACATGGTTTTGAGGTGAA